>CM053752.1:56763592-56795387 GCA_028658305.1 Pachyuromys duprasi
TGTGTGTGTGTGTGTGTGGTGGGGGGCAGATGGTCATTTTAAATAAGTCTTTTTATTTTCTTATTTTTGTGCTTGGATGATTTACCTACACCTGGGTCTGGGTGCCAGGTGCCTACAGTGCCCCCCACAGGCCAGAAGAGGGTGACTGATTAATTTCACATGCTTGTGAGCCATCTTGTGGGTGCTGGGAATTGAACCCGGATCCTCTGGAATTGCAGCAAGCACTCTTAATGGCTGAGCCATCTCTCCAGCTCAGGAGAGTCATCGTCTGAGAGCCAGATTCTCTTCTTTGAGAAGTTCTCAACCTTCCTAATGCTGTGACCCTTTACATCTAGTTCCTCGTGTTGTACTGAACCCCAACCATAAAATTATTTTCATTGCTACTTCATAACTGTAGTTTTGCTACTGCTATGAATAGTAATGTAATAGCTGTGTTTTCCGATGGTCTTAGATGACCCCAAAGGGGTTGCGGCCTACAGGTTGGGATCCGTGGCAAGTGCTCTGCCCACCTTGCAGAACCAGAGCTGAGGCAATGGTCAGCAGACGCACACAGACAGAACTGGGCCACTGTGCACATGCCTTGACCTTTGCTGCAGTCCCTCCTCTTCTTAACCCTAACACTCATACCCCAGAGATGGGGCTTGGACAGCTAGACCCCCATGTCTGCGTCTCTTTCAATGTGACCGCGTTGAATATGTCTTTCTGGTTCTCGCCCACCTCCTGGGTTGGCACTAGGGTTAGGTGGCTGAACCCAACATGTGGGGCTGCTGGAGCCTAGGTGTTCCCCTCAAGGCTCCAACTACAATGTCACGTATGTGTGTGCACACACATCTCTATTCTTAGACCTAGATTGTCAGTAAAGACATTTGATAGTTTTCCCTCGCCACAGTGGCTCCAAAACCGTGGAAGCTTTTGCATTCTGTTGCAGCCAGAAACTCCTACTTCTCTTCTGACATCATTTTCTTCAGAGTCAATGCACTTACGATTTTGATCTCTGAAGCTTCTAGTCTTACAGTTTCTTTGGAAATGGCCAAATTCACTGCAATTATAACAACAGGCATTTTGATTTCTGAGATCTCTAGCTAGAGCTTGTCCAATGATACTGGTGTTAAGCTCCTGACAGTCATTATCAGTTGTCTCTCTTATCCGTTTGGCTACTGGGCTCCTCGTGCCTTTAATGCTCTAATTGCTCTCTTACGTTCAACTTTTGAATTCTCAAATGCCAAGATCTCTATCAACGGCTTTCTGGTTTCAGGATCTGGTATGGCTCAATTGACAGCAGAAGTCAGTCTCGGTAAGGATTCATCGAAGGCTTCTCCAGAGCCTTGTGTTACCTTAGTAAGGGAGGCAGTCTTTTGCTCTGGCTCCTCAGCCTCGTCCCATGCTCTTAAAGCTGCAGCATGACATTGACCAAGTACAACATTAGCAGACGAGATCTGCTCTTATAAATCAGCATAGCATCCTTCACCAAGCTGTTCATCTTTAACAACATTTATCCCCTCTCGCAATATTACATTGTTCCATTTTCATGCTTCTTCCCTCCACCGCGGTAACTATTGACCAGCTTCCAGAACAGGTGACACCAAACTCTTCCAATCTTGAGGAATAAGTCTGTTATGCATAGCCCAAATTTTTAATACTTGTTTAACAAATGGGCCTAGGCAACTGTATAGGCCTAGGCAACTCCTCTGGTGGTGCACTCGGCTTGACAGTATCCTGATTACCTTATCCAGCCTTCTGCTCTTCCGGATCGTTGCCTCACAAAGGTGCTCTGGGCTCCTGGTAGCGTGCTTGGAGCAGGCGGGGTGGAAGCCTGCCTTCCAGCCTAGTTTGCCTCCCTCTTTTCACGGTTCGGGAAATTCCCTGTGGGACACTGAGCCTGAACCCTGTTGTCCTCCTCCCACTGGCCCCTGTTGCTTTCAAAGCACCTCACCCTCTATACACAGACTCTCTAGGTGCATAGCCAGCTCTGCAATCCTTTCCAAAACTAGAGGACTGAGTGGACCTTCTGAGTTTCAGCCTTCCTCCCAATCTTTTCCAAAATGGTATATAGGAAGACCACAAAGCAAAACCAGAGAACCCCCTCTGGGAACAAGACAGAAGACCATCCAGTGGCAAAAGCCACAGTTTTGCCAAACCCCTTAAACAACATTGCCAACTCATCAAAACCCAAGGATTCTTCTACTACATTAGAAGTGAAGTTACCCATTGTGCCTAAGCCACATTGGGTGCCACCTGTAGGCTTAGATTTTTCACCAAACATACTTTATTTAGGGTTCTTAATTAAACACCTTTACCTCCCTTCCAACACCCCCCCTCCCCGCTCCTCCACACCCCTAACCTTAGGTAGGAGATTAGTAGGGTAAAGGGCTGTAGTCCTCTTTTATCTAATTCGTGCTGATCAGGGCCAATGGGTTGTTAGGGGATTACCAGACTCAGTCTGCAGGATACCAGCGGTCCAGTCCAAAGACCAACACAGGACAGCAACACAAGGTGAAAGACTCAGTTGAATTGCCTGGAGAAGCTCTCTGGAATGTTTCTCTTTGTGGAAGTCAAGTGTCAAAGCTGGGCTTTGTACACTCAGTACAGTGATGATGATCCAAAAGTCAGTGCCTTACTCTGCCTAGGCCTCTATATATGTCCTCTCCTCAAAGTCCACCCACAGATATTCTCAGCCAGCCAAAGTCACACCCCTCGAGCCTGAGAGAGCTCACAGCAAAACATCATGTGCCCTCTCACAACCTGGGCAAAACATCACATACCCAGCTTGCAGCAAAACAGCAAGCATCACATGACAAAACTGAGTCCAGAAACTTCCACTTCAGGTCTGTATATATGCAGTCCTTTAAAACCAAACACAACACAAAAATGAAAAGGGGGGTGGGGTGGAGAGATGGTTCACTGGTTAAGGGCAGTTGCTGCTCTTACAGAGGACCCAGGTTTGATTCCCAGCACCACAGGATTGTTCACAGGCATCCCTAGCTCCAGTTCCAGCAGATCTGACACCATCTTCTGACCTCTGTGAACACCAGGTATGGTGCACACACACATGCAGGCAAATATTCATAACATAAAATAAAATCTTAAATACCCAACAAAACCCACTGGCACAATATGTATATTATTTTCACTTCTGATTGCTGGGATAAGATTGTTGGAAAAAAAATAAAACAACTTATGTGAGAAATGTGTACATTTTAGCTTACAATTCCAGCTTATAATCCATCATACTAGGGAAGTCAAAGCATGCTACACTTAGCTCAAGGTCATATCTACACAAAACCCACACAAAAGTGACATTATGACAAAACTGTCATATAACAGATCATACCACTGTTTACTTTTGGGTTTTCTGAACATCTGATGTCAGCCATTTTGTGCTTACTATTAGGCCCCCCAACATGTCCAAGGCCCATGCCAGGCATCTGTATCAGCTATGTTGTCTAACCATTAATGATGACATCACAGTTACAGTTTGCTGAACAGCGTCTAGGTCCACACTTTGTCAGGAGCCAGGTAGAAAACATTAGGGCTTTGTTGACTGAAAGTAGAGCTGATTTTACTGTGCAAGTGCTCACATGACAAAATGAATACATCTCCACAAAATCTATGCTGACAAACTTCAAGATGTAATTAGCATATTTAAAAATATTTTTTGTCTACTAATAGGAAGAATGAAGTTCTTGGAAAGGATAATTAACCGGTTTAGAGTTAGTACTCATAGCATCAAATTCTATAACAATAGCCATTTGTGACCTGCAATGACATTTTATGTATTTTGTCTTTGAAAATGCCTTTTCATGATAGGTGGTGGTGTCACACACCTTTTAATCTCAGCACTCAAGGGGTAGAGGCAGGTGGCTCTCTGTGAGTTCAAAGCGAGCCCCGTCTACAGAGTGAGTTCCAGAACAGCCAAGGCTCCATGAGAAACCCTGTCTCAAAGGGAAAGAAAGAAAGAAAGAAGGAAGGAAGGAAACTGATAGCACAGGGTAGGCCCTCTGTACCCATAGTTTCTGTATCCATAAATTCAACTAACCAAAGATCAGAAACATTTTAGAGGTTGGGGATATAATTTTGTGGTAGGGCTTTTAGTGATATATTAGGTTCAGTCCATCTCTCCGTCGTTGTTTCAAGACCTCTCTTCCAGCTCTGCCCTCCCTGCTGTCCCTCCCTGCCTCCCCCTCCTTCCTGTCCTCTGGATCCTCTCCTCTCCCTCCTACTCCTTCCTCTCCATTGCTCAACACTGTGGCTGGTTGTTTTATTTTGGCATATTTACACAATGTTGAGACGGGTGATGCTTAGAATAAGTATCACAATGCAATGTCGGGACTGAAACTAGAGAGTGGGGGAGAGAAATCAGCATTTGCATGAACAAGGGTAAGGTGTATACATTGCAAAAGAACATTATACCAACAGCATGGTGTTTTCTTTGGCATGTACATTTGTGCTCATGTATGTGGAGACCAGAAGAGGATGTCAGATGTCTTCCTCTGGGCCTTATTTATTTATTTTATTTTTGAGATAAGATCTTTGAACCAACACTAGCTGACCAGAGAACACAGGGGTCTGCCTGTCTCAATATCCCCTACTCTGGCACTACAGGTACATGTGGCTACACCCACCTTTTTGTATGGGTGCTGGGGTCCATTCACGTTTGAATGGCAAGCTTTTTACCCACAGAGCCACCAATGTACTATTTTTACCAGTCTTATGCATTCTTGGGTAACAGGTTTTCTCTGCTGAAGAAATGAGCCAATTCAAGTCAGATTAAAGCATAAAAGCAGGTTTATTGAGTGTAGCTCTTAGGCAGGTTCACTGGTCCCAAGAACCGAGGTCAGGGAAGTCACCATGCAGTGTGTGTGTGGGGGGGTGGTAGAGGGTAGAAGACAGAGAAAGGGGGGAAGAGAGAGATTAAGCATGTGCTCAAGTGGGGAAGGGGGAAGAGGAAATGCAGGGGGAGGAGGGGCCAAAGGGTCTAGATTCTATAGGGAAGGCTCAGGGTAGAGGTAGCATCGTGTAACTATAACTGGTAGGGACTGAGGGATGCTGGGAGAACCTGGAGGCCAGATCCACTTTGATATGTTAAATTTGCACAGATTATCCTGGGGTCTGAGACCCAGCACTTGGTTTTGGGTACTTCAGGGATCTTGCAACTGAAGCCGCTTAAACTGCTAAACTTTAGTTTTTCAATAGGATCTTTGAATCGTTCAAGGAAGTGAAAACTGAGAAGGGGTTTGTGGGAACATCTGACTCCCAGGTTGCTGGGCAAATGTGTCAAGAGTCCCAGACCGTGGCTGGCAAAAAAGTAGAGGTATCCTGTGCACTTAGCACACTTAAGCTGTGGGCTCTGACACTTCATCCAGGCAGCGGTGTCAGAAAAGACTCAGAATAAGAGCAGCCGCCAGCCTGGCACTGGGCAGCTACTCCATGCCACAGTGCCTGTGTATGCTCTGGTTTCAATTTCCAGCACCAGGAAAAGGCAGAGTCATACTTCCTGACTTCAGCTCAGGCAATGCAATGATTCATGCTGACAACTTGTGCTTGAAAAATTCAAAGTATTTTATAGAGAGAAGAAGCAAACACAATTTTTCAAGCTTAGTATAAATATCAATTTACAAGGAAAGTCGTAATCTAGCTCTGATAAAGTAGATACATTTTAAGCTAGGAGATGGTAGTGCACGCCTTTAATCCCAGTGCTCAGGAGGCAGAGGCAGGGGGATCTCTGTGAGTTCAAGTTGAGCCTGGTCTACAAAACAGGTTCCAGGAAAGCCACGGCTACACATGGAGAAACCCTGTCTCGAAAACAAAACAAAACAACAAAAAAGAAGACACACTTTAAAGGTTAAAAAAGCAGTTCTAGAATAGTTAATTCATGCCATTTATAGTCTTTCTGAAGTTGGCATCTGTGTCAGTTACTTTTTTTTTTATTACTGTGATAAATTATCATAGCTGAAGGCAACTCAAGAAACAGTTTATTTTGGCTTCTGGTTCCAGAGGACTGGCTGGTCATAATGGTGTGAAGGTGTGGCAGCAGGCGTCTGGAGCAGGAACTGTCCGATCACATTTCGACCACACACAAAAGCAGAGTGGGGAGGGGCCATAAACCCTCAAAGCCTGTCCCCAACAAGACTTTCATCCTAAGAGTTTCATCACCTCCCCAAAGCACCACCAACCAGAGACCAAATGTCCAAGCCTATGGGGGAGGTTTCTCATTCTTACCTCCAGAGCATCTTTCTAAAAGACAGATGAAGATGTGACTAAACTCCTGTGTATTAAAACAGCAGTAACCACCTAAAAATAAATGAATAAGTAACCTACTGTGGCGGTCTGAATAGGAATGGCCGCCTGGACTCATGTGTTTGAATGCTTGGCTCATAGGAAGTGGTGTTGCTAGGAGGTGTGGCCTTGTTGGAGGACGTGTGTCACTGTGGGCCGAGGCTTTGAGGTCTCCTATGCTCAAGAATCCCCTCTGCTGCCTGTGGATCAAGCTGTAGGGCTCTCATCTCCTTCTCCAGCACCATGTCTGCCTGCACGCTGCCGGTGCTTCCCATCAGGATGATAATGGACTGAACCTCTGAAACTGTAAGCCAGCCCCAATTACATGCTTACCTTTGTAAGAGTTGCAGTGGTCATGGTGTCTTCTTCACAGCAATAAAGCTTTAACTAAGACACCTACTGAAAAGTTGGGGACAACAAACAAACAGTAATACGTTTACAATGTGAAACGTTCCACAAGTCAAGCAGAAAACAACAAGCCTCCCCAAGGCAAAGGCAAGCCACGAGAAGAAAGGATTTGACTATCAGGCCATGAGAAGAGTAGAAAATGGAAATAATGAAATATTCCAGGTGCTGCATACTGCACTGGCCACATACCACACTCGAATAATTTATGACTATTCTATTTATTTATTTACTTTACATCCCAGTCTCAGCAACTCCCTTCTCTGTCCCCAGTCTCTGAGGCATGGTTCCCTGTGCCTGGCTTGTTTCCCTTTGTTAAGCCTATACCTCCATGCCTCTTCCTTTATTTAGACACCCTTCACCCACCTATTTCCCGTCAGACCTCACTGGTGACAGGAACATGCAGAAACTAGAGATCTGTTTTAAATTCTATACACAAACTCACAAATAAGCTAAAACCTAAACAAACCAAATAACACAAAGAAGACACTGGTCAAGCAAATTATTATACTTTGGCTGAGATTATGAAAATATATTAGGGGGAAAAATCTATTAGCTATTCCATTGGGGAAAATTGTTGCTGAGATAATGGAGCAGTTGCATTATATTCCTAAGCAAAGATCCCACAAAATTAAAAGCATAGTAGTGACAGTGACCTATTTTGGTTAAAAAAAAAAAAAAAGGAATTGGGCATTAAATCACAGGGTACATTTTAATAAAAATTGTATTTATGCATTTACAGATCATATATAAATGTTATATATCAACATATACATATGATGTTGTATTGATATATAATATAAGCATAACACATGCTATATTTGAACATTATATATGGTATTGCAACAATATAGATTCGTCAGTGCTGGGGAGGACAGAAACATAGCTTCATTCTCCTGACTCAGCAGCCTGAAGAGTTCTTTTACAAAGACCTCCACTCAGGTGATGCTAGATTCTTGGTGATGTGGTTTAAATGAGAATGGCTCTCAAAGGCTTATATGTTTGAAGACTTGGTCCCCAGTTGGTGGAACCATTTGGGAAGGATTAGGAGGTGTGGCCTTGCAGGAGACGATGTGTCACGAGGGGTGGGCCAGCATTCCCACTGTGCTCTCTCTGCCTCCCGCTTGAGGATCAAGGCATGGGTATCAGCTATCCCTGCAAGCCATGCCTTTGCTCAGCCCTCAAGGACTATAATCCTCTAAAACTGTAACACCAGATAAATCAATTTGGTGTTTTCTTTTGTAGGTTGCCTTGGTCATGTGTTTTGTCAGGGCAATAGGAAGGAACTAAGACACTTGATCTCCCACAGAAAAGCCTTTCAGGACCAGTCAGGGTGAGCAAAGTTTGAGAATATTAAAAGACTTTTTTTTTTCTTTTTGAGGTGGGATCTCATGTAGTCTAGGCCGGCTTCCAACTCTGATTATGGCTCAGAATAACCTGCAGCTTCTAATCTTTCTGCCTCTATATCATAAAGGCTTAGATTATAGGATTATGCCTCCACACCCAGTTTTATGCCATTCTTAGAATCAAACTCAGGGCTCTGTGCATGCTGGGACAATATCTACCAACTGGGCCGTATTAATAGAGGAGACATGCAGGAGAGTAACAAGGCGTACTCAAGTCTCATTAAAGGACAGGCATTTTATTGTCCATGGGATTTGGGTGGTTTCTGAAGCTATTGTCAGAGCATTGATTGGAGATGTAAGGAGTTAGGAAATCTTCACTGTAAATGAAGCTAATAGTCCTGCTGGTGGGATTCTCAGAAAATATCCGGAAAGGAGTGCAGCCATACTCAAGGCTGTATTTACTCAGGCTTTAAGCCTGGCTTATTGCTATTTTACCATTTTCATTTGAAAATAATCTATATAAATTCTATCCTTTCTTTAGATAGGCAACAAAGAAAACTTTAATTGTGCTAGAATCTTTGATGCATAGCTGGGAAGAGGGTACAACCAGACTTCATCATGGAGCTACCTCCTACCCTGTAATTTTTCCTCTGTTCTGCCTATTTATTATATACTGCACTAACAACACACACACACACACACACACAGTTTTTTTGAGATCGGGGTCTTACTAAATTACTCAGGCTGGCCTCAAACTCTCTATGAGGCCAGCCCCCTTGGCGTTGGTACAGAACAAACACAGACACCAAGTCTCAGCACAAAGGAGATTTCTTCCCCTGGAGGGGCCAGCGGGAGTGGGCGCGTGGGTTGGGGCTGCAAAGGCCGAGGCAGCAGTGGGTGTTTTTACAGGAATGGGCTTTCTCTCTTTCTTTCTTTCTTTCTTTCTTTCTTTCTTTCTTTCTTTCTTTCTTTCTTTCTTTCTTTCTTTCTTTCTTTCAGATTTTATTACTTCTTTTTATGTATGAGTGTTCTATCTGCATGTGTACCTGCAGGTCAGAAGAGGACATCAGATCCCAATATAGTAGTAGTAAGCCACTATGTGGTTGCTGGGACTTGAACACAGGACCTCCGGAAGAGCAGACAGTGCTTTTACCCACTGAGCCATCTCTCCAGCCCCAGGAGTGGGTTTTTAAGGAGAAAAGGGGAATCCGTGCTAAGGTAAGTTGTTAAATCCTGATTGAACATGTTAGCCAAATAATATATTTTGATTGTTGGACCTTGATGTTTATTCTCAGGAATGAGTCAGTGGCCAAACAGGGGAATAACTGAACAGTTTTTATCAAGGGGGAGGGAAAGGTGAAGGGCAAGGCCTGTTGGCACCATGTTCGCCACGTCAGGCCTCTGCAGCCCTTCACTCTCAGTACAGCCCGATGTCCTTTGTAACTGGGACTATGGGCATAAATAATTTTCACCTATCTCTTCGAATGTGTTTTGTGTTATTTTTTTTTACAATGCACAAAATGTACATGTTACAGATAACATGTATGTACATATACATATGCCTGTATATTTCGCTATTAGATGTTGGTTGAGGCCATCAGCCCTTTTGGACTTAGGTAAAATGGGTTGCCTCTTGAGTTCAGGCTTTCGGAAAGGACAACATAGTGTCCTCAAGCAGACAGAAGTCTTCAAGCTCACTCTTAGCCTTGAGACCCTTGTCCCCCCCCCTCCCCTGCCCCAGGTCAAGAGCAGGATATAGACATTTCCCCAACCGCTGAACAAGGTGTGGGGCACTGTTCTCTCAGGCTCAGAGCCAGAAGAGACTGCTCCCACGTGCTTGGCCTCAGGTGGGCAGGTGCTGGGCAGAAGCTGACAGATGTGTCTCTCTCCCTCCCTCCGTCCCTCCCTCCCTCTCTCGTGCCTGCCTGCAGTGAGGGTTGAGGGTTTCAGTCACATGCTAGGCAAAGCATTCCTCGGGAAAACATACTCCAGCTCTTTTATTTTTAGTTTTCAAGAAAGGGTCTGGCTGAGTAGCCCAGGCTGAACTTGAGCTCCTAATGCCCCTTTCTGAGCCTCTATATTGATGGGATTACAAGCATACCTTTTTGTCTTTCAAGTGCTGGGACTACACGTGTGTGCCCCCATGCTGCCAGTTTGGTCTAAAGTCACATATTTGGTTACATAAGAAGCTCTGGAGGCCTAGAGCAGGCTCTGCAGTAAGAGTGCTCCTGCCCTTGCGGAGGGCCGGACACAGGTTCCCACCCTTGGATCAGACAGCTTACATGTACCTGTAACTCCAGTTCCGGGGAACCTGGCTTCTGGCTCCTGTGGGTATTAGTACACACACACATACACAGAGAGAGAGAAAGAGAGAGAGAGAAGAACCAGACCTTGCTGGCACACTTACACTCAGGAGGCAGAGGCAGGTGGATCTCTGAATCTGAGCCAGCCTAGTGTACCTAGTAATAACCAGGCTGGCCTGTATTACAGAGTGAGACATTGTCTCAAAATAAAATTAAAAATACATTTTTAAAAATTTCTGGTTTCTCTTTGTGAAATCTAATATAAATCATGAGATGAATGTATTTCAATATATCAGAGTTAAAATCATGGTGATTTTTTTCCTCTTTAATTTTCTGTCCTTTTTCAAGTTTTCTAGTCTTTATATGTTGAGCATTTGTTATTTTTGTAACTAGAAAAATATGCATTTCTTTGGCTCCAAGAAAGGCAAGGCTGAGTTTGGAGAATGTGGTCCCTTGTGTGCTCTGTAAGTTGATTAAACCTCCAAGACCAGGCAGAGCTCCTTGGCGCTTTGGGGAATGGGTGGACTTTAAGGATTAATGATTCCCTGATGTTTGCATCTCAGGGAGCCGGTACCCTTTGTTGCTCTCTAGACTTGCCATTTCAGCATCTTCACAATGAAATAAACAAAGAAATTCAAGCGTGTGACACCGTCCTTTCAACTGAAGAATTCTGCTGACAATGACCGTTCCATCCCCAGATCCTAAGAGGCCCCGCCTGCTTCCTGCTCTTAATTCCTCTGTTAAGTCATCTCAGTTCAGGTTCTAGCTGGGCTGCTTCAGTTGGGTGGGGCTGTCTCTCCATGGACAGCAAAACTGCTTCCCATGGTAGTCCAGCGTCTAATTTCTAGCTTTCTCCTTCTGAGAGAAATTTCTCCTGACCCAATTAGATGAATTCTGGCATTTGTGCGAAGCTGCACACTAAATGAAATGGCAAGAACTTGTTTTTCTTTTCCAGTAGAAATCTGAAACTACTTATTTGTCCTACTTTTGTTTTAGCTTCTACTTTCTGTAGTGGGCACTCAGTGGCTTCGTTACAAAGACCCAAAGTTGGTTCTCTGTGTGAAAAACAGACGAAGGCAAGTTTGTTTCTCTTTCTTCCCCTCCTCCCCCTTCCCTCCTCTCTCTTCCCTCCTCTCCCTCTCTTTTCCTCTCTCTGCGCTTAACTCTTCTCTGATATAGTCCCATATAGCCTAGATTAGCCTCATACTTAGTACATAGCAAAGGATGATCCTGAATTTGAACTTCTGATCGTCACCCCCACATGCCAGACCTGAGTTAGAGACCAGCACCATGAACCACCATGCCTGGCTATGTTCTTGTGTAAAGATGGGATGAGAACAAATATTTTTGCTCTGCGGTGACGCTGTAACAAATGACCACTAACTTGTCACTTAGAACAATGTAAATTTATTTTCTCTTATTTTAGAAACCCAAATTACAGAATAAACATGTAAACAAACAAACAATAAAACTATCTTTAAAAAGAGCTGGGTGTGTGATGCATGCCTTTAATCTCAGCACTCAGGGAGGAAGAGGTAGGGGGATTTCTGTGAGCTGGACACCAGCCTGGTTTACAAAGTGAGCCCAGGACAGCCAACGCTACACAGAGAAACCCTGTCTCAACAACAACAACAACAACAAAGCAGAATAGACACGTCAGCAAATCCATGCTCCCTCCAAAAGCTCTAGGGAAAATCCTTGCAGCTGATAAATAAAAATTGGAGGCCAGTGTTGGGACCAAGCAATACCAGGACCCAACACACACAGCTAAAAATCAAACTGGAGTCATTTGTGTTCAAGCTGAAAGTATCAGACTAGCACCAAAGTAGAAAGTCCTGGTCACAACAATAGACTCTCTGGCCTGAGTGGAGACCTAAACCAGGTGTGGGTAGGGGAGTCACATGATCATGGGAGAACCCCTCAGAGAGGTAGTTATGACAACAGGTGTAGTCATAATTAGGTGGTCATATGTGGTCAGATAGCCTTTTGAAACAAAGGTAGGGTTGCTGGATGGTTCGAAACAACTTTCTGAAATGAAGGCATGATTGCCGTTCTTGAACAGGCCGTGCAGAGCCATTTGTACTTAAGGTTACAGGTGGGGCACAGGCCAATCATTCAGAAACAGGTTAATCACCAACAGGCATGAACCTAGTTTGTCTTTACTATAAGATGGCTTTTAAGCCTAAGATGGAGGCATGCTGGTTCTTTACTTAACCTTAAGCAATGTAAAAAGAGAGGGAACAATTTTCATACGTTTCTATTTAATGAGATATAGTGCATCTCCTTCCCAGAATCCTCTGCCTGAGCATAGTTTCTAAGAGCCAGCAGAGTGAAACTATCGTTCTCTCTCTCTCTCTCTCTCTCTCGCAGATGCTGGCCAGAACTTAAGTGTGCTTTTTTCCTGATACTTCAGTCTTCCCCTCTTCCTCTAAATCCTCTCACGGACCTGTGGCAGCTCATCAGGCATGCAGCTGATCTCCACATTGACTTCAACTGGGTGGTTTTCCCCTTCTCTCCTCTGCTGTCCTCCTCTGGGCAGCTGTTGAGATTTCAGCTTGTCTTCTCTGAGGAATTATCTTTAAACACTAATAAAATTATCCTCAAATTTTCACTTGAATCCATTTTTTAAAAATTCTTTTTATTGGGGAGACTAAGAACTCCCAAAAAAGCATCTGGGTTTCCCCTGTACCAAAACTAAGCTGTGTATTAGACTTCCATGTATTAGAACATTCTTGGCATCATATAAATAAACACCCAAAGTCAAGGTAACCTGTTACGTTAATCAGGGTTCTCTAGAGTAACAGAATATATAGAATTAATCATTGTATGTATAGAAAAAAATGGAATTTATTAGAATGACTTACAAGCTGTGGTCTAGCTAACCCAACAATGGCTGCCTACAAATGGATGATATAACAATCTAGTAGTTGCTCCGTTCACAAGGCTAAGTGTCTCAGCTGGCCCTCAGGATATACCAAAATTCTGAAGAAGAAGGCTCTTTGTGTCAGTGTCGGAATGGACTTGCTGGCAAGCAAATAGGCAAGGAGAGAGCTTCCTTCTTCTGTTTCCTTATACTGTCTGCCAGAAGAAGGTGTGGTCCAGATTAAAGAGAGATCTTCCCACTTTAAAGATCCAGATCGGAAGTAGATCTTCACCCTTCAGATTATTTATTTACTAATCCCTCACAGGTATGCCCAGCCATGGATTTAGGTTAAATAGAGTTGTAGTCTAGTTGACAACCAAGATCAGCTATCACACCTTCCAAGGCAATTTTCTTTTTGTCAAAATGGTGTGCTATGATGCAAGCTGGCCTAGAAAGCATGCTGGGGCTGAAACTCACCTGGCTTTTAGTCTAACGCAGGCAGTGGCTGTGTTTCCTCCCATTGGCTGGGGGCTGACCTCACGGTCCGTTGAGACTGGCTAGTTTCACCAGCTAGGGAAGGGGAAAAGATTTTCACATACATTTTACAAGGTTGGAGAGACTTGTGGTATATTAGTTCCCGGTGGGTTAGCTACCTTTGACAGAAAACAAATTCCTCCCAGTGGTGTATGTGGCACAACTGTATAGAGCCTGGTGAGCGAAGGGGTTCAGCCAGGAAGGCTCAGCGCAGTGGTCACTAAGCTGCCTGTTCAAGAGTGATTGTGATGGGGAAAGTGACTTGCCCCAGGGTGGGAGAGAGAGAAAGCAGTAAATTCTCACTCGTTATATATCAATTATGCTATACTTTATTTGTTGGGCTTGTGTAATAAGTACACAGTTTCTCTCCCACGCTAAGTGGAGGGAAAGCAGGAGCCACTCCTTGTTTGTAGCCCAGACTGGCCTCACGCATGCTCCCTAACACCTGTTAGGTCCACAGTTTAAGTGGGGAAGAAGCAAAGAACATGAAGAGGTGTTTTTAAATGACTACTGCACCGGTGAAGTGTGTGTGTGGGGGGGAGGTGGGTGCTGGCTTTAATCTAAGGACTTGATCACTTTCTTTAGCCAAGCTGTCTTGTGCTGTGCAAGGGGAGGCCTGGGGCTGAGTTAAATGGCAGGGTCTGAGGAGAGCAAAAACAACAAGAAAATGATGTGTAATTTTGGGTGAAAGGAAGGAAGCTTCGTGAGGAGAGAGAAAAAAAGGGAGGAGCCCTGTCCATACTAGGTGTCCAGAGGCTTGAAAAAGCATCTCACTGAAGATAAATATTTGGTGCTATGTCCTTTAATATATGACCAAGCCAAAGCCAGCTACTTTCCCGAAAACACTGTGTGAACAAGACTTGTAATGGTGATTATGTGGGACAGAGGCCTGGAGCTGGGTCAAGGGAATGCTTAGCAGTGAACAAACTGAAGGGTAGCAAGCAACCGAAACCTACCTAGTGCTGCCTGTCTTGCTCAGTGTCCTCCTATCTCTGTGAGGAGACATGGCCATGGCAACTCTTAGGAAGGAAGTATTTAATTGAGGTTTAATCCAGTGTCCTCATGGCGTGGACATGGCGGCACACAGACAGACAAGGTAGAGCCGAGAGCTCTACATCCAGATCCATAGGCAGCAGGAAGAGAGAGCTGGTGGCGGATGTGGACGTTTAAAACCATCAAAGCCCATCACCAGTGACACAGTTCCTTCACGAAGGCCACCACCTAATCCTTTCAAGTAGTGACGCTCCCTGGTCACCAAGCATTCAAATCTATGAACCTGTGGGAGCCATTCTCATTCAAACCACACTACCAAAGTGGATACTTAAGGCCCACTGTGAGTCTCAGAAACCTGAAAAGGCAATGTTGTTTATGGGGCCTGGGAAGGAAATGGAGAAGCCAGTGGCCTTCCCTGCAGTGGAGCTGTTCTAAGGTCTCCAGGGAGCCCGCCTGGGCCCTGCAGTTTTCTAAGCAGCCTCCCAATGCTGCATGTCACTGCTCACCGTTCTACCCCCAGGACTAGGGAAGGGACAAGCCTCTCCTGGTTGTGGTTTGCTCTTAACTGCTTCTGGAGGATTCACTGTTTTGCAGCAAAACCCTAAATTGTTTTGCAGGATTTCTTCATTGTTTCAAGTCATTTGATTTTATTTTCTGTCATAAAGGGTAGCTAGAGAGAAAGAGTTTTTGTGGGCTTCTGGCTTAATTAAGTCAGAAAATCACATTTGATGTCATTCAACTTTGGGCATGTTGCCATCCCGCTCTGTGGAGCATCTCATCTCTTTTGAGGAACATGAAAAGGCTCTCTCTCTCTTTTTTTAATGTTCACATTACTTATTTCAATATATATATATTTTTAGTATGCAAAAACAAAGACTGTTTATTCTGCAGAAACAACCAGCATGCAGTGGTCTACCGTTCCTACAAAATGGTGATGTCAAAGTGACCTTGCAGGCTCTTTTATTTTTCTTTTTTTATAATTTATTTAACTTTATTTTGTGTGCATTAGTGTGAAGGTGTCAGATTCCTTGGAATTGGCATTACAGACAGTTGTGAGCTGCCATGTGGGTGCTGGGAATTGAATCCAGGTCCTTCGGAAGAGCAGATGGTGCTCTTAACCACTGAGCACTCTCTCCAGCCCGTTATTTTTTATTTTTTTAAAATTTATTACAATTTATTCCTTTGTATCCCAGCTGTAGCCCCCGCCCTCATCCCCTCCCAGTTCTGCCCTCCCTCCCTCTTCTCTCATGCCCCTCCTCCAGTCCACTGATAGGGGAGGTCCTCCTTCCCTTCCATCTGACCCTAGCCTATCGGGTCTTATCAGGAGTGGCAGCATTGTCTTCCTCAGTGGCCTGGTAAGGCTGCCCTACCCCCACCCCCCACCTTAGGGGGAGGTGATCTAAGAGACAGCCACTGAGTTTATGTCAGAGACAGTCCCTGTTCCCTTTACTAGGGGACCCACTTGGAGACTGAGCTGCCATGGGCTACATCTGTGTAGGGGTTCTAGGTTATCTCCAGGAATGGTCCTTGGTTGGAGTGTCAGTCTCCGAAAAGACCCCTGTGCCCAGATTTTTTGGTTCTGTTGCTCTCCTTGTGGAGCTCCTGTCCCCTCCAGGTCTTTCTATTCCGCATTTCTTTAATAAAATTCCCTGCATGCTGCCCAAATTCTGGCTATGAGTCTCAGCATCTGTTTTGATACTTTGCTGGATAGAGTCTTTCAAAGGCCCTCTGTGGTAGGCTTCTGTCCTGTTCCCTGTTTTCTTCGTCTTCCGATCTCTATCCCATTTGCCTTTCTGAATGAAGATTGAACATCTTACTCAGGGTCCTCCTTCTTGCTTAGCTTCTTTAGGTGTACAGATATTAGTATGATTATCCTATATTAAATGTCTAATATCAACTTAGAACTGAGTATATATACCATGTGTGTCTTTCTGCTTCTGGGATAGCCTACTCAGGATGATCTTTTTTAGTTCCCACCATTTGCCTGCAAATTTCATGCTTTCCTTGTTTTCAATTGCTGAGTAGTACTCCGTTGTGTAAATGTACCACCATTTCTGTATCCATTTCTCAACTGAGGGACATCTGGGTTATTTCCAGATTCTGGCTATTATGAATAAAGCTGCTACGAACATGGTTGAGCAAATGTCCTTGTTGTGTACTTGAGCATATTTTGGATATATGGAAAAGACTCTCTTTAGTCCCATTTAGAAAGCTCTTGAAAGAAAAAAAAATGCCAGCATTTTAATATTTTCCAAATAGCATCAACAACAAGCTCTGGTAGAGCATGGTGGCACCTGCCTAAAACCACAGCCTTTAGGGAACTGAGACAGGGGGGGGTCATGACTCTGATGCTAGGCTGGAAAAACACAGTGAGCTCTAGGTGAGCTTGAGCCACGTGAGGGGACCTTGTCTCAGAAAGAACAATAGCAAACCATTTTGACAAGAAAAGGAGCCAAAAGACAGTTAATTGTGGAAGAGAGTGTCTTAGAGCCGGGTTCTCTGAGAGTGGAGTTTAGTTGCGGCGTTTTTTGTTTCTTTGTTTGCATGGCTGTGTGAAGGGTCAGTTAGACCCTTTACGCACATTTCCATCTCTTCCCTAGAGTCCTATGAATCCTCATGCTCTTCAGCTAAGGTTCTGGGTCTCCATTCTCTTTTGTCAAAAGACAAAAGTACACGCTAAATTGCCTCTATTTTCAACAAATGGACAACATTTCATTTCACTAAATGGAATGTGCTGCTTGGTTTTATAGACAGAAAAATGAATGGGGGGGGGAGCTATGGACAGAAACAGGAGCAGAACAGAGATGGCTACTCCAGGGATTCCTCAGAAGCAGGAAGATGGGCCCAGAGCAAAGTCAGAGCAACAGAGACGACTAGGAAGTTCCAGCAGGCTCACTGTGGTTGGGTGCTGTGTGGGAATCAGGGCAGACGGACTGGCCTGTTTGAGAAGCTTGTCTCTTGTCTCTGTAGTGCTGGCTTTTCAGGAGTCAGATGAGCAGTTCAGCTCGGGCTTGGTGCCCCCTTAGCAACTGTGCGTCCATTTGTCCATTTTGATTTTCAGCCTTGTCTTTGAGGTTTGATGCAGGTGCTGACTCTAAAATGATTGCTCATGTAACTTTTATCTACCACATAACTTCCAGGGCCTGGCATGCTGTGCACCCAGTAAACAATTGTTGATCTGGCCATTATTAACACTTGGAGAGTAGAATTGCATTTTAGGAAATTCTTAAAGGACACACTATTTTTAGAAATCAAAAATGAAGTCCCTGATCAAATGGATCTGTGTTTCTGTTTTTCTTTTAAATTCAGAGTGGGGTTGGGGTGGGGCAAAGAGGGCAGATCCTGTTGTGGGTTTGGGAAGAAGTGTGAGGGAAGGTGGCAGCTGGCTGGTAGACTGGTCCCTGCTGTATAAACCCTTTGAGGCTTGTGCTTTTAAACAGTCTGTGCTGTTTTCAAAAGCTTCATTTCCAAATGTCATTGAAAAACTCTCCAAACGGCAGGAGACTTCAAAAGGATCCACCCCCACAGAGCCTTCTCTCTGACACTGAGCTAGAGGCCTTCTCGTGTTGTTCTCCCTCCTTTGATGTGTACCTTTTGTGTCCCAAAATACATGTTGAATTCCATGAACAGCACAGCTCTTTGCCACTGGAGCTCTCCGCCTCTCCTCGGCCTCCACCCTCCAGATGGGCTCACTCCTGGACTTTTCTGGGCTCCCTTCGGCTCCCCCTCTACTTGTCAGCAGTGGCATGGGCTGGAGAAGCAGCACACAGTGGTACCTGAAGCAGCCTGAGGGGCTCTTGGGGTAGACGTCCACTCAGGAGAAGCAGGGCTTGTCGACTATGCCACAGAAAAGGAATTTCAGGACAAGCCCATTTGACGAGTTGGAGTTGATTGGAGAAGAGATTTTCAACGTTGATTTAGGCGCGGGCCTTTCTGGAGAGAGGTGTTTAGGAAAAGGGCAGTATGCAACCAAGAGTGAGTGTAGACTTCTCGTGCCTTCTCTGCAGCCATATCTGCAGCTGCATCTCAAGGGGTGCTTTTCTTCTGAAGGACGGTGTCTCCTCCGGCTAACGAGATCACCAGACAGTTCTTGAGGCACCTCAGATAGAATTAAGTCTGATAAGGTAACAGGAGTCACACAGGTTGCTCAAGAGCAGCGTTTCTCAACCTTCCTGATGCTGCAGCATTTTACTACAGCTCATGGTGCGAAGACCTCCAACCATGAAATTATTTTTGTTGTTGCTACTTCATAATTGTAAGCCTGCTACTGTTATGAGCTGTAATGTAAATATCTGTGGTTTTTGGTGGTCTTAGGGGACTCCTATAGAACAAGACTCAAGTGGGTAACAACCCACAGGTTGAGAACCAGTGCTCTAGGGCCTTGAGCCTCATCCTTTTCTACAAATAGAGTTATAGTCTTGGCCTGTGAGGTGCCAGAACAGTGCAGACTAGCTAGCCAAGGAGCAGGACTCAAAGGCTTTTCTAGGGCCTTCTTGTTCACACTGTGGAGACATCCTTGAGCTACTTCAAATGCCTGGTGCCAGGCTGAGCCACCTCCTCCAATCTTGCTTCTCTTTTCTCAGGAGAAAACCAGATTATAACACAAGCCTCACCAATATCATCTTAACACACACACAAAATACATGCACACAAGACACATACACACTCGTATACTCACACTCACACACACACTCCATACATTGACACACACTCACACACAGACACATACACATAAACACAGACACACATACATATAAACACATACACACTGACACATATACCATACACACAGACACACAGAGACACACAGAGACACACATACATATCACACACACACACCAGTGCAAATTCCTCCCACTTTTCTTTTTTTTTTTTTTTCCTTTACCTACTCAAGACCCACATGAGGTTTTGAAGTTACCATTCAAAAATACCATTTAAGAATAGGCCCTTACACTCTCCAGTTCCAGGACAGCAGCCCCGACCCTGCACTTTGCCTAGGGACTGTGGCACTAGACTCCTAGTAACTCTTTGCTGGTTTCCCACCTGAGAAATGAGCGTCTCCTGCCTCTGGCCTCCCACAGCTGATGTAGGGATTGGCACACACAGCTCTTGGCCCTGTGCTTGGCACACAGGGCCTGTTAATGTTGCCTGTTCTAGCTCGCCCTCTAGGTTCCTCCTGTCACTTCCAGGCACCTCTCAAAGGCCAGCATCTCCCCCAAGACTCTGAGCTCTCACAGCCAGGCAGAACTAATTGCTCCCTCTGGGAATTCTGCCACTGGGTTGACACCTCCTTTTGGCAAAGAGGAATGTGAAAGTGAACAGACAATGCTTAAATGAGTTTCTAATCTGGAGGGAAAAGGGAAATGGGTGTGTAGGCAAAAGAATGATCCAAGGAAGGGGTGGAGGAAAAAAGGAGAAACAGGGGTAAGATACAGCCAGCCTCAGAGTCTCAAATTCAAAATCAGCTCTGTGAATGTGGCCAGCCCTTTCTCCAGACGGTTTTTAAAAATTGATTGTGCTTTTTCGTTTTTTTTTTTTTTTGAGGTCTTGTCATTTTTATATAGTAAATGATTTCAACATGCATATCAGTCAAGGTTCATTTGGGAGGAAGGTTTATTGTGACTTATGAGACAAGGAATCTACTCTAAAAATGGAATTTATACAACTTGCAGAAGAGCGAGGGAAGGAGAGAGGGGTCAGGAGAAGGAAGCCCGAGAGTCAGATGAAATCCCTGACCAGGCCTGGCTCCCAGGACACTGGAATCCTGCACACGCTGTCCAGTCTCCACAGCGATGCTGACTCCTGCAGGTGCTCTCTGTCTGAGTCCACACCCATGCTGCTGGCAGTCCTGGGCTACGGCTGTTGGCAGAGCTGGACGAGGCGTGCAGAGGACTGACGGCCACCTGAAACCTGACGGTCTACCTCAACAAAGGCCTGACTGCCATGCCTCCTGGCCTATTCTGGTCTGGTCTCCTTGCTGCTTCCCCTATCACATCACAGCCTCCGAGGACCTGACCCGCCCTCCCCGCTCAATCGGTTTCGTTCCCTCGCCTGTTTCACTCACACTGTCTTGTCAGTGGCCCAATCCCAGCTTGTTTTCCTGTGGGTTCTATTCCCTGCTTCACACCTCCAGCTTCCTCTGTGCAAACCCTGCTTCCACTATCCATGAAAGACCCAATAGCCAACTAGACCCAGTCCCAGCAACCCTGGCATTCTTCACTGATGCCTTGACATTTAAAACATTTTTATTTACTCTCTCTCTCTCTCTCTCTCTCTCTCTCTCTCTCTCTCTCTCTCTCTCTCTCTCTCTGTGTGTGTGTGTGCATGCGTGCGTGTGCATGTGCTGTTGTGCAGGTCTAGAGACCAGAAGACAACTTTCAGAAGCCAATTCTCTCCTTCCACAGTGGTTTCCAGGGATAGAAGTCATGGTATCAGGCTTGTACAGCAAATGCTGCTATCACTGAGGTACCCCACTGGCCCCTCTCATGCCTGAACTCAAAGGGTCTTCTTACCTCTGTAGGGTCCACTGTAGAGCTCCTGCCAAATCCTGGAGGCATAAGAACAGCTTGGTTTCCCTGTCTGTGAGTTCCACATCTACAAGGTCAACCAGCTGTGGACAGATAGGAAAAGACTGATCTGGCGTGTGGTGCACACACATTTACTTCTACCATCCAGGAGGCTAATGGAGGAGGACCTCAAATCTGAGGCTGGTCTGGCTTATGTGGTGAGATGATCTTACACACAAAACATCAAAACGAAAACTGAATTTGTACTGAAAACATGCAGCATTTTCTTCCTTGTCACCATCCCTTACCAACTATTTCCATAGTGTCCACATTACATTACGTATTAGAAGTCAGCTAGAGATGGGATGATTTCAAGTACGTGGAAAGGCACACAGGCAATGTGCAATCATGCTCTCATCTGATGTACGGGGTGAGAATTTTCGGATTCAAAGGGAGACTCACATCCCACATCAATGACAGCTGTAGTTATTCAAAGGTGTTTGGGGACAGAGGATGTGGGCTGAAATCCTAGCTTTGCCTCGGCCAGGTAATCTGTATTTCCTCGGATCTTCCTGCTCTGTCAAATGAACATAATCCTAGGACACACTGTACCGCCCAGGCAGGGTGTAGTAGGGCTGGCGGGGTACACAGGAACCTTCTTGTAATGGATTGAGAGGCTCGGAATTCTTGCCCCACATGGTGGTTTTGTTTGGATGTACTTGGGAGATGTTGGAGAACTTGCCGGAGTAAGTGTGTCACTGGAGGCAGGCTTTGCCATTCCCTGTTTATTCTCCTTCTCGAGCTTGCCGTTCAAGATGGAAGCCCCCACTTGCTCCCCCCGGCTGCTGTGTCTACCACTTGCTGCTTCTGCCCCACCGCCATGGACTGTTATCCCTCTGGAACCATAAGTCCAAACAAATGTGGGTTTTCTTTGGTTTTTGTTTTTTATCCTGTTAGTTCTCGGTTATGGTGTTATCACAACAATAGGAAAGTAGCTAACAGCTCTGCAGACCGCAACATCTTCACCTTCGCTGGACCTCAGCCAGCGCTCAGTGAAACACCGTTAACCAATGACCATGAGAAACCCTTCCCTGGCAAGATGGAGTGTGATCGGAGCACGGGGGTGAGGGAATCAAGTCAGAAGAAATAACACTGAGGCTTAACAAGTGTTCTGGGGGCACAAACCCCTAATAGGCCCAGGCAGCAGGTCACCAAGGTCTAAAGATCAGCAGCGTGGGGGTGGGGAGGGAATGGGGTTTCAAGGATTCCCTAGTTGGCTCTTGCCTCCAGAGAAGCAGTTCTTGAACAGAAAGGTGGGAAGAAATAGGAGGTCTCAGACAAGGCACGTGCTTTCTAATTAGTTAACTGAGAGAGAGCTGGAAAGCCGGGGGTTGGGGGTGGGGATAGGAGAGCAAGCATGGGTGCCATGGCATGTGGCATGCGTGAGACCAGAAGACAACCTTCCGATTGATTCTCCCCTCTACCTGTTGAGCTAGGGTCCCTTGTTTTGTGATTCTCCTAGTTCCCCTCCCACCTCTTTGCTGGAGCTCTGGGATTACAGATATAAACTATTGCATCTGGCTTTTTATGTGATTTCCAGGATTCAGATTCAGGTCATGAGGCTTGTGTGAGGAGCCCTCTGAGCCATCCCCAGGCCCCAGACCAGGCATATTTTTATCAGACTCCAGGGGAAAGAATCCAATCAGTCTTGGATGCTGCTAGCGTGGAGGACATTCTCACTCTCCACCATGGAGACTGCTGGCAGCATTTAATAATGGTGGTGCATGTAGCCTACAGCCCAGCACTTCCCTTCTGGGCCTCCGCTCTAGAAAGATGTCCTCACAGGAGGATAATTCAAGGAAGCCTTTTGCTGCATTGTTTATAGAGTCAAGCAATGAAAACAATCCAGATACCTGTTAATGATGGAGAAAAGAGATCATTTAACATACGAAGTAGCATACACAAAAGTAAGAACTAGAATTTTTTTTTTTTTTTTTTTTTAGTTATGGGGATGGAGTACACCACGCTTAGTAGGAGCTAAGCCATTGGTCTACACCCCTAGATTACAAGCATGGACTACACATTTGAAAATTATGGTCTGACTGAAGAAAGCAAATCCCAGAAGGATGCCCTGAATGCTCTGTCAGTTCATGGCTATGCATGCAAACAGGTCAAACTGAGGGGACACGTGCTAAGTTTTCACTGCAGTCACTTTTGGAAAAGAAAGAGAGGGCTAAATCTTCTCTGTCTCTGCCAGGTGTGCACATGTCTATAGTCCCAGACATCAGACACTGGAGCAGGAGGATTGAGAGTACTAGGCGTGCCCGGCCTGCACAGTGAGACCTCGCCTCAAAAGAGTGCTTTAAAAATACTGTGAAATTAACTTAAAATCTTAAAGTACAAATAGTGCAACTGAATTGAAGGGTAGATTGGCTGTTGGAACATTTTTATAACAAAAATAAGTTATTTTCTTTTAGAAAATAAATTTGAAGTTGATTCCTCTCTCTCTCTGTGTTTGTGTGTGTGTAAAAGCAGCCGGATCAAGAGACAGCTATTGTGGCTCAGAGGTCCTTGGTTTGAATCCTGTGCTGTAGTAGAAATAAGTAAGGTCATTCTGGGAAAGCAAAGACGTGGGAAGCCGAACTCACCGGCACAAACGCTGACTTCCTGTCTTCAAAACCAGCCTCTCTCAGCACAAAGCTGGAAGTGTACAGAGAGATCCATTTTATCTGTTCTCCTGCAGAGGCCATCTGACAGGCAGGCTGCGGCTGGGCAGTCCCTCGTGCCCACTGTGGGGTCACCCTTTGTTGTCCTTGCTCACCAGAGGCCTTGGGATTTTCCCAGAATCCCCGACAGGGTCACGGCTTTCCCAACTCTGGTGCTCCCAGCCTGCACTTGTCTACTAAGTTTAGTCTGAAAATAAGATGGCTTTTTTTACACTAAAGTTCTTTAAAACATGCACGCACATGCGTGCACACACACACATACACGCATGAACACATGCATTTTGGAATGTGAAATTTGAATTTGATGCCTATCAAAAGAAGGAAAATAGAGGACATTTAATTAAGAACTAGTTCTGAAAAACCTGTGGTGCTACTGTATCTTTTCCAGTCAGTGCCAAGGTATTTTGGGTTGTAACAAATTGCCAGCACCCAGCGTGCCCAGTGGCCCAAATCCTGGCAAAAGCACTAGATATTTAGGAGAAACCTAATCACTTCAATGACCCAAAGATGTGGCCTTGAATAGTTTATACAAAATCATTTACAAAAAAAAAGTATGATTTGGCAATAAATCTCAGGATAGTTAGTACTCATTAAGGTCATTTGTTGACAGATAACTGAAAAAGTGTTCCGGACTCCAAATTCAAGCCATGGGGGAAAAAAAGTCTGCCAAGGCTCACTTTTAAAATCTGTTCTATAACTTTGCCATGGGGCTGGCTGGAGCTTGGATAGAACTCCAGGAAGTTGAAGAGCATCAGCTCAGCTCAGAAATGCAGAGAAGTCTAAGGATACAGAATCCTTCCTCTGCAGGGACAGAACGAGGGACATGTGGACACCGAAACTCTAAAAATCCGTCTTCATTCCATGTCTGTAGAGAGGCTCCCATCCCCCCTCTCCTGGAAGCCTCCGTTCAGTCCTTGTTTAGAAACCTATCTCGGGAATGCACTCAGATGCTGTGGTCTTGGGAGACCCCTGCCCACTCCCCCATAAACTTGCACACAGAAGTTTTAAAATAAAGATGGCAGCTATGGCTGCTGAAGAGATGGTTAAGAGCACTGGCTGCTCTTCCAGAGAACCTGAGTTCAATTTCTAGCATCCTCAAGGTGGCTAATACTCTCTGTAACTCTGGTCCCAGGGGATCTAACACCTTCTTCTGTCCCTCAAGGCCACCAGGCATGGGTTCCTGGGCTTTTAGGCTCAAGAGAGAATCAGAATAGGAGGAGATGAAGAAGGAGGACACCATGATGGTGTCCATGTGTGCTGGGGGAAAGGACTCCAATAATGGTGTGAAAAGGCCCAGATGAAGAATAAAGCAAGTACCATGGGATTATGGATGGAAGGTAGACCAGATAGGAAGGATTAAGGTGATCGCATTGAATGGGGGCTGGAAGATGGATGGTGAGGATATTGAGACAGTGTAGGTGAAGTATCTGCCCGGTCCAAGGTTAGTAAGGCAATTATAAGTCTAACAGGCATCTGTGACTTATTATTTGTGATTGTGGGTTAAATAATACCACCATGATAATCTTGCAGCTAATAATAAATAATATATAACCCAACACTCATTTTTTATATTTATTACAATAGTAGGCCACTATTATCTTTATCTGTACCTGAGAGTTCACTATGGTGTATATTAAATCTGATTAGTATAAACCTCCCTGGTAGTGGTTCTTTAACCTGTAAGTCATTAGAGTTGCCTGGGAAACATTTTAAAGGTGTTCAGAGTCTGGGATGCAGGCAGGTTTTATTCCCAACACAGAACAACACACACATACACATACCCCATACATATAGACAGAGAGAGAGCATACATGATCAGAACACACATGCGTAATTTGCTTAATATACAATGACTTGTAAATCAATGAGAAATAGGTTAGTAGCCATCTATAGCGGCACACATTGTTGTTTCCGTGCTTGCGAGGCTGAGGCAGGAGCAACAGGAACCTGAAGGGCAGCTTGGACTGAGACCCTGTTTCTTTCTTTCTCTTTTTAAAGACTTTAAAAAATAATTTATTTATATGCATTGGTGCTCTGTCTGTTTCACACATGTGTGCCTATGTGAGGGTGTCAGATCTTGGAGTTACAGACTGTTGTGAGCTACCATGTAGGCACTGGGAATTGAGCCCAGGCCCTCTGGAGGAGCAGCCAGTGCTCTTAACCATGTAGCCATCTCTCCAGCCCTGAGCTCCTGTGTCAAGAAGAGAACAGAGTATCGTCTCTCTGTGTGTATGTCTTCCCTCTCCTCAGCCCTGAGTCCTCTCCTCTGCTTTCCTTTCTCCCTCTCCTTCCATCCTTCCTGGCCATCATGATGTGACTGGTCTTCCATGCCATACTGAACTGAACAACCATGACTTTAAATAACTCCTTGCCCTTTAAACAACTGGAAGTTGTTTCTGTCCAGTAATTGTACGTTTTCTGTGTTTTATAATGTGGGATGATTATGGCTGCCCTATGGGTCAGAAGCCCTTAGAACTAGTTAGCTTATGGAAGGAATTTGGAAGCATTTGGAGAAGGAGGTTAGAAAAACCCCAGAATGCTATAAATTTTTGGTACTTACTCAGAAAAATACAATGTCAATAGAAATGTGGACAATAAAGATGATTCATGAGGTTTTAGGTATTCAAAACCTTATGAGAATTCAAATTGAGAATTAGACTAGATAGAGGCCATAGGCACTAGATTATGACAAGAAACGAAACAAAACAAGAACTACTTTTTAAATCTCTGTCTTGAGCCTTTCAGGGAGGTCGGGTGTAAAGTTGGTGGACTTTCAGGGAGGCTGAGTTTAGGTAGGTGGAGTAACGGATCAGGCAGAGGACTTTGCAGCATCCAGGCTGTAGCTGATCACAGGCAGCTTTGAGACAGAGAAATGAGGTTCTCTCAAAAGGCAGAGCAGAAAGACTTGAAACTTTTATCAGAAAAGAAGTACGGTAAGTTGGTACCAAGGAGAATATGGCGCTGCAGGGATGGAAAAGGAAGACAAGTCCTTTTGCATTGCGGGGGGAAATAGGAAAGATGCTTTGAAGTCCCTCAGAACCAGCCAGGCTGTCTCTTTGCAGGCTCCAGGATGCAAAGCTGGGAACTCATTGGAAAGGCTTTGCTTTGAGAGGAGAATTCTAGGGTGGCCTGCTCGAATAGGCTACATTTCTCCAGGTTCTTGGCCCACTGCAGCAGTGGTCTGGGGGAGATCTGGCTATTGTTGGAATTGGTGTCAGACTTTAGGGCTGTCCGTGCCATGCTGGGTTTTCAGCGACAGAATGTGAGAGCTGTCCGGTCATGGAGGCTTCCACACAGATTTCAGAGAAAGGCCTGGGAACCAGGCTGCATACCACGTGTGAGTTCCTGAAGACAGCCCCAGGGAATGATGTGTGAAGCCCTGGAGGCTGAAAGGGCCGAGGGTGTGGACACAGGCAGCAGACAGAGACAGTCAAAGACAGGCCTTGTGGGCTGAGGCTGTCCAGACTGCAGAGGCCAGCTGTTGACAGCTGCTGGAGTTTACACCTCAGCACCACATAAACAGGAGCAGAGCTGCAGGGTTAGGTTTGCCCTGCTGGGCTCTGGTCTCGCTTTAGTCCTGTTTTCCTTTGTTTCTTTTCTACCCCTCCACTTTGGAACCAAGGGTTTACTCTGAGCCTCTGCCTGTCTTCCCATGTGGCTTGGTTTGATGGTACAGGGGCTCACAGGTAAGAATTTGCCTTGACTCCTAGAGGAGAAATTGGACTGTTATTGGAATCAATAAGATTATAAATATGGAGATGGACTCAATGCACTCTGCATCATGGGAAGAACATGGGCCTCTTCATGGTCAGGAACAGAGTGCCGGGGTTCAGGGAGATATGTTTGGGTGTGAACGTGGCAAAGATTTATTACTGTTAATCTTAATTACCAGCTTGACTGGACTGAGAGTGCCTGGGGTTAGTAAAGCAGATTTCTGGGGTGTCTGTAAGGGCTGCTGGAAGCATTTCCAAGAGCAGGCAGTTCACACATTCACTTGTTAAAAAAAATAAAAATGTGTGTGTGTGTATAAGTGAAACTTTTGCATTACTTAAATTCACTTTTCCACGAGCATGATTACTGGGCACAATTGTTTTTCAGGGCTGAGGACTGACCCCAGGGCTGTGTACATGCTAGACAAGGGTTCATTCCCCAAGCTAGACCCTGAGCCCCATTTCACTTTATTGAAAAAACAACAATAAAACCTTGTCCTTGGGTTTTTCCCTAGACAAACTGAATCTTAATCTCTGGGGATGGGAAACAGGGCTTTATTCTTCTGAACACAAATGCAAGCAGCACAGATTGTAATCCCAGCATTCGGAAGGCCAAGGCAGGAGAATGGCCACCTGCAACCCCGGGTTCCCGGGAATCCAACATCTTCTTCTGGCCTTCATGGACACCAGACGTACAAGTGGCACACAGACACAAATGCAGGCAAAACACCAATTCACATAAAATAACAATTAAAATTTAAAACAAGCTGACAGGGAACAACCACAGGGGCTTGAGAGATGGCTCCCTGATCACTGCTCAGGCAGAATCTAATTTGGAGCACCCACTTAGCAGCTCAAAACTGTTAGTCCAGTTCCATGGGATCCGTTTCCTCTTCTGGCCTTTGTGGTGCCCAGCATGTATGTGGGGCACCTCATATAACACAAGCAAACACACATACACGTAGGTAAACATCTTTTCTTTAAGCAGAAACTCCACAAATGGCTGGTTCCTGGACAAGAACAGGGATGGACAGGAACCCAGCAAATCCTGAAGTGCTGAACACAATGGAGAGTTGGAAAATGGTGATGTGCTGTGTGCCATGACTAGAGTGATGAAATAGACAGCACAGCATTGGATTACAAACCAGGGCACAATATAAATACACAGACACACACACCACTGGAAAGGGGAAGATACATAGCTCTCAGAGAAGAATTCCAAAAATGCCAAGTGCTTTGCACCGCTGCTCTGGTTTCTAGGAAGCAAGGCTTACTTCTCGCCTCTCCTTCAGCCATGGCTTTTGCTTCCAAAAAAAATACAGTATTAGAGGAGGGGCAGGGGGAGAAATGTGGTTATTGAGGGGCTTCAGTGACAGGGTGTGTGCCTCTGGCACATGAGGAGGCTCCTCCTGACTCCTGTGGTATTCTTCCATTTCCAAAAACCACAAACAAAATACCAGAGCAGTCCAAATCAAGAAATATTTTACCAGACACATAGCAAGAATCTTCAAAACTGTTAAGGTCCTGATGAACAAGACATTTTTTTTCTTGGTTTTTCAAGACAGGGTTTCTCTGTGTAGCCTTGGCTGTCCTGGACTCACTTTGTAGATCAGGCTGGCCTCGAACTCATAGAGATCATGTTGCCTCTGCTTCCTGAGTGCTGAGATTACAGACATGTGCCACTGCACCAGGATAAACAAAGGAATTCTAAGAAACAGTCACTGAGCAGAGGAAACTAGAGACAGGATGAATGTGAGACATTCTCTAAATGGGATCCCGGGGCAGAGAAGGCAATTAGCAGAAGGGCTGGTGGTCCAGATCAGCATAGAGGCCTGTCAGCCACGGTACAGACAGAGCTCCAGTTGTTCTGCATGGCTAGCTGGGCTCCAGGCTGCCCGGAAGTCTTCCAGAGACCCTTCAGCACAGTGAAGCTTCTCTCTGGCTGCAGCAGAACCCCAGGGAGTTCCTTAATCCAGATATGCTATGGTTTCACTTTATCTTTCAAAGGGTTTCATGTGGCCAAGGCTGGCCTGGAAATCACTACATTGCAGAGGTTAACCTTGAACTTCTGACCTCTGACTTGTGAGTGCTGGGATTGTGGCATGTGGCAGCACGAAGAGCGTACAGTGATTTGGGGGGACTTGAACCTAGCTTTTTGCATGTGCTAAGCAAATCAGCCTAACTAGGTAAGCTACATTTCCAGCCTTTTTTTTTTTCTTTTTCTTTTTAGACAGGGTCTCTCAGTGTTCTATGTAGTCATGGCTATCCTGGAACTCACAGAAATCCTCCTGCCTCTCCCTCCTGAGTGCTAGGATTAAAGGTGTGCACTACCATGCCTGGCCCCCCCAGCATTATTCTTTAATAAAAAGATATGGTTCTTTGAGAATTTCATAAAATGACCTTTGAGCACCCCTCCCCCAGCTCCTCCCAGACCCCACCCCCAGGCCCTTCCCTCTCCACCAACTTGTGCCCTTTCTTTCTTTCTTTTCACCCCTCAGGTGTAATTCACACATGGCTGTATCCCATTGGAGCACGGAGCTTACCAGTATGCAGGCTGGCCTTCCATACGTTTGTCTCCTTCCTTTGGTATTCTTGGCCCAAGAAAGCCACAGTCCTGACTACTGAGGAATGCAGCTAGCCACTCTCCCCGACTTTCTTAGAGGCTCATCCATTCCCACAGTTCTTGCTGGCGCTCGCTGTAGTCTAGTGTCTGGCACAAAGGTACTCTCCTTCAGCTGGATAGCCATAGGCCACCACAGCCAGATGTGGTCATGCAGAGAAGGATTTGACATTTGCCTGGGACTGGCAGTGTGGAGAGCTGTGCCAGGCTTCTATGGCTACGAGAAATCTCCCACACCTCCTGACAAGTGGCAGGAATCATGAGTGTCCAAGGTGCATCTGGCAGAGATGCCTTCCTCCACCATGGCTGTGGGCTCCAGGGGAAATGTCCCTGGGTCTCTGTTCCTCCCTCGGGACTGGAATGCAGCAGCAGCAGCAGCAGCAGCAGCAGCAGCAGCAGCAGCAGAAGAAGAAGAAGAAGAAGAAGAAGAAGAAGAAGAAGAAGAAGAAGAAGAAGAAGAAGAAGAAGAAGAAGAAGAAACAGGATGTGTTTTTAGTAAGTTCTACCAGGATTTCCGAAGTGTCACCTCTGGACATCCTGTTCTAGAAGGCCGCAGCAGACAGTCTACTGATAATTGCTCTGCCATCAGGAAGATGTGAGTCCTGCTGAAGCAAAAGCCTCTGAAGATAGAAAGAGCGTGAACTTCCATTCATTATGTAACATCCCAGTCTATTTGGGGCACGCAGTAAGTTTCCTAACAGAACTCTTACCACCACTTGATACATGATGAGTGCTAAGTGAACAAATACAGAAAATAAGGAATTAATAGGAAGGCGCTCACACATTGTTCCGATCATCCCGGCCTAGGAGAACAGAAGAATCCCTTTTCTCTGCTACTTAATTAAATATTCAGGTCATATGAAATTTTTGCAATGTAGGTATAATGAATGACATTTGTGGGTTTTTTTTTCTTCTGTAGAATGAGAACCATTTCCAGGTGTGGTATACTTCGGAGAGACATCCTGGGCCCCTAATTCTTCCTGTTCACGGTGCCTTTTCCTGGAGTCTCTCCTTAAACCAATCTGCAGCTTGCTGCCGTCTGTCCCCCACCGCTAAGCATATACTCCTGGCTAGTTCCCACTCTAGCCTTACTTCAAAGGTTATATCTGGGTGTGGCATCATGTTTGCCTGTAATCAGAACACTCAGGAGGCTGAGCCAGGTGGATTGAGAGTTCAAGACCACCTTGGATGATACAGCGAGATACTGACTCTGCAATACAGGTATATAGAGATGTTTTTCTTACTGTGCACTCAAGGTCAGGAACATGAGATAGATACATGGTAGACAGATTAGAGATAGAAAGATAAGTAGAGCTCGATCCAAGATGGCTGCCACGAGAGAACACTGTGTCTGAGGAGTAGGAGAGCAGAAACAACGCAGCGACCAGGAGACTGAACTCTGGGACCTAAAACGCCAGCATTGTGAGTGCCAGGTGAGCAGAACTCCTACGGTGAGAAAATCAAGTGGGAAAACCCTAGGGACACCCAGTTATTACCTGGAGAAATTTCCCTG
>CM053752.1:56795887-56895262 GCA_028658305.1 Pachyuromys duprasi
AAGACTTGAATGAGGCCAGGGGCTGGAGAAATAGCTCAGCAGTTAGAAGCCTGTGCTGGTCTTGCAGAGGATCTGAGTTCAGTTCCCAGAACTTAACATCACATGGCTCACAACCACCTGTGACCCCAAATCTCCAGGGAACCCAAATCTCTACTCTGGCCTCCAGGAATACCATGCTCATATATGCACAGCTTCCCACATCCCCCATACTTAAACATAATTAAGGAGAGAGAGAGAGAGAAGGCCAGGGCCTTGAGCTCAAGAAGTGCCCTACAGGCTAAGCAGTGACAGAAACAGGTTCTCCTGTCCTTTCTATTTCTTGGCTTGGCTGCCTTTTGTTTTCCTGTAATTGGCACATTTCTGAGATTGAGAATGTGGTTTGGCTTCTAGTCATCTGTGCCTCAATGGTAGACTCTTATTGAAAACCTGTTTGCTTCTTGTGGTTCACTCCCATCAACCTCCCTACCAACCCCTCATCATAGCTACCAGGTAGTAAGCATTTACTACCTACACGTGTGCCAGACACTGACAGGGCCTCATCGGGCACTATGATGAGAGAGAACAGGGAGCAAGGTCCAGAGGCAGGAGGCAACTTGCCAGAGACACACCATCTTCAAGTGGTGCACCTGGGTCTGAATCGCAATTACTAATGTCCTCGGCATGAAATGGCAGGAAGCGTTCACTAGAAACAAACAAAAATTACGAGCCATGAATCTGCTCTGTTTCTCTGAGGCAGCTCCAGAGGTGGGTGGGAAATAACATGACTCTCCGGCAGCTGGGCTTGGGCGTAAATTCCCAGCCTGACAGTAAACAGCCAAGTGCTGTCCTTTTCTCATCTGTGAACTGATACGATGATGCTGATAACTATCTCACAGGTTACATGTGTGTTCATATGGGTGCTCATGGATTTGCTGAGATGTGAAGGTCACAGGACAAGCTAAGCTGTTCCTCAGGCACCATCCACCTTGGAAGTTCTTGATTGGTTTGAGACAGGGTCTCTCATTAACCAAGAATTTGACAAATATGCTATGATAGCTGGTTAGTGAAGCGTGGGGATCTGCCCAGCCTGTCCCCTGCCTGATACTGAGGTGCCAAGCCAACACACTTAACTATTTTTATTTTTAAGACAGTGTCTCACTGTGTAGCCCTGGCTAAGACTCATAGAGACTTTCCCTTCCCCCACTTCCTGAGCGACAGCATTAAGGTGTGTACCACCATATCCGACATCATGCTCAGCCTTTGAAAAACGTTAAAAGTGCATTAATTTAAGTTGATTTTGTGTGGGTGTGTTAACACCACAGAGGACAACTTATTTGCAAAAGTCTGTCCTCTCCTTCCACCACATGGAGTCTGGAGATCAAACTCAGGTTCTTAGCTTGGCAGTAAGAGCCTCCTCTCTGGCCCCCATGTCTGTCTCACTTTTTAAAATGTGGGTTCTGGTGGTGGGGGGCGGAATTAAAGTCCACGTAGTTGCAAGGAAACTACTTTTTCATCTGAGCCATTTCCCCAGACTTCTTATAGGTTATTGCAAAAATAAATAAATAAATAAAAAACCACGACACACATCACATACCCAGACATTCATGAGAGTGCTCAGCCCTGGAGAGGCTGCCCTCATCAACACCGTTAGAGTTTTCTTCCGGCTGGTCACAGGATGTAGTTCATCCTGTAGGCTGAGCCTGCAGTCATCCACGAGTCTGCCACCTCTGGCTGCTCATGCTCTGCACTGCACAACTCAAGAGTGTTGCTGACACAGACTACAACTGGGAGTCATAATTCAAGCAACACTGCATGGCCTCCTGGGGAGGCTTTTTGTCATTTCCCCTTACTGCTCACAGGCTTCTGTATCACCAGAATAACAGCCCGGTGGCAGTTCAGCTTCACACTGATGTCAGTCTGCGTGCCATCTCAACATCAACACATGAGTCTCTGGCTGAAGGCGCAGCGCAAACTCACACAGCTGGGTCAGAACACTGGCCAGCAGCCCTTCACTGGCATGCTAGAAAGGGCCTTCGTGGCCTTCTCGAGGATGTGTTAAAAATCAGACTCAAAATAAAGCCTGCTATGAGGTAAGCCAAGAGACTTCAGAGACTGGACATGCTCTGATCTCAAGTCCACCCGGTTCCCGGGGCTGGAGGGCCCCCTTCAGCACCTGTCCTAATAACTGCAGACATGTATTCAGCACCCTGCAATGTATGCGGAGCTGCTGCTGCCAAGAGAAGATAGCAGCAGAAGGGAAGAGGGAAGAGCAGCAGAAGGAGAGGATGGCAAAGAGCTGCGTGTTTGGTTCCCTTCACGTCATAATGTCTTCCCAGATCCACGCAGAAATGTGCAAAGGTGGTTCACTTAGGAATCGTGTTTGTCTCATGGCAGAATTTAGTGCAATTTCCTTTATCTCTTTCTACTTCTTTTTCACCCTAAGTCTCAGGGTTGTAAGAACTTTGTTGGAATCTGCAGACACATTTTTATAGCCTAGGAACATCAAAACCAGTATTTTTCTGAAGCATAAGATATACATCTTTTTTGATGGATGCATGATCTCAGCTAAACTTCCGTGCCTCCATGCTGCGCTATGCCTCTCTAGGCCTCAGTTTCTTCCATTATAAAGCAGAGACAGGAGTGGTTTCTACTTTTTAAGGTTATAAAAATTAAATTCATTAATATGTGTAAAATACTTGGAATTCCAAACATTGGAATATTTAATGCTATTTGTAGCATGTTTTCCCACAGAACTAGGAGCAGTAACATGCAGAGAAAATGAGGGAGAGATTATAAAACCAGGCCCCATGACTGTGGACCTCAGGAAGACTTCTCTGTGTTCTGCAAACCTAGAAAATCCACCCAGAGGCTTGAGCCCCAAACATCCCCAGAGGTCCCAAGTCCCCGTTCAGCATCCATCCTCTGCCTCCTCTGCCTTTTGCTCTATCCAGACTCTCACTAGCTTGGAGGTGAGCATGTACATTGTTGAGGGCAATGCCTTCCACTCAGTCTACCCATTCAAGCGCTGATCTCTTCCAGAAGCTCCCTCATAAATATGTCTATAAGTCACATTTTACCAGTTGTCAGAGCATCCCTTACCCCAGTGAAGCAGACATGTGAGATTTCAGATGGTGGCGGTTGGTGTTACTTTTGTTGTAACTCCACACCGTGCAGGTAAGACAGAAATCACAGGAGCACCACCACCACCAAATTGCTGTGGCAAGACCAGAAGCTAAATGCATGATATTGGAAAGAAAGCGTTGGTAACTATTGACACACTTTTACTGGGTGTCAACCGAGCTGACAGCAGGACAATTGACAATGACTTGGCAACTACAAGAAATGCTTTTTTGGGCATCAGGGTTAGTGTTCTGAGATAGTTTCTCTGTGTAGCCCTGACTGTCCTAGAATTCTCTGTAGCCCAGGATTGCCCCGAACTCACAGAGATCCACCTGCCTCTACCTCCCAAGTGCTGGGACTAGTGTGTAGGTGAGTGCCCCAGTTGTTGGAGGCCATCTTTCTCTCCTCCCAACTTCACGTGAGTTCCAGGGTTGAACTCAGGTCTTTAAGCTTGAGCAGCTCATGTCCTACCCACTGAGAAACCTCATAGGTCCAGGAAAAATACTCATTATTTCAATTGATAAGTTTCAAATCCCCATACAAGGGCCATAATGAGACAAGAAATTCTCATGCCTTTGTGATGTAAATTGCCAGTACAAGTCAATAAGAATTGGCAGCAAGAGGGAAGAGACTGTAGAAGCATACATAATGGAACTTTAAGGAAGTTTGCAGTGAGGGGGTCTTCACTCACACAAAGGTGCACACTGCGTGTGCGGTGTGCAGCTCAGGATTCTTAGTTCTACACGTGGTCAGGAACCTCTGCTCCAGATTGTCTGTGGCTCTCCCTAGACTTGAATTCTTGGTCTAGGTTATTTCACTTGGTGACAGCTGATGGAGAATGTGGGAGCAAAGGCAGGTCATCCTTCAAGCTTTGAAGAAAGAACCTTGGTGAAGAAACCCAAATATATCCTTATCTTTGTGGAAGATACACCCTGAGCAAAGCCACGTGCTTACTGAAGATATACAGGACACACAGCAACATTTTCATTCCTCTTTTTCTAGCTGTGTCAAGACTGAAGAGGGAATTACCATCAGTAGCATTAGCAAGAGTTTATGAACCCAGCCACTGTAGGGCACTCATTCTTTCAGGCAGATGAACACTTTGTCACCTTACATCAACTCATGACAAAAGATACATTGAGCTACTGGTACGAAGCAGACAAATGCAGATTCTCTGAAGGCATGGCAGCACATACCTCTAATCCCGCCATTCCCAGAAGCAGAGACAGGTGGTTCTCTGGGAGCTCAAATCCATTCTATTCTATGTAAAAAGACTTTCAAAACCAACAGGGTGGGGGTAGCCAGCACTCAGGAGGCAGAGGCAGACAGATCTTTGAGTTCGAGGCCAGCCGGGTCTACAGAGAGAGTTCCAGGAAAGCCAGAGCTATACAAAGGAATCTCATCTCAGGAAAACAAAAACAAAAACAAAAACAACAAAAAGTCAAACCCAACAAACAAAATAGAACAAACAAGAACAGATAACAATAAAAATTTTAATAATTCTTTAAAAAAAAGAATTATTTTCATACACATGCATTAATTTTCCTAAAGATTAAATGCCCATTTTCCTAGGTACCATGTGACTTAGTGATCTGTGTTCGCAGGTTGATGTTATATCACTCTGCCTTCTTGTATTCTATTAAGAGAATAAACAATGACTCAGAAAATGGTGAAAGATCGCTCAGCCTCTACATTATGTGGGGAAAGCCCCCCCCCCCAAGTCTTCAGAATACACAGTGCAGGGATCATTTTGACTTTGAAGGATTCGGAGCAGTTGCGCCAATGAGCACTGGCATCAGTAACATGGAAATCTGTGTTGATCTGCACCTCACGGCTTCTCCCGGTGGCTTTCAAGATAAATGAGCTGCAAGGCATTTGTATGTCTGTGTTTGCAGGCTACTGAGCAGCATCCGGAGAGCTGGGAAGATGGTCCTCTGTGGAACTGTAAAGTCAGCACAAAAGGTTAAAGCGTGAATACTCAAGAGTGAATGGGACCCGGGCAGGGGCTGGCTATCAGAGCAAGCAGAGGGAAACCTGAGCAGGGCACACCAGGCAGAAATGTTAGCCAGTAACTCTTCAAAATCTTGACTTCCTTCCCCACACAGCCATTCCTAAGGTGTGAGGAGGAGGAGGCTGTCATCAAACACACCAGGGGTTCACATTCTATCAGTAGGGCCTTCCCTAGGGTGGGCTGGGTGTAGCCGTGTGTGCCCGACACCGTTAAGCCCCCAACTCACTTGCATTCCAGTGTTTATAAACAGTCTCCTAATCATTCCAGCTTCTTCTGTCAGGGTCTCTACAAGGGAATCCAAGAAAAAGAATATGGATGCCATGTATTCTCATCTTCAGAATAATCACTTTTGATGTCGTAAATAAGCATTGTTACTCAGCTTAGAGTTTGGTACAAAGTAACCACAGGGAGGAACTGGGCTACCCATTCCTGCCCATGGCATCTGTTTCGCTGTTGTATGGAAAATCTCAGTGGGCACCCTCACATCCTGATCCTTCTTTAGAGTCTCAAAGTGCATCTAAGCACGCATGGACTGTGTCACTGGGTAATGAATTAGGGCTAACGTGTCAGTGCTGTGGTTTTATGTCTAATCCCATTTGCCTGGTTCAGATGAGTATAACTGGCAAAACTAGGTTTCTCCCCGTGTTGGACCAAAGGCAGCCAGTGTCTTCTGTGGCCAGTGCATCTCTCCTACCTTTTTTCGTCTAAGACATGGACTGGAATAGCACTTACTTACTGATACTAGCCGATTACCTGAGACACCCTCTGCCGGGTAGCTGTTTCCTTTGTAGAGGAAGGAAGAAGGTTCTGGAAGGAGAGCGAGAGCAATGGCTGGACAGTTAAGAGCGCTGGCTCTTGCAGAAGGCCTGGGTAATTCCCAGCACCTGTGTAGTGTCTCACAACTGTCTGTAACTCTAGCTCCAGTGGGTCGTTCACCACGGGAACCAAACATACATGCATACATACATGCATACATACATACATACATACATACATACATACATGCAAACAGAACCCTCACACAATCCAAATAAAATACATAAATCTAAAAACAAAAAAACAAAAAACCATGCAAGTCTCAGGAAGCTTCTGAAAGTTACAAGAGTCAGGATCCTCCCCCAGGTCACAGAAACAATTACCTCTGGGCAGGGGGGGGGGGGAACTCTTCAGATGGCCAAGTCACCGCGAAGGTGTGCCAGGGGCTCCGAGGCTGCCGTTTTATGCCCAGGCGGGCTTCTTTGGTGCTGTAGTTATATGTGCCTGTATATAGTTGTCTGTGAGAGTGAATAAGGTCACTCAAACTTCTGAAAGTCACCCCTCACGTATGTTCCCTAAGAAATCCCGACAATTCACATGTTCACTATGGTAGATTTGGGTGGGAATGTTTCTTTGGTCTGTAATTGTTGCCCTTTCCAGGATAAAAAGATGTTTGTTGATGTCTTCCCAGGAAAAGTAATGAAATAACCTAGCAACAAAGTTGTGAAATAGCTGCCCCAAATAGTGACTTTTGTTTCTGATGTTCCAGGCTGGCCTGGAACTATCATTTCTGTCACTAATTAGACATGAAGACTGAAAGCCTGGTAGGGCCATTCCTGTGTAGTGATGACAGAATTCCTTGTGTCTTCTGTATGTGAGGAAGGCTTGTCCTTTATTCTGCAGGAAGTTATATGTCCCAGCTAACCCCATGTGATCAAAATCTTACCATGACCTAAGAATAACTCTGAAAGACGCAAACCATATCTTGTTCTACTGGAAATTAACTGGGTCTGTCAAGAGGCCACTCCTACTGTCTGGTCTTGATAAACTGTGGGTCTTGTTTCCATGTTAGAGAGCAAAACTGAGTGGAGGAGTATAGAAAATTTCCTGACAACACAAGGTTTCTGAAAACTCAATGGCCAAAAATCAATTCAAAAATTAAATATGTACTTTTGGAGTCCTGGCCTGTGTTATAACATGTCTGAACACACAGCGTGAGCACTTCACACAGTGGACGCTGTCACACAAGGCAAAGCCAATGAATGCTGCCCTATACACCTCAGCTCTGGTTTTTATGAATGTCTGTGTATTTCACCACACTAACAAACTTCCATGCTCTTATCCACACAATGGTTTAATTACAAAAGAGAAAGATATGTTTCCCTCGGTGTTTGGATTGCATTGTGTTAGAATGTTGCATTTTAAAAATTACTTTTTAAGTGGCTGATTTGAGTTTCATAAACATTGTTATATGAATATTGGCTTTCGATTAGGAGTGGATTTTTAAAACTTTCTTAAATGATTGTAACTGTGACTTCTGCCATTTTGTACTATGTATTTATGCGAGCTGCTGTTCTCCACACTGACAGTCAGAACACCAACATATCAGTCAGTGTTGAAGTTGTTCCACATTCTGCAGTGTCAAATGTTCAGCCAAGATTTAATTCTTTCTATGAAAGGAACATCCATCTCATTGGCATGCAACCTTCTTTCGTCTTTAATAAATGGTGAATTTATATGCACACCAAAGACATGCTTTTAAAAAAATCTCTGTGATTTATTCCTGATAAATGTTTGGTCTGTATACCAATTTATGTGTCTATATACCCTGTATTATATAAAATGTCTTGCATGAAAAGGGGTAACAGAAAGAAGAGTTCAGGAGCCCTGGTCAGAGGGGCCCCTGAGGCCTAGTTGAGGTCTGGAAAGCCCAGGCTTAGGACATTAGTGCTTTCTATTGGTGTGCACAGATTCTCCTCAAGGTAGCAAAGAATCTAACAAGTATCTTCTAGTGAAACTGACCTAGATCTTCACCTTCTCAAGCTAAGTATAGAAGACCCAGAGAAGCCCAGACGTATGCTTTCTTATCTATCTATCTATCTATCTATCTATCTATCTATCTATCTATCTATCTATCTATAGTAGATGGATTCAGGACCTCATGAATGATAAATCAAACTCTAGCACTGACCTATACTCCCAGTCCTGTATACATTTTGTTAATATTTTAAAATGTTATTTGGTAGTAGTTGTATTTGTGTGTGTGAGAGAGAGAGCATGAGTGTGCACTCATGAATGCATGGTGTAGGGTGGGGGACATTCCTGTGTGTGGAAGTCTGAAGGAACTCCATGGAGTCAACACTCTCCTTCCACCTTTATGTGAATCCTGGGATCCAAACTGAAGTCACCAGGCTCAAGCTACAAGTGTCCATATTCACTGAGTCATCTATCTCACTGATCCCTAAATTTTATAAAATAACACTGGCTGCTTTTTTGCATGGACCATCTAACAAATCAGATTTCTGTCTCATAGGAAAGTTTTTTGTGGGACTGAAACCACTATCCAGTGGTTAAGAGAACCAAAGTTCAGATCCGACACTCACTTAACAAGGAGGCCATCACTGTCAGTGCCTGGAACCCCAGCTAGGAAGGGAGTGGAGAAAGGCAGCCCCTAGGGTTTGCTGGCGTCCAGCCTGGCTGAGAAAATACAAGGACCATCTTCAGGAAGATAGCTTGCCTCACAGGAGTAGATGGAGAGAATAATAGGGGAGGGCCTTCTTCCGGCTTCCATGTGCGTGTGCATGCACACATATGTGCTTGCGCACACACTGATAAGGCAAAAAACTTTTCTATTTTAAAAATTATATTATTTGTCTTAAAATTACTGTAGATTTGAATGTATTTGTGGTAAATCACACAGTGAGATTCCGCTCTCAGTGGAAACGCCTTGCAAAGGGCTAAGTTTACAAGCAGGACATTGATGGAGATAGAGCTGAGACACAGAGTGTCTCCAGGGCGATGGGGGTTATCATGAGCTAACTCTCTTCAAGCCAGATCTTCCCCACTCTTTCCTCAGTCCATAGCAACCACAGCTCTGCTTCCCATTGTACCCCTGCAGCATTTCAAGTCTAGCCTTCAGGGCTGGCTTCTCCACTCAGTGTATTCCTCTGGAGATTCATCCATTTTGCTACAAATATCAAAAGTGGTTCTTGCTTGCTGTGGTGACCCAGGTCTTTAATCCCAGTACTTGGGAGCAGAGGTAGGAGGGTGTCTATAGATTTGACGCCAGCTTGGTCTACACAGTGAGTTCCAGTAAATGGAAAAATGAGAACATGGTGCTACTAGGTAGATGAATGAGGGGAAAAAAAAAGACATAATGTTTGTAGGTATGGGTTGAGGAGATTCATTGTAGCCATGAGAAAGAATATTGCCAGAGGCATCTTCAATGGTCCAGACTGAACCTGGCCTTGGGGGGATGGAAAGAAAAGGATAGAGAGAGAGTTTCGGGGAACCCGGAGACCAAGGGGTGGAAAGAGAAAGCCAAAATGACTGGGTTATATGGAAATCAGAAAAGTTGGGGGAAGGAAGGGAGGCCAGGATAGCCTGGCTGCCTGCATCCACTTTGGTGTGTTAATTATGCACCTCAGTTAGCCACTTGTCCTGAGTTTTTGAGACCTAACAACCAGGTCACCCAGGGCTACCAAGTGAGATCCTGTTTGAAAAACAGAAAAGCAAACAAAAACTGTGGCACGGATATATCACAGCTTATTCAATTGTTCATCTATTGGAGAACATCTGGCTTATTTAAAATTTTGGGCTGTTATGAACAAAGTGCCTATAAATATTCATTACAATTTTTCATTAACATAACTTTTCATGTCTCTGGGGTAAAACCCCGGTAGTGAAACTGCTCCCATCATATGGCATTTGCATATGGCAGCCTGTTTTCCGGAGTGGCTGTGTCCTTTTTCATTTGCATCAGCATGTGTGAGTGAGTCAGTTCTTTGCTAGCATTTAGTGTGGGCACAGTTGTGTATTAGTTATTTCTAAGGGTGCGCAGTAATGCTGTATTGTGGCTTTAATTTGCAGTCCTGAACAGATAATGATGCTGAATATATTTTATGTAGTTAGTAGCCATTCACTTACTCTTCTTTGGTAAAGTATAGTTATTAGCCATTTACTTACTCTTCTTTGATAATGTCTTATTGATTATTTCTTTCTTTCCCCATTATTTATATTTTTAAAGATTCATTTTATTTTTAGTTATGTGGGGAAAGATGTGTACTCATGAGTGTAGGTGCCCACGGGGACTGAGGTTTCAGATGCCCTGGACATCTGCAGATGGAGTTACTGGAGGTTATGTTGGGAGCCAAATGAGTCATCTAGAAGAATAGGAAGCACTTTTAAGCTCTGAACCGTATCTCCAGCCCCCTTTCTTCCTTTATTTTAACGTATGAGTGTGTATGTGTGTGTTCATGTCATTATGATGGACTTTACCCTCAGAGTATGAGCCCAAATAAACCATTCCTAAGTTGCTTTTGCCAGGAATTTGATCACAGAAAGAGAGAACCAAGCACCACACCCAACAATAATTTGGTAGATTTATATCTGAAGTTTGTAATCTGTTTTGAGTTAATATTTGTACAAGATCAATCTCACATTTATTCACTATCATACTGAATCACTCTAACATTTTGTTTTGTTAAAAATATTGGATTCCCCTTGCATTTTTGTAAAAACCTTGTGGACATATTTCAGTGGTTCTGTTTGTAGGGTTTTTGTTTTTTTGTTTTGGTTGGTTTGATTTTTCGAGTCAGGGTTTCTCTGTGTAGCCTTGGCTGTCCTGAACTGGGTTTGCAGACCAGGCTGGCCTTGAACTCACAGAGATCTGCCTGCCTCTGTCTCCCAAGTGCTGGCATTACAGGCGTGTGCCATCCCGTGCCTGGTTATGTTTGTAGGTTTAATAACCAGAGTTTCCTAGCTGACCTAAGTCCATTTCTCTACCAATGCTACATAATCTTGATTAATGTTGCTAAATGTCATTTTGAAATTCTTGGGGCGATGCTCCCATTTGTTCTTATTCCATTTTGGTTAGATATGTTTGTTATTTTATAATAACACTGTCTACAGTCTTCCAGGGATTAGAATAGAAACTGCTTACAGCCTCCATATTAGCTTGGGCGGAAGTAACAGCTTTACTTACAAAACTCTTTCAATCAATAAATACAGTATCCCTCCATTCATTTAGATCTTCGATTTCTCTCATAAATAGTACTTATACCAACAAATTTTCATTTTGAGCAATTATAAATGCTATTTAAAAATTCTGGTATTCATGTATCCATTGCTTTTTAAGTTTATTTTTATTATTTTTAATTCTATATATGTGCATGCATTTGTGTGTGGGTAAGTGCATGTCTGTGAATGTGTGGATGCCCTTAGAAGCCTGAGATATTGGATCCTCTGGAGCTGGAGTTACAGGCTGTTGTGAACCACCTGACCTGGGTGCCAGAGACTGAACTCAGGTCTTCTGCATGCTCTTAACAGCTGACATGTCTCTTCTGTTCCATTTTTAGGTACGATTTCCCATTTGGCAAACTCGAATGAACTTATTCTCTATAGATTTGTTTCATTTGTGGTTTTGTTTTTGGGAGATTCTTTAAGGTTTTTCATTTTGTTTTTTAATGGTGGCAGTCATTTCATGTACAAATAGGGGTAGTTTTATTTGTTCTTTTTCAATCTGTATGCCTTTTATTTCCTTTTTCAGCCTTCCTGCACCTTCTAGAACTTCCACTATTTGTTAACGGTGGAATAAGATGATAAATGCAGGCATCCTGGTCTTACTGTTTTTGAAGCAATGTGGAGGTTTGTTGGTGTTGTCTTGTGTAGTGCAGGCTGGGTTTAAACTCACAGTGTATCTGAGGGTGATCTTGAACTCCTGATTGTCTTGCCTTAACTTCCCAAGTGCTGGGATTCAGATATACACAATACTCTACATGAGCCTGTGCTTTTTCTTCTTGGTCTATTATTACATAAGTTTCATCTTTTTTTTAATGTAGGAATCTCGTACTATTACTCAAGTGGGCTGCAAACGTCTGGATCCAAGCAGTCCTCTGCCTCCACCTTGTATCTAGCACTGTAGGAATGTGCCTCCTCACCCGAAATTTGGTTGTTTTAAAACAAATAAATAAACCAGTCTTGAGTTCCTGGTATAAAAGCACCTGGATGCGACATGTGTTGAAGAACACTGTCTGCTAATCATGACGACCTTGACCATAGCCAAAGCCTCTGTGATTACCACAGTGTCCCTCATGAGGTCATGCCTGTTCTCTCAGAGGAGCAGGAGACCTTCACCTGAGAGTTAGTCCCTCCTCCCATCTGTGTCCACCCTCAGCCTCAGCTGATTCTGCTGCAGTTGCCTGGAACCTCACGCTCTCGGGAGGAGCTCTATTATACACAGGATGAGACCATTACCAAAGCGGCCATTCCATTTCTGTTGCTATGTAGGGATTGCCATACGTGCCAGCGTGAGACTGTCAAGTGATGTGGCTGCTTGGAGGTCACTCACACACAAAGTGAACCCCCTTCTCATGCCCTCATGAGCCCACTAAAGTAGGCCTGAGTGGAATTGTTTCTTTTTTAAAAAATGTTTGGCTAGTAGCTTATTAAAGACTTTAGTGTGTATATTCATGAGAGCTACTGGACCATGCCTTCCTCTTGCTCTCCATTGTCGGGGGTTGGTACTATTAACAACTGAGACACAGTCTGTGTGTTGGCCCCTAGGTTTTTTCTCCACTGCAGGTTGTTGACTCAAAGGTCCACTAACACGAAACTCAAAATGTCACACATCCACATACTTGAAAAATAGCTTAAGCAAGCAAGTAGTCATTTAGAACCCTCCAGCTGCTTCGCATATTCCAAGAAGCTTCACTGAGCTGTGGCTGAGTGTTGATATGATGGCGTTTTCTTGTCAGCACTCAGTCACTGATGACCCTGGAGTTCTCTGACTCGGAGCCCCCTGCCCTGCCCCTGGAAAGCACCCCCTCCTTTGGGTGCCTGCTTGTCCTTCTGTTCTTCTGGCTGTGGCTTGAGCATAAGAGGCCTCGTGTTGTCCCACGCCCTAAGTTACTGTCCTCTTCTTCGGGTCCCCTCTGGTTCTCAGAATAGTATTAGCTTCATGAAATGAACTGACAATTATTTTGCTTTCTAGAAGAGACCATGTACACATATGCCAGTTTTTCTTTGGAAGAGATTTTAATTAAAATTCAATTATTAGCCAGGTGGTGGGGATATACACTTTTAATTCCAGCACTGGGGGTGGCAAGCAGATCTCTGTGAGTCCAAGTTGTGGGATAGCCAGGGCTACAAAGAGAAATCCTGTCTCAAAAATCCAACAAAACCCTAATTCAATTACAAGACAACTCAAATTATGTATTTCATACTAGGTGTGGCGTTTTTGCTTTTGTTTTTGTCAACTTGATATATGATAGGGTCATCTAGAAAGATGGAAGCTCATTTGAAAAGTTGCCTCCACCTACCTGACTGGCTTGAAAACAAGCCTGAGAGGCATTTTCTCGGCCGATGATTTGTGTGGGAGGGCCCAGCCCACAGTGAGTGGTGTTACCCCTGGGCATGTGGTGCTGGGTTGAATAAGAAAACAGGCTGAACAAGCCAATAAGCAGCATTCTTCCAAGGTCTCTGCTTGAGTTCCTGACTTGGCTTCCCTCAATGATGGGCTGTGACAGGGACGTGTGAGCCAAACAAACCCTTTCCTCTTCATCTTGCTTTTGACCATGGTCTTAATCACAGCAACAGAAAGCAAAGTAAGGTGTTAGGTAAGAGCACTTGGTTTCTGGTTTTAAAAAGTGTCCATGGCCAGGCATGGTGGTTCATACCTTTAATCCCAGGCAAAGTCAGGCATATCTCTGTGAGTTCAATGCTAGCCTGGTCTACATAATCAGTTCTAGGACAGGCAGGTTATGTAGAGAGACCCTGTCTAACACAAATGAACAAACAAATAAACAGACAACAAATAAAGTATCCTATTTCATCTAAATGTAGATGCTTTGTGTGGTGTTGTTTGTAGTAATTGTTTAGGACTTATTTCATTGGGGGTGGGGCTTGCACACTAGGCATATGCTCTACCTCTGACCTATATTTCACAGCCTTTGTATCACGTTTGATGTGTGGATGGTGGACAACTGTATCCCTGCTTCATCCCTAATATTTAATTCTTCTTGATTTACCAGTTTCACTACTTATCTGTCCACTATAATGATCTTTTCATAGAAATATCGGTTTCATTTTGGTTTTCCTCATTGCTGCTTTCTCATTGAATTCAGTTCTTTTCTTTATACTTTCTTCTTTGGCTTTCTCTATGTTAGAGGAGAATTTTCCATTTTTGCACCACTGAAAAATGAACCCAGACCTTGCACTTGGTAGGCAGATCCTGTACCATTGAATTATAACCCCAGGCCTTTCTAATTTTGTTGTTGTTTTGACTGTGAGGGATAGAAGCCTGACATTCTGTACCCCATATGGCTGACATCACAGGACCTGTGGTAGCTGCTGGGCAGAGCCATACCACCCCAGTGGGCAAAAAAGTGTCTTATTATGGGATGGGTCATGAGGAGGCCCAGCTGCCATGTGGGGGTCTGCTGATTCTGAGCAGCAGCTTGCGCTAGCTGCTGGAGTGGACTCTCAGGTCCCTGCATGGCCTCTTTCACACCACCCTGGTAGTGGTTTATATTCACATTGTACACTCAGCATTTGCTTCACAGCCTGGGTGGACACCCAGGCTCCCATTCAGCCTTTTCTATCACGATGGGATGGGGGCCGCAGCTTCTCTGTGGTGTTTGGCTACAGTCAGAGCCATTTTCAACTGAAAGTGTTCTGCTCTCGCTCGGCTTCCCCTTTTCAGGACCTTGGCTGGCGAGAGAAGGTTTTTGTTGGAGCCTTTTTCTTTTCTTAGCCTGTTGGCATTTCGAAGTTGCTGGCTTGTTCCTTTCCAAATCCAAGATATATTAGGCAAAGAGAAAGCACTAGGAACTCACTGTCATGCTGTTCCTTGGATCACCATGTCCCTAGGTGATCTGTCCCCTCTTTATAGCTCAACGTGTTTCGTTTCTGGCTCTGTTGTTTGTTTTTGCTGTGCAAGAGGCCAAAGCCAGGACCTCAAGCTATACTCCTGCCCATTATGGTTGTTTCTCTATGACAGTCACAGGTTTTAATTGTACTTAGTAGAGGAAATAGCTTTATGTTATTGATTACCTAGTTATTTATTCTGTGTGTATATGTGCACCTGAATGTCAGATACTTTCTTTTCTCACCTTATTTTGGGGGCATGGACTTTTGTTATTCCAACTGAGGTTGTATGTGTATAAGTTTCCAGTCTCTGCCTCTAACTCCAACAGAAGTTCTAAGATGTGAGCTTTTTGAATGGGTTCCAGAGCTTGAATGCAGGTCATCTCACTGGGCTGCATGGCAAGTCTGTCCACCCCCTGAGTCCCCTCACTAGCCTGCACAGAGTCTCAGGGACAGAGCCTGATGCAGGAAAGACTAAGAAAGGCAATGTTTATTCTGAGTGCCCATGTGCCCATGCTTGTTCTATTGCTGAGGTAGCAGGGCAGTGAAGGATGGCAGACAATCCCTGTACAGTACATGCACATGTGCCGATCCTGGGTTCGAACCCTAGAGCATGGAGAAGGAAATATCAGTGTAAGGTGGCCACCAGAGCCCTTGATTTTTCTTCATAACACCATCAGTAAGCTGAGGAGCTTTCTAATGAGTAGCAATATGTGTTTTAAGAGGAGGGGCCTAGCCAGTCAGGGTGGCACACACCTGTAATCCCAACACTTGAGAGGCTTAGGCATGAAGACCAGGTCAAGGCCAGCCCAGTCACACGGCTACAGAGTCTGACGTCGCCCACAGGCAGGCTAGCAATCCTGTAGAGGCTCCAGATAAGTGTGACTGGAACCATGAGCACCGAAGGCTTATGTTCAACTCAGTTCAGATTCCAGAGTGATTAACTCCACCATGGAGTATGTGGGGAAATACAGAATAAACAGCATGGCGAAGAGATTGCAAGTCCAAGCATACAGTATGCCCTTGGCTAGGAAAATGAAAATGTTTGAGAGAGCCCACCCACTTTGCCAAGGCACCAGGTTAAGACTGTCAGAAACCCAGTCTCCCTAAGGTTAGCAGAGATTCCAGTGACCAGTACACCAAAATTCTCTTTCTATCCCCTCAGGAGACAGATAACCTGAGGATACTCATTTGAAAAGACATAGTTGTAATGTCCAATGTTATAACCATCACAAAAACAAAGATTTATCATTTCACCTACCTATTTGCCATGACACAGATTAATGACTTAACAACTGTCTATGAAATTTACCCAAATCAAAACCCATCTGTTGAGGGGCTGGGGATAGACCGAGGCTGGTGGAGAGCTTGCTTAGAATGCATAAAACCCTCAGTTCCATCCCCAGCCACGCATAAGCCTACTGATACACAGTTGTAATCCCAAAGGTTAGAATTTTAGAGGAGGAGGCAGGAGGATTGGAAGTTCAAGGTCATCCTCAGCTATATGTAGCACACTGTAGCTAGCCTGGGCTACAAAACAAACAGCTTGGAGGCTGTGTTAAGCAGATTATCATGTGTTTAAGACCAGCTTATGTGTTCCCTCCCTCTGTGTGTGTGTGTGTGTGTGTGTTTAACTGGAAGAGATAGATGAAAAGCTCACAAAGCGTTGAATGCAAGAACGTGGCTAATGCAAAATAAAAAGCTGTAACTGTGTTGACTGTCCCCTCAAATGTTTCAGTTGTGGCCAAGGATGATGATGTTCCGTGAATACCATGCCAGCGGGTGGATCCCAAGACCACAGAATATTGGGAAAGAATGCTTCTGCAGTAGACTAGATTTAGTACCCAACGGAATGTATGACTGCCGTGAAGGTTTCAAAATTTTGATTGGCTGCAGATGGCTGTGTCTTGTTTCTTCTCCAAACTCGAGTAGTTAAAGTAGTAATGCTGGGCCACAGGTGCCAGGCTGGGGTGTAGGAGCTGGCAAGTGCAATGTTTCAGGATCAAAGCTTATAGAGGCTCCTGCTCTGGTCCAGGACACTGCAAGTGCTAGCAGTGAAGGGATTCTGTCCAGCGTGGGCGTGGTGAGCACTGCTCTGGCGGGCCTTGCCCTTGCCCTCTGCCTTGCTAAACTGTTAGATTACATTTCTCAAACTAGCCACCAAGGTATATTCCCTTATTTGGCCACTTCCTCCTCTTGAGGCTGACTACTAAAGTCTAGCAATTGAAGTATTAAAGTCCAGATAGTAAAAGTCCCCTTTTGCTCACCTAATTAACATGCTCAATTAAAATTATAAACACCTCATCCTATCATGGGATTTCCCCCTTTTTCTTTAGAAACTGCGGTTTGCCTATGTCTCCACTCTATCCAATGGCAATCCTCTGTCCTTCCAGGGCAAATATCCCTTTCCTCTCTCTCTTGTTCCTTTTCCTTTCTCCCTGGTCCTGTCTCCTGTCTTTGTCTCCTATTCCCTGCCCTTTGTCACTGTGGGGCAAATGAGTCTCCTTTGTGCTGAGAACTTGGTCCTTTCAGACAGCATATAGAGAGTCACATCCAGAAGTCTATGTCACTGTTGATGCTGTCAATCCTGCATTTAAGTCAAACATTTAACAGCTGGAATTCTGAGCCTGTGTCTATGCAGGGGAATGAAAGGTCAGCAAGCCATTCCTGGGTGTCCGTGTTCTCTCTTGCCTGTGGACCAGAAAGCTACATAAAATTGTTCTTTTACAGATGAAACCATGTGGGAACCATCTTCTGTCCACAGACTATATTTCCATTCCACAGGACAGTTTGTGACTTTGGACTTGTCTGTAAAACCACAAGTGCAATTGCAAATGCAAGTGCAAAGGCACAAATGGTACTATGAAGGTCTCCCATACTCCAGAAGATGCTAAAATCACAGAGTAGAATGAGTATTAAAGTCTACATCATTGGCAGCAAGAAAAGTTGGTGTCTGGGATGGGCTGCTAAGGGAATAGGCAGCGTAAAAAAAAATTAAATCTTATTGTCACAAAAAGTGCTTTCTAATCCTGTCTCAGGGACTAGATGGGAATGAAGCTGTGGTCTCAGATGAAGTCTTCTGATATGCCTGTTGTTTCTTCTGTACCAAGCTGTAGGTAAATGCTACCCATGTGGACTGTCACTGAGGAGCCCTTCCCACAGTTAACAACAGACCTCAAAGCTCTGAACCTGTGACACAGGTGGGTAGCAATACACTTCACATAGGGAAGACTATTTTGCATAATAAAGATTTTTTAAATAGCTCAATCAAGCAAGTCACTTTTCATTGACTTGCTTCAGAAGTACCTGAGGGAAGTGTTAGGTCATTGCTTGTGTAGTGAAAATGCCTTACCAATGCCTTTTGGAAGTCTCTGCTCATCTGGAAGCTGAGTGGTGGTAGAACATGCCTTTAATTCCAGCACTTGAGGCAGAGGCTCTGTTTGAGGCAGCCTGGTCTACAGAGTGAGTTTCAGGACAGCCAGGGCTACACAGAGAAACTCTGTCTCAAAAATCCAAACCATCAGGAATGAATACAATGGGACATCTTATATGTTGCCATTTTAAAGTACCCTAATGCTAAACTAGAAAAGAGCAAAGAAATTTAAGATCATCATTAAACAAACAAAAACAGGCCAAAATTCTTCAGCCACTGACTAAGCATCCAGGCAAAGGTTTGAAACTGCAGATGGGGAAAATGTCTGGCAGTGGGAGAAAGTGATGGCCAAGGCTTTATGAGTGCTAACACCCAAAGATTTCAAACCCTCACTCTAGATTCTTACCTAGCTCCTGAGAGCCGGAAGGTCGTTTCTACTTATGTCAGAACACTTCTTGAGTCACGGACTACGCCAGGAATCTAATGAAAGCAAAGAGAGTTCACTCTCAGAAAATGCACATATAAGTTTCCATACACTTGATTTGATTACCTTGGAGATGGTTTTCGTTTTCTAAAAGAATCATAAAAGATAATCAATATTCCTCTCCCTTCCCCCCCACCTCTCTTTGAAAGAAGTGTTGGTTTTGCTTGCTGAAGTAGCTGCTAACTCCTGGGCTCAAGCAACAGTCTCCATTCCCAGAATAACTGGGATTTCAGACACGAGCCATCGTGCCTGCTAAAATAATGATTTTCTAATTGGCTTGGTTGTTTTCAAAGCAAGCAAAATTTAGTGACTACATGCTGAAATTTTAGGTAAATAAAATGTTAATTTAAAATAAATAAATGTATAGAAACAAAATGGAACCGAAAGTAAGGTTCAAATCTACCCAGAAATAACTTCAAAGGAGCCAGGCAAATAGTGCACACTTTATCATCTCAGCATTTGGAAGACTTGCAGGAGGATCCTGAGTTTGTAATTATCATCAGCTAGACAGCAAGACTCTGTCTCCAAATAAATAAGTCAATACGCAGGACAGCTTCTCGTTAGCAGACAGTTGACCCTGACTTGCACTTTGATGGAAAAGGAAGCTATATGTCACTAAGGCTGTGTCAGCACCTGAAATCAGTGTTTCTTTGGCCGGTTGAGGATGGGCTTGGATCTTTATGGCTCTTTAAGTTGAATTGGAGTTGCTGCAGTGTTCCCAAGCCTGTGAGGTCATCTCTGGCAAGATCCCCTCTATCCAGGGAGAATCATTTCACTGTTGTGAGCATCCGCAGGGTGGTTACAGCTTCATAACTGGAGGAAAATTCAGAAAGCTTCTTCACAGAGTTCAGTCCCAGCCAGTCAGGCATTTGTGGCAGCAATGGAGTACTGGTACTTCCCCTCTCTCCAAGTCAGTATTCCAAGTGGGAAGATTTGGTTTAGACAGCTCATAGGGCTATTTTCCCCTCCAGCATTAACATGGTAGCAACTCCAAGACCTGAAGTGAAGATGGACGCAAGCTCCCTGACTCAGCAGGGAGCACTCTCCTCTGAGGGACCTTCCTTTTTCTCTTAAGTCCACAGCTAACTTCACTTGTCTCAGTCTATGTGGTTAACAGTGTTCTGCTGCTGGGGCAGGGGTGAATCTCAGCAGGGCGCTAAGCAAATGCTATGATCCTGGGTTTAACCCTTAGCACTTCAACAAAGGGATGCAACAGCAAAAGTCAGCACAAATAATCTTTGTTTCACAACCACCACGACCCCTGAGAAGATAGCTAGCATTGTCTGTCTTTTGCCTGTCTATATTGTCCTTCCAATGCAAGTTTGCTTGGCACAGTATCTGCCATACTTTAATGAAGTTAGCCTATATTCATTCATTCTTTCTTTGGTTCATTCATTCATTCATATTCTCTCTCATTTGTGATGTATTTGTGCATGTGGGGGGCATGCAGTCGTGGGAAGGCCAGAGAAAGGCATCAAATCCTCTTCTACCACTTTCCACCATATTCCTTTGAGACAAGGTCTCTCCCTGAACTTGGAGCTCCTCTGGTGGCCCGTGAGTGCCAGTGATCTTTCTGTCTCTGCACCCCACAATGATAAAGTTAAGAAAAGCTTAAGGCCTGACTTTTCACATGGATCCAAACTCAGGTCCTCAGGCTTCCGCAGAAAGCCCTCTTCAGGCATCTCTTTAATAGATTATATAATTGTAACACATAATTATATAAAAGATGTTTATATAGAACATACAAATATATATTTAACATATAATAGAACAAATATATTTAATATGTATGTGTTGTGTTTTGGTATTTGTGTTTTGGGGGCAGGGTCTTACTATGTAGCCCTGGCTGTCCTGGAACTCACCATGTAGACCAGGGTGGCTTCGAACTCACAGAGACTCACCTGCATCTGTCTCCTGAGTGCTGGGATTAAAGGTGTGCACCACTGTATCTAGCCTTCTATTTTAAGAAATAAACTCAGAAAAATGTATGCCTTCCTTTTCCTTCCTTCTTTCCTTCCTTCCTTCCTTTCCTTCCATCCTTCCTTCCTTCCTTCCTTTCTTCCTTCCTCCTACCCTCTCTCCCTTCTTTTTCCTCCTTCCTTCGCACTCCTTCCTCCCTTTCCTCCTTTGCCTCACCTATGCTACAAGCACTGTACCCCTGAGCTGCACTCCAAGCCCCCAGCAAACACCAACATAAACTCTAAAGGCTACAGGAAAAAAAAAATGTTTGTACTTTCCTTCTTCCTGCTAAAGGGAAAGGGTAAAATCTACTTTAAAGCATAAGAACCAGGGCTGACAAGATGGTTGAGGGGTTCAAAGTGCTTGTCATCAAGCCTGATAATCTGAGTTCAGTCCCGGGAATCCCCATTGTGAAAGGGGGAACTGCTTCTTAAGGGTTGTCCTCTGAGTACATACATGGTGCACACACACATACACACACAGTAAATAAATAAACATTCATATATATATGAAACCACAGAAGACTGGGGACATTTGAAGGGGGGATATTTGAGGTGGGTGCTTTTCCTGCATGTGTGTCTATGTATCTAATGTGCATGCAGTGCCCTCAGAGGCTAGAAGAGGGCCTTAGGTTTCCTGGAACTAGAGTTATAAATGGTTGTGAGTCTCCATGTAGGTGCTGAGGAAGGAACTCTCCAACCCTCTCCTCCTTTTTCTGAGACATGGTCTCATTGTATAACTCAGGCTGGTTTGTAACTCATTCATCTAGTCCATGTTGACCACTTTTTTGGTTTTTTGGTGTGTGGGGGGGGAGGGGTGTTGAGCCAGGGCCTTGGACACGCTAGGCCAGTGCTTTACCCACTGACCTATATCTATCCCAGCGCTTTCCATCACATTTAGCACTGAGATGAGAAGTAGAGGAATGAACATCTGGTCTTACTATCCTCTCCTTCAATGTTTTTCAATTTAGGCAGCAAAAGCAAAAATTCAATATAATCCAATATATTTTATTTAGTTCTCATCAGTAGTAAATTAGGTTGGAAATCTTAAAATGGCAGCAATGACAATTATATATTCTCGTGAACATAGACTTAATTACCAGATGGTAAAGCCAAGGCAAGCAGAAAGTCAAGTTTGGAAATGTAGACCTGTAAACTTCTCCACTCATTAGTCTATGAATGATTAAAAAACCAATTGCAGGGGCTGGCAAGACGGTGCAGTGGTTAAGAGCACTGGCTGCTCCTGTGAGGTACTACATATGGCTCCCAGCACCCACGTGGTGCCTCACAACCACCTGCAACTGCAGTTCCAGGAGATCCAATGCCCTCTTCTGATACATGCAGGAAAAATACTCCTAACACATAAACACATGAATTAAAATAAATTAATCTTTAAAAAGAAAGGAAGGAAGGAAGGAACCAATTGTAAATGCTGCATAGCTTTCCAGTAGATGCTCTTCATGCTGAAAGAGAACGTTTGAGAAGCAATTTTATGGTTTAAAAAGAATTACAAGATCAATATAGACTCTCTTTCTGAGACAAGGTCTTGTGGAACTGAGGCTGGCCTTGAACTCCTGTTAATTTCTTTTCACACGCGTTTGTGAGGAAGGGGAGGTACGTGTGTGTGGAGGTCAGAGGACAGGACGTGGGAGTTGTTCTTTCCATTCTCTCTGTGGTGCAGGGGACTGAACTCAAGGCACCACTGATTTGGCAGCAAGAGCCTCTACCTACTGAGCCATCTTGCCTCCGCTCCCAAGGGCTGGGATTGCAGCATGCACCACCACACCTAGCTTATTTCAACTGTCTTTACACTGTCGAGGTTTAACAGTTGGCAGAACAGTAGAAGACAAAGAACTGAACATTTTAAGAGAACTATAATGCCTTGTTTCCTTCTAGACTTTGTGTGACTAGAGCAGAGGTTGAGCACTGAGAAGAACAAGACCTGAGTGTCCAGGGAAACAACCTTGGCTTTTCTGACACCTGGCTGCAAATGGCATCTTGCTACTTGCGTTAGTGAGTAGTATCAGATCCTCAATCTTGTCTATTATTCCTCTTGACTTGAACTTTTTCAGTAAAGCAGTTAACCCTGGATTGAGTCTCGAGGTGTGCCTCTATTGAGGCGCATGTTAACATGGGAGGTCTTGCATTCAGTTCCTAGCACCTCTAATACAAACCAACAGGCTCGGGTGCTTGGGGCTGAAGAAAAGGATTTCTTGAGCCCAGGAGTTGAAGGTCAGCCTCGACAACTCAGTAAGTCCCCTGTCTGAGAAGAATAAAGCAAACAAAAAGCAAATGTTTCTATTTACTGTGGTTGGCTTCAATAAATCAGTTGTACTTTTTCCTTTGCACTGTCAATCTTCTTGAAACCAGTATTGAATTTGCTAATGAGAATGATCTTGGGGGCTGGAGAGATAGCTCAGCAGTTAAGAGTACTACTCTTGACTGCTTTTCTAGAGGACTCAGGTTCAATTCCCAGCACCCACATGATAGCTAAGAACTGTCTGTCATTCCAGTTCAAAGGGACCTGATGTTCTGTGCACACATGATGCACGGACTAACACTGACATAAAATACACAGAATTTTTTAAAAAACAATGATATTATCCTGACATCCCAAAACTATCTTGTCTTTATCACTCCAATGTCTATGGGTTTATATTTCATAAATCAGGTGGAGGACATTTAAAACCATGTTTGTAGGCCAGACATGGATGCATACCATGAGATGTGGAGGCAGCAAAATCAATAGTTCAAGGCCAGTCTAGCCTGTGTGAAAACTTGCCTCGAAACAAACAAACAAAGAAACCATTTTTTAAAAGTATAAATGAAATAAAATAAAAAGCAATTCCCCTCTCCCAGGAAAAACACAGTACTTTCACCCATGAATCGTGGGCATATTCTGCTTTTTTTTTCTGGGTGATCTCTTGGGAAATGATATTACCACACAAATCAATATTTACTCTTAAGGTACACTGCTTCCACATATATTTCACCTGTTTTATGCTTTCTGAAACTGCCCAACACTTCCTAAAAGGTTTGTTGTTATTTCAGTTGCTAGAGATCAAAGCCACTATTTTGTGTATGCTATGTAGACATGCTATCCCTGAGTTACAACCCTTAGTCTTGATTTTTTTTTAAGGGTAGCTCAACCTGATATCTTAGAGTTTTTATTGCTGTGATGAAACACCATGACCAAAAAGCAACTTGGGGAGGAAAGAGTTTATTTGGCTTCTACTTCCATATCACTGTTCATCATCTTGAGGACTTTCATTCCTCAAGAACTATTAGCCAGAATAAATTCTTCCCTCCATATGCTGCTTTTGGTTATGATGTTTCCATCACAGCAGCACAGAAGTGACTAAGACAGGATGGAACATGGAGCTGCAAGAATGCTGGGCAAACACTGTGCTGCTAAACTACACCTCATCTCCATGGACTGCTCCTAAGAAGATTCATGATGTGAGCAAATTTTTAACCAGCAAACAAGACATCAGTCCCAGTTGCCTCCAGAAAGCTTTTGCAGTTCAGAACCTCTGTCAATCCACCTGCTGCTCCTGTACGGGGTCCATGCAGACCCGTTCCTCACTGCGCCCACTCTGCACAGGTCACCCTGGAGAGCCTTTCCTTTGAGGACTCAACCAGAACCTTCCCTCTGTCACTCAGGGTTGCTCCCTAGGGGAAGGTTTAGTCACAGGAACAGTTTCACAGCTGGATGGGACCTGAGTAGTCTCCCCGCTGTGTAGGAGTCCCTGGGTTGTTGATCTGTCTCCATCTTCATCATCTTTCCCCTGTGAAAACTGGACTATTTTGCCGGACTGGGCAAAGCAAACGAAGGGAAGTGGGACGGCAGGGCCAGCGGAGTGCCGGCTGCGAGGTAAGTGACGGAGTGCCGACACTGTGTGCCTGTTTGCAGCTGCATTTTATGTGTGTGCGCGCGAGTGTGTGTAGAGGCCAGAAATGGGTGTTGGCTGATTTTCTCAGTACCTCTCCTTATTTTTTGCTGCTGCATCTCTCACTGATCCCAGGGCTCACCCACTTGGCTACACTGGCTGGCCAGAGTGTCCCAGGGATCCGGCTGTCTCTGCATCTCCAGTGTGTAGTGAAATTTAAACTCAGAACATGGCTGCTCTGGCAAGAGATCCCATGTAAAGATTTTCAATGTCTGTGTGATCCAGATGAAATGCAGATAAGGCTTTAATCCCAGGAGACAGAGGCAAGCAGATCTCTTAGTTCAAGGCCAGCCTGGTATAGGGCAAGTTTCAGGTAAAGAAAAGCTTATATCCAGGCATGGTGACACATGCCATTAATCCTAGCATTCAGGAGACAGAGGTATGCAGAGCGCTGAGTTCTAGTCAGTTCTGTTAAGGAATCTGGTTGAGTCAGTGAGTTGAGAGGCAGAGCAGGGGAGCCGAGTGCATGGCCGTTAAGTTCAAGGAATTCAGAGGCAGTTTTACCGGGAGAGGTTTAGGGTTTTTTGGTTTTGTTTTGTTTTGTTTTGTTTTGAGACAGGGTTTCTCTATGTAGCCTTGGCTGTCTTGGATTCACTTTGTGGACCAGGCTGGCCTCAAACTCACAGAGAGCTGCCTGCCTCTGCCTTCCAGATTTAAATGTAGGTGCTTTGAGTCTGAACTCAGGACTCTGTAATTGTGTTATGAGCCCTTTACTGACTGAGCTTCTACATTTTTTAATTTGGAAATTTAATCCCAGCACTCAGGGAGACAGAGGCAGGCAATATCTCTGAGTTCGAGACCAGCCTGGGCTACAAGACCAGGATAGCCAAGGCTACACAGAGAAACCCTGTGTCAAAAAAAAAGAAAAAGAAAATTTAAAATTCATCACCATATATATGTATGTGATACATACAATTGTAAATAATTATAGGATTTGTTATTGCATGTGGCTTCCTGATAAAACATATTTCAGTGATAAAATAAATGTTTTCCCCATATTTTAATGTATAATGGGAATATTATCTTTTTCTTGCCAAATTATACAAAAGAACCAACAGATCTGGCAGGACCGGAGTAATCTTAATAAAAAGAAAGTTGAGAAATTAAACTTTCTTGAGAAATTAAAAGGGAAGTTGAAAATAATAGAAATGGAAAACTAGGAAGAAGAGCAAAATAGGCACTTGAAGAAAAATCAGGGAGATTTCACTCCCAGACTCGGAAGGCAGAGCTTTCAAGATAGGCACACACTTACAGGAACACAGCTGTAAGTGTGTTCAGTGGGAGCTGAGACACCACGGTCACCTGAGTCTGAGGCCAGCCTGATTTAGCTACCTAGCCAATACCATGCCAGCCAGTTCTACCCAACAAGACTCTGCCAAACAACCAAACCATACCAAACTAAACCAAACCAAACAGAAAGTGGGCCTAATGAAATGACTTAGTAGATAAAAGCTCCCTCTGCAGAGACCTGACAGTCTGGGCTTGATCCTCAGAATTCACACAAGGTAGAAGGAGAGAACGGACCTCTGTATCTGCACCATGATTACTGCCCACCCTCTACCCCATACACACATCCTGGATGCATGCAGACATGCACACACCCTAATAATAGTAATGCTACTACTAATGATGATAATAATAACAATAATTAATTTTTAATCCCAAAGGGAAAAAGATAAAGAAAATACATTTTTCTAGATTGATGGTACATAGACTGACTAAAATTCAAATGTCTTTACACCCTGTAGAAAGTCATGAAAAAGTTCCCATGTACTTTTAAGGAACCCTAACAAAATTCTTCTCTGATCATCAGAGGGAAGTTGATTTTAAATAGTTTCTGAATCCCTTTGAGGATTCTTCCCCATCATTCAGCAGCATTAAAACATTAGTTTTTGGCATAGTAAAAAGTAGGGTTTTGTTTGTTTGTTTGGTGGTAATGGTTTGTTTTGAGGTCTCATGTAGTCTAGGCTGGTCTCAACCTCTCTCTGTATCCAAAGCTGACTTTTAACTCTTGTTCCTCCTTCCTCCAACCTACCAGGTGCTGGCTTATACCGTGTTGGGCTATATGCATGCTGAGACCTCTACCCACTGAGCTACAGTCTTTAGACCAGGGAAGCACAGTTTGACTACTTAAGTGTTACACATATTAGGGCAAACCTTCATTTTGTTCTACAAAGTCTGCCAAATTCTGTCTAAAGCAAAGCAAATCGAGCAGTATAAAATTAGATACCACTGACATGTCTTCTTTCACGAGACCTATTATAAGTAGGTGATTGTGTACAAAATTTAAAGTTGTAACGGTGATAAGATCTGAAAATGAACAATCAAAGTAACTCTAACTCATCAGTAACAAAAGCCCAGTGGGAGCTTTGCTTTATGGGTCATGCAAATAAAACCCAAAAGTATAAAAGTATAAAAGTAAATGATCTGATAACATACTATTTTGAAAGGTTACTGAGGTTGCTAAAGAGTAAAGGTATTCAGTTATTTTTTCAGAGGCCCCTGTGGTATCCCAAAGTCTGAAGGGTGTGGTTAGGAGATCATTCTTCACTGACAGAAAACACAGGCAAGAACATCTTAAAAGAAAACTTAGAGCAACTGAAAGTCAGCTATGAGAAAGATAGAAATATTTGACAGTTAACAGTGCTCATTAGATGAGAAAGAGGTGTGCTGTATGGTGGGAGGAATTTGAGTTTTGAAACTTTATGACTTACATGCACTTAAACTGGAAAGCTTTTTGATAAGTATTGTATTTTTGAGGAACTGTTCTAGGCAGTAAGCCAGAACAGGAAATAAAAGATTAAAGAAGATGGGAGTAAATGCTGATAGGCTCAAGCACAGAAAGGAAGCTGATGTGTGGGAGAGGAAAGGAAGCTGTGAGACTTGGACCAACCTAGGCCAAATCCTTCTAGAACAGGCAGCTGGCATGTACTGATGGGATTTTCAAAACTTGTGAAGAGGTTGTAGACATTGAGATTTTATATGGTCTTGAACCTTTCACCTCATAGTTCAGCATAAAAAAGGAAGAAATAAGAGACCTACGCTCTGGATCCAGCCTGCTGGCCACTCTGCAGTACTGGAGTGGGAGACATTAATATTAATACGCCAAGTGCTGCCTTGTCTGCATAAAGTCATTTGTCTGTGCCTGAAGGAACCTGGAGCAGCAGGTACAGACACTCTATGATACAATCAGGAAAATGGGATTGCTGACATATCAGAATGGGCCACAGATAATACAGTGTAAACCATTACTTAACTGTACAGGAGAGGGGACATTCAACAAGACATACTTTCAAATACTGCATAAATAAAGTTAGCACTTTTTTGTCGAACTTCCCTTGTGTTCTTTGAACTTGATATTCATTTTGCCAGCTTGATCCCTTGATCTAAACCATCAGGTATTACTGTGATGGCAGAGTATCTTCTCTGTGATTTGTTATTTTGCTTTTCTGCATTTCTACTCACAGTACGACTGGGTTCTCCAGTTTCTGGCCCTTCGAGTGTATAAAAATGGCTGCATGAATTTCCCCATTGTGTATCTAAGCACCGAGTTCCATGGAAAGGGTTTTCAGGATCCGTGTGAAGTACAGGTGATGGAATGTGGTTATATGGAGGGGTAGAACACCTCCCTAGCATACCTGAGCACCTGGGTTTGATTGTTCCCCAGGACACAGGGACAAAAAAAATCTAGCAGAAATGCTTCTGCCATGCAACTGCCTTAAGAAGTCCAATGTTTGTGCTTTCTGGATAGTTGAGATGGTCTACGTTTGACATGTTATTTTTAAATCAGAAAGAAATAAGTGTTTTGAAGTGTAATGGATAGAAAGTAGTCTGTGCACACAGAACTTTGCCACTAAGTGTGCAAACAGCATGGAGAAGCAGATCTTATAAGGCAGCCCTAGCTCTCACAATTGCTCATCCCTGAAAGATCTGTGTCTCCGTTCAGGCTTCCATGAAACTGGAATTCCATGAGCTTTGAGCTCTTGGAAGATCCTCTTCAGACACACAGTCCCCTGAGGATGGAACAGCTTTCTGATATGATGGTCTAGACTTTTCTGAAGCACTAAGTAGTGTGATTGGGAAAATCCTTCCAGGTCTGTCCTGTCAGAATTCCTCTCTTCTCTGAGACCACCATCCATTTTCCTTTCTTTAACTTTAGTAGTCATTTGTTCAATTTCTACTATTTTATTGATTGCCTTTAAGACTTTTTTTTTTGGAGACCAGGTCTTGCTATATTTAACCCAGAATAGCCTAGAATCCTTTATCTTCTTGCCTCAGTCTCCTGAGTGCTGGACTAGGGAAGTACAGGCAGATCTGGCCCATTTTCCCATCTTTGTACTTCTCAAACAGTACTAGGGCTGGCTAGGCATTGAATGACCTGTAGCTGTTCTGCTCCTCGATTCTGTGTTTGCTCTGTACTGCAAGCCTATCTTCTGGACTTCCTGGGGGAGTTGTCCTTTTCTGATTCATCTACAAGTTTACTGATTTGTGCATCTCTGTATCTGCTCTTGTTCCATGTCTAACAAGCCTCCCCAGGAAGCTCTGTTCAAGGGTTCCTTGCTGGTGAGCTCTCTTGTGCACATGGAATATCCTGACTGCGTGTGCCTCTGCCATAGTAGGTCAGCTTTGTTGGAGCTGCTTTCTCTCACATTCTGGAGATGGCATTTTATTAGTTTCTGCCTTCTATTGTTGCTTTTGCTGTCAGTCCAGTGTTCTTTATGGGCAAATCATTTCTTTTTGTTCTCTTTGACGCTTGGAAATTTCCTAAGACATGTCAACACATGGACTTGATTTTGATTTCTTCTGTTTGGAGCTCAATGTGCATTCGGAACAAACTCACATATGATAATCTTATTTTCTGCAAGTTTTCCACCAGCTCTGGGCTGAGAAATGTGTGTATATGTTTACATCTGTTGGAACCCTGTGCCTACTGTCGGCCCAGGAGCATGTGCTGTGTTAATGTCTGAGCGTGAAGAATTACAGACAACAGACATGGGAAAATACAGTGAGCCTCAGACTCACATGATGAGTTCATGGTGAAGAATCCCAGATGTTAGTGTTTTAGGAAGTGCTGGGGACCCTGTCCAGGAGTTTGTACTTGACAAAATTTCTCTACCACGGAGACATATCCCCAACTGTCCATGACAAAGGTTATGCTAACTCCTGTGAAGCAAAAAATTTCAGGAGGCGTATTGGTTTAGAGCAAGCTCCAGAACTGGGCACTGCAGATCAAACTGAAAATCAGAGTAGTGTCAGGCCAAAGTTCCAGACCACCAAACCAAAAAAATAGTTTTCTGACCTCCTGAGAAATCAGGAAAGATTTTCCATGCAGACAAATTTTAACTGATAAGACAATGAAGGATCTTCTGCCCCAAAATGTAAACTAATTTTTTAAATTATTGTTCTGTCACCCAGCCCATTACAAGGAAATTAACTTAAAAATGACCAATCTAAAAAAAAAAAAAAAAAGACCAGTCTACCCTTTGCTCTCTATTCTGGCTTCTTCGCCTTCTCTGCATGTAAAGCCAGCCCACTCTGTCAGCTCACTGGAACCTACTTTACAGGAAGAGGCTTGTGGTCTGAGTGAAAATGCCCCCTACTCCCATCGGGTCATGATTTAATGTTTGATTCCCAGCTGGTGGGCTGTTTAGGCAGGATTCGGGGTTAGAGTTTTATTGCAAGAGGTGAATCATGGGGTGGGGGGAGGCTTTGAGGTTTCAGCTCACACCAGACCTAGTGTTGCCAGCTGTCTTGGGCTTGTGAAGCAGCTGCGAGCTCCCGGTTACTGCTGCAGTGTCTGCCTGCCTGCTGCCATGCTTCCTGCCATGTTGGCGGGACTCACGCTCTGAACCGGTAAGCCGGCCCCAACAGCATGTGTTCTCTCCTACGCTGCCGTGGTCATGGTGTCTTCATAGCAATAGAACAGTGGCCAAGCCAGGATTGCTTCCTACTCTAGAATGGCAAATGAAGCCAGTGACGATCTGGTAAGCGCTTGCTTCCATTCTACCCAGTGGCACTCAAATGTTCTGGAAATGGGGATGCATGCATCAAATGTTCTGGAAATGGGGATGCATGCATCAAATGTTCTGGAAATGGGGATGCATGCATCAAATGTTCTGGAAATGGGGATGCACACAGCTCTTCCACTCTCCTTTCTCCTTCCTTTCTCTTTTGCATCCTTCAGATCAGGAATAGCCTTTCCCATCTAGAATACAGGCAGAGTCCAACTTGTTTGGCATCTCCCATCACAGATCTTATGGATGAAACATTTCACTCCAGCAAAAGTTAGCTGTGCAGGAAAGTATACTATTTTATTTTATGTTATTTATGTGTGTTGTGAGGTGTGACTGTGCCATAACACACATGTTGAGGTCAAAAGGCAACTTATGGGAGTTGGTTCTCTCTTTCCAAGAGGTAGGTCCCAGGGATCGAACTTAGGTTGTCAGGTTTAGTGTTGAGGGCCTTTTCCCATGAGTCATTGCACCAGCTCCCCACACTTCCTGATATTTACAGGTTCATTTAGAGTAAAGCTTAAAGAATACAGCTAACTCTCGCTGGGGCTAAAGCCCACCTACATGTTATTTCGTTTATACTTTGGTTTTGGAAATTGAACCCAAGGCCTTACACATGGGGATTAAAATGAGTAGGGTCAAGTGCACAAAACTACCTTAGACACACTGCTTTGAGTTGGTTTATACTTATTTGGATGAAATTCACTTTATTTTGGTTTTTGTTGTTGTTTTGTTTCTTGTTTTGAGACAAGGTTTCTCTGTGTAGCCTTGGCTGTCCTGGAACTCACTCTGAAAACCAGGCTGGCCTGGAACTCAGAGATCCACCTGTCTCTGCCTCCCAAGTGCTGGAATTAAAGGCTAAAATTCACTTTAAAAGTGGATCTAACAATTGTTTGCTAGTGGGGAGTTTTTTTGAGGTTTTTCTTGTTAAGGTCTAATAAATACTACCTTAGAGTATGTGACTTTCTTGTAAATTAATTGTAATGACTCAGATGAATGCTAAAGGGCTAGCAAGGGAAAAGAGGCAGGCTTTGAATTTGTAGAATGATGACCAGAGGACAAAAGGAAGGTATAGGTAAAAAGGTTATAAAAACTCACTTCCATGTTTTTATAACCTACCAATCCCTGAGTTTACTCCAAGATCAGGCCACAGATTTCTACCAATCTTTGAGCTTGCCCCAAGATCAGGCTATAAAATCCCACCAGTCCCAGACCACCCTGAAAAGCCCCTTCCCTACCACCACCACCTCAAGAAACCCTTTACAAAGCCTGCCTCCTGCTCAGTTCCCAGCCATTTCTCTCCTAAGCAGAAGCAGCCACCCTCTTGTGTCTTTCTCAATAAATCTCTTATGTGAGGTTTGTAGCACAGTGTGGCTTTGTGGTATTCCTTGGCTCCTGACTGCCAGGATACCGTTCCCTTTGGAGCTGTAGCACTTGCCTTGGGGAAATCTTTCCCCTCAGAGCTGCGACATTTACAGAAAGGAACAAGGGAGGGCCTCAGGAAAGCACTGGAAGTAGGCAGGGGAAGCTGGAGATTTGCAAGGTATCATACACAGGGTCCCGTGTGAAATTATGCAAGTCTACAAAGAGTTAACTGACAGTACTCCATGAGGCACCTTTGGAAAAATCAACAAGAGTTGGTGATGCATTTAAAAGGTTAGCCACCACTGGGAACTGTTACCAGCCCCATGGACAGGAAAGGAGTGTGTGTGCGATGGTTAATATTGTCAACTCAACAGGCTCTAGAGTTACCAAGGACACAAGCAAACCTATAGGCATGTCTATAAGGGGGATATTCTAGATTAGATTAAGAGAGGTGGGAAGAAGACTCAAACAGTACCATTCCAAAGGTGGAAGTCCTGGAGGAGCAGAGCACCAGCATCCATTGCTCTCTGCTTCCTGAGTGTTGATGCAGTGTGTCCAGCTGCCTCAAGCTTCTATGTCTGTTTCCTTGCAATGAGAGACCTCACCCTCAAGCTGAGAGCCAAAATAAAACCTTTGTTAAGGTGCTTTTTCAGGTATTTTTATTACAGCAATAAGAAAAGCAATATATGGAGTCACTAACTGACCCCAGGAAGAGTCTTAACTGTGGCTTTCATGCAATCCTTGGAGAAATCTGGGCAGGAAGCTGGGAAACACACACACACACATACACACACACACCAGGTTCTTTCAATCTCCCCTAACACCCCCACACTGGATTGGAAGCCACAGAGCAAATAACTGCTCCACCCACCCCCAAAGGTAAATCTTCTCGGTAGAAAAAGGAGTAAAGTCAATCCAGGGAAGCAGACAGGCTATTGAGGATGGAGGAGGATATTCATCATGTGTTAAAGGATATGCAAGGTTAGTGGGTACAGGGCAAACACAAAACATCTGCATTCTCCACTCTACCCTCTTCTCTGACAGCCTTGCACTCACACTGATTCTGGCTAAGATTTTTAATGCCCTCACTTGGTTCTTAATGATGGCTGAAAAGCCACTGGGTTGACAGACTGTCTTCAGAGAATATAAATTCTCTCTCCACTCCTAAATACTGTCCCTGAAAAAGGTAAAAAACCAAGCCTGTACCCTGGCAGTTTGTTCAGCTTCATCCTAGTGACAACACATGGCACTGACCATCAGGAGCCATATGAGACAAAAGTCAGGGAAATCTAGAAAACAGCAGTCTTGCTGCTTTAGGGATGGAGTCTTTTGATGGCTGGTTTTCTTGACTTGATACAATGTAGAATCACCTGAGAAGGGAGTCTAAATGAAAGATTATCAGGATCAGGTTGGCTTATGGGCATGCTTGTGGGAGCTTAATTGAAGTTGAAGACCTGCCCACTCTGGGGGACACCATTCCTTAGATAGGGACTCTTAGATTAAGAGAGAAGAAAGTGGGCAGAACATAATTTTTAAGCATTTATTGTTTCTATTTTTTAATTTTTAATTTTTTTCAAGACAGAGTCTCAGAATAGCTCTGGCTATTCTGGAATTCACTGGCTAGCCTTGAACTCAGAGATCTGTCTGCCTCTGCTTCCCAAAAGCTGGAATTAAAGATGTGTACCACTACATTTGGCATGCTTCTGTTTTTTTTTTTTTTTTTTTTAATGTATATGAGTGCTCTGACTGCATGTACACCTCACATGCCAGAAGAGGGCATCAGACCCCAGTATAGATGTTTATGAGCCACCATGTGGTTGCTGGAAATTGAAGTCATGACCTCTGGAAGAGCAGACAGTACTCTTAACCTCTGAGCTATCTCTCCAGCTCCAGCCCATGTTTCTGTTTTCACTATGTATTTGACTAGTGATTTTAAGTCTCTATCATGACTTTCTCAAATGATGAGCTATAGCCTGGAATTGTTAGCCAAATAAGTTCTTTCCCTGAAGTTACTTTTATCTGGGTGTTTTATCATAGCAACAGGAGGAAAAAAGCTAAGATAAAGATCATGTCAACAGTCTGCCAATGCCTACTTTATTCTCTACATTTAGCCTTTTGGGTTTCTGTTCAATCGCTGAAGAAAAGAGAGGATACAGAGAAGGAAGACATGAAGGGCTGATACATGTGTAGCTGTTTTCTCCTCTGAAATTATGAAATTCTGCTCGGAATGATGACACACACCTTTAATCCCAGCACTTGGAAGGTAGATCTCTGTGAGTATGAGGCCAGGCTGGTGTACATACAGTTTTAGGACAGTAAGAGCTACATAATAGAGACACCCTATCTAAACAAACAAACAAATTATGAAATATTTACTTTCTTACACTCGAGACCTTGAATTCAGTCAAAAGAGGGCACCAGAGCTGACCTTTAGTCATTTGTTGATTCAATAGCCCTGGCCCTGTACACTCTCCTGGGCATTTGGTGGTGGCATCACTCATGATGACTGGTATCTGTGTATTCAAGGCTCACAGACAAGGCTGGGTCATTGTTCCTTTCAGACAGAGTCTATAAAATCTATTTTCTAGTTTGTGGGAACAGCCAGTAATTAAAGCATCTGGTGCTATTTGTGAACCTGCCGTTTTTGCTCTGTGGTAGGTCATTTTCCATCTGTAACCCTTGTCACTCACTTCTGATTAGAAAGCACACAGTTAGCATATCTGCTGTTGTCATTTCTCAGCAAACTGTAAATATAATGTACCCATTCTGGTATTTCCAGGAACCAGGAAAATCCTAAATGGGTCTGGCCACAGATACGTCAAACCATCTATTGACTAAGTACACTAATATCACCCAAGTGTTCTGTGACAAGACTTTTCCTGCAACACACACATCTATTTGCCCCAGATAGGGAGCTGACAGCAAATCAAAGTATGGATACCACTAAAATCCAAGGAGCCAATGAGTTTTATTGGGGTTACTTACAGGAGTATGGGTGAGTGGTTACTTATAGGAACACTAATGACTCAAAGACAGCCGCATCAATGAAAGCTCACCCCAGCACAGGTGACAGCTCACAAAAGCTGGAAACCTGGAGCACACTGTATAGGTAGCAACAAGCTCAACAGGTTATAGAGTGTCCTTTCCAAGTGTTTTAGTTGGTATAAACCTCTTCCACGCAGCTCAGCTGGTTTGTTTGGGTTTTTTTTTTTTTTGCTTCTTCCAGACAACTGGTCTGGTGTCAGAATCTTCTTTGCAGCTTAAATTGTCTGGGGTGCTCTCCCGGCTTTCTTGTTTACTTTTGGGAGGCAGAGGCCTAGTGAATCTGCTCAGTTTCAGGGAATTCCTGAAGTTATTTGAGTTGTTTTACTTTCTGTCTTAATGCCTTCCCTGAAGGATACAGTTTCAATCTTGAGGAAACCGATACATAGCACTAAGGTTGAGAGTATGGCAATAATAAGGCTGGGAATTTTAAATGTTCAGATAATTAGTAGGGCTGGAGAGATGGTTCAGTGGTTAAGAGCACTAGCTGTTCTTCCAGAGGACCTGGGCTCAATTCCCAGCACCTACATGGCAGCTCACAACTGTCTGTTAGTCCAGTTCCAGGGGACCCAACACCCTCACACAGGCATACATGTAGGCAAAACACCAGTGTACATTAAAAAAAAAGATAATTAGTAATAACAATATCATCCATAGGGGCCATTGAAAATTAAATTAATTGTTACATGAAGATGAAATATTACATGTTAATTATTATTATTATACAGATATCACCATGTCTAGTCTTTCTGGAATAAGCATAAGATTTGGAATCAGAAGATTCCCCTGACAGCCAGTGAGCCTCAGGAGTTTCTCAATCACTCTCTGACATAGTTGCTCATCATCAGTAAAGTGGAGGTGGTCATGCTATTTTCCTTACATGTAAGATTCCAAGAATGTTACAGAATGTTTTGTTGGTTTGTTTGTTGATCTGTTTCTTTTCTTTCTTCTTCTGAGACAGGATCTCAAGTAATCCAGGCTGACCTCAAGAAGAGCCTTGAGCTCCTGTTCCTCCTGCTCGACCTCCTGAGAGCTGGGATTACAGGTATACGCCAACACAGCTGGCTTGAAAAGCCTTAATGTTCTGAAGTAGAATCCAGATGTTGCTCTTTTATTATTTGGGTGATTGGTACACCGCAATCAATGGGCAGACCATTCACAGGGTGCACGATATTACCCCAGGACTGAAAACAAGTTTAAATATGCCTTTCAGAAAGGGTGGCAAGGTGGAGCCAGGGCATGTAGTTGTTAATGCTGCCATCCATACAAAGGTGCCAGGTCAGAACATTCTGGTCACAGAACCTCTGGCAGAATTAAACCTGTGGAACACTGCATTGTAAGTATCTAAAAACCATTTTGGCAAATAGCTCTTCCCATGACTCCCAATGGGTGGTAAGCCCAGGAAATTTGCATTCTTCCGAGGGTTTCATAGTAACAACCCTGGACTGAGAATCAGAAACTAGCTTGAAGGCCCAATTGTTTTATTTTCTGACTGTGATCACAGACAAGTCATTTATCATCATGTAGCTGGAAAAAAGAAATGATCAGCCCTACTCTGCAGGACTCTTAGGAGACTGAAATAAGTTTGTATATGTAATGTCATTGTGTAGCCTGCAAAGTACCAGACAAATGCTTGTTTTAGCATTCTTCCCAGACACTGAGGGAAATGTTATAATGTAGTAAACTCTCCCCCACCCCACAAACTAAATCAGTGGAAGCAGAGAAAGACAGAGAAATCAGCGAAGACAGGAGAGGGTGGGCAGGGTGCACCTGGGAATTCATGAACTGGAGTAACTAGCTTCTAAGTCTTATAGGCATGACTAGGCTGGGTCTTACATACAGCCCTCATGGCCACGTGTGTGCATGGAAATGGAGCTGTGAGGAAAGCCAAAGGGGTTATTTTCCCTTCAGAAAAAAGGCCAATGAGAGGCCGCCTAGTGACAGCCAAGGCCTCACAGGGTAGCCATGGGAAATCGCACAAGTGGCTGGGAACTATTTACACAGAAAATAGGACTTCCAGGTGGCCAGGGTAGGATCTTTTTGGTCTGGTAGGATGGGAGATTTCCACACACTGGAGCAATCCAAAGCCAGGGCTAGAGCTGCAATGGCCCACCTGGTTCCCACAGGGCACCTTACAAACCACAGAATGCCTCCTGGCAGTGGTCAAAGAGCCTTCTTTGTGAAATGCAGCTAAAAGGCATCCTGGGACAAAGATGTTACTTTTGCAGTCAGCTTATCCCATACCTAACCTAACTTATATTTCAAGACCTATATAAGTTACCTAGGGCAATTTACTACAACTTTGTTTTTAATTGTGTGTATATATGTCTGAGTATATGCACATAAGTGCAAGTGTTCTCAGAAGCCAGTAGAGGACATCAGACCCCTTGTGGCTGAAGTGACAGGTGGTTGGTGAGCTAGCTAGCGGCTGCTGGGAAACAAACTCAGGACTTCTACATGAGCACTCTATGCCTTTAACCATATCTTTCCATCTCAGCTTACTATACAATCTTATAGAGACCTAAATAGAAAATAAAAATTTGAGATGGTCATCATTTGTTTTTATTATCTATGTGAAAAACTCACTTGAGGTGGTATGAGCAATAACAACACACTAACTAGAAACCCAGGGGCAGATATTAGAGATAAGCTCATCTAGAAAGAGGCTAGCCACTCCAGCTAAAGTGTCTAGACAGGGCAACTGTCGATCAAGAGGATTCGCTGTTCACAGAAGCAGAGCACAGGCTCCTGGGCAGGCTGTGTCTTCAGCTTTAACAAAGCTGGTGACGGTCTTCTCCCCTTAGGCACAAAGGAAAAGATGGATAGGGGGTGTAGGGGCTATTTTTAAACTCTACTTTATTTGGGGTTCCTAAAGATTCTACCTCCCTTCTAACTCCTCCCAACCCTAAGTAGGAGAGAAAGAAAGTTAGAAGGGAAAGGGGACGTAGACCTTTTTACTACTTCTTGCTGGGTAAGGTCATTGGGTTCTTTGGGGGGGCGATACCGATCTCAGTTGTCAGGACATCCAGCAGCAAATGACAGCTGAATGAATAAGCAACCTTCTTCCTCTTCTGTCTGTCCCCTCAAAACCCTCCTTTCTCTGAGCTCTCATAAGCTAGCAAAGACCAGACCGTTCTCTGTTATCAGCTGGCATAGACCACAGTACCTGCTTGAGGCATTTATATTAACAGCCATGGACAAACAAAGGCAGTGCCATATCCCATACTTGGGATTAAAGCAAAAACATATTTACATAACTGGGTTTGGTGTTTTTTGTTTGTTTGTTTTGAGACAAGATTTCTCTGTGTAGCCTTGGCTATCCTGGACTCTATTTGTAGACCAGGATGGTCTCGAACTCACAGAGATCCGCCTGCCACTGCCTCCCTGAGTGCTGGGATTATAGGCATGCATTACTGGGTTTGGTTCATAACTGAGTTTTTAAAGAAGCCAAAACTTCCACTACAGTAGGGAGGGTCAACCACTTAAAATCCCTCAAGGTCTGAGAACACTGCAGAGCCTTTGTGTAAACCTTAAAATGTTTACAAGGTCTGTGTGCTGCAGGCAGGGTGGGTAATAAAGAAAGAATTCCTTGTGGAAAACCCACGTCTTACAGCATTCGATGGAAAAAATGAGTACCTGTTGCTTACTTTCTGACTTAGTCCCTCCCATGAGGAAGGGTTCCAAGGAGAGAAGGGGCTGACCTGTAAGGAGCTGGAGAAAGGGAGAAGGAGAAAGGGAAGCCTAAAGAATTGTCTGTGAAGGGAAAGAAGTCTCCTCTCCATTCTTCCTTCCTTTCTTCCATCATTCCTCCTTGGAGGTATTGCTTCAGCCAAACCCTTAGGCTGTCTCTGTCATTTTCAACTTTGTCACACCTCTCATGTGAGACCACCTTCCCTTTTCATCCTGGGAGACAGAACTCAACCTTTCTCTAACCTTCCCTGTAAAACCTGGGCACATGAAATTGTAGTATCTGCCAGTCAAAAACAGACGTATAGTATATGGTTCAATTATATAGTGTGTATTCTTCTACCTGGAGCTCAGCTGTTTGCACTTTAGAGTACTTCTCGTGATTTCTATTTTATTTTTTTGAGACGGGTTTTCTTTGTGTAGCCTTGGCCATACTGGAACTTACTCTGTGGACCAGGTAGGCCTCAAACTCATAGACGTGCTTCTGCCTTTCCTCCCCGCCAAGTGCTGGGATTAAAGGAATACGCCACCACCACCCCGAAGTACTTATTATAAAAATTTAAGTTATCAAGATTATTTTTCTTCTCTTCTTCCTCCTAGCCTCATCCTTCTTCTTTCACCTCCACCAAATACTAAGTCCAGAGAGCAGGAGCAGCATCGTCATTCTTTGTATTAGCTTTTAGCTCACTGCCTGGTACACGGTGGGAGCTCAATATTTGTCTAATAAATGCTTGGGCTTTGAACAGATTTCATCAATTTGTGACATTGGTTAAGCCTCTTCTGATCTTGCTTTTTCACCTCTAAAAGCTAGGTTGTATGGCAACGTGGCTCTGTGGGTAAATTTGCTTGTTGTGCAAACATAAGGTTCTAAGTTTGGCTCCCCAGTACCCAGGACAGGCCTGTAACCCCAGGAATGGGGGCTCAGAGACAGGTGGATCCAAGCAGTGTAGCCCAAACAGTGAGTTTCAGGTTAGTGAAAGAAACTAAGGAAGAGGGGCCTGGAGAGATGGCTCAGAAGCTAACACCATGTGGTGTTCCTGAGGATCTAATGTTCTCTTCTGACTTCTGGGTATCCGCACATATGAGGGTACATGCGTGCACACACACACACACAAATAAATAGCCAAGGTGTGGGATAATGATCCAGGTTTGTAAGTCCTAACCTAGCTGCTCACTAGACTCACCTGTGCAGGCTGTTAAAACACTGATTCCACGAATATCAGCAGACTCACTGTAGCAGGGAGGGGCGTGGGAGTACGTGGTATCATTCTCAGTTTTCAGTGGAGGCTGCCAAACCTGCTTGCTCTTGGGAATCTCCAGACTCCATAAAGACACAGGGCAAGGGCAACATGTGAGCTATTCACTGCCAGGCTCTGGTCCCCACATAATGCCTAGCATGTGGCACAGCAATGAGTGGTTGTTACCTCATCTTGTAAGTCATTGCCATGTTGAGGGCACCTTCATCTGCCAAGGCTTATTACACTAGCCAAGAGAAACTGAACATGACCTTGAGAGTCCCCAAGAGTCTTCTGGGGCCCCCAAACCTGAGAGGTGGCTCTATTAGGGCAGCATGTCAGAGCCATGTGTCACTTTAGCTCCTGAGCCTCTGATTCTTCTGTGGACAGGGGCTTGGAGTTAAGAGACGGTTCCTGACCCTTCCTGAATGGCTACCATTCACTGCGTCACTTTAGCCAGCTGACTTACAAGCACTTCTTGCTGATGTATCTGCGACATCACCCTCTGTCTCTGAGGGACTGACTGGCAGTTCTGTGGGGCAGAAACTCTGATGAAAACTTATACTCAAAGCCAAAACAGAAAAGGGAAAATAAAACAGAAGGAAAAAAAACAATGAAAAGGCAGTTAAAGGAGTCAATTCACGTGCTGGAGGCGGCGGCAGTGCACGCCTCCAGTCCGCACTGTGGAGGCGAGGCAGGTGGAGCTGTGGGTGTGAGGCCAGTCGGGTCCAGAGAGTGAGTTCCAGCACAGCCAGGACTACACAGAGAACCCTGTTTTTTTTTAAAAAAAAAGCTAGTTAACTAAGCCCACTTAGCTAATTAAAAATTGTTTCTCTCAATATGAACTCAATATACAGTGAGAGTAATAAAATCAAACAACCATTTCTTCTTCTTTTAAAACAACAAATTCATTGGGCTGTAATTCATATACTATGAAATTTATCCCCTTAAAGTACAGGGTTGAAAGACTTATGAGTACTGTATATCCAATTGTCAGATCATCCACCATAATCAAGTGGCCTTTATCCCAGAGATTCAGGGATGGTTCAATATACAAAAATCTATCAATGTAATCCACTATATTAGAAAAACAAACTGAGAGAAAAAACCCACATGATTATCTCATTAGATGCTGAAAAAGCCTTTGACAAAATCCAACACCTCTTCATGATAAAAGTTTTGGAGATCAGGGATACAAGGGAGATTAGCTAAACATAATAAACATACAGCAAGCTGATAGTCAACATCAAATTAAATGCAGAGAAACTCAAAGCAATTCTACTAAAATTAGGAACAAGATAAGGCTGTCCTCCCTCTTCATCTCTACTCAATTCAGTGCTTGGCGTTCTAGCTGGACAACTAAAGGAGATCAAGGGGGATACAAACTGGAAAGAAAGAAGTAAAATATCAACATTTGCAGATTATATTGCAGACCATATACTTAAATGACCCCAAAAATTCTACCAGGGAGCTCCTACATCTGATAAACAACTTCAGTAAAGTGGCTGAATACAAGATTAACTAAAAAAAAAAAAATTCAGTAGTCCTATATACAGACAACAAATGGGCTGAGAAAGAAATAAGGGAAACAATGCCCTTCACAACAGCCACAAATAATTTAAAATATCTTGGTGTTACCAAGCAAGTGAAAGACCTGTATGACAAAAACTTCAAGTCTTTGAAGATAGAAATGGAGAAGATATCAGAAGATGAAAGATATTTCATGTTCATGGATTGGTAGGATTAATGAAGTGATCCATTTTACCAAAAGCAATATACACATTCAATGCAATCCCCATCAAAATTCCAACACAATTCTTTACAGAACTTGAAAGAACAACACTCAACTTCATATGATAAAATGAAAAACAATTGTTTTAGGATGTCTAAAACAATCTTGTATAATAAAAGAACTTCTGGAGGTATCACCACCCTTGATTTCAAGTTTTAATACAGAGGCATAGTAATACAAATAACATGGTACTGGCTTAAAACAGACAGGTAGATCAATGGAATTGAATCGAAGACCCAGAAGTAAACCCACACACCTATGGACACATGGTTTTTGACAAAGAAGCCAAAATTATACAATAGAAAAAATAAAGCATCTTCTATAAATGGTGCTGGTATAACTGGGTGTCAACATGTAAAAGAATGCTATCGTCCTGTACAAAACTGAAATCCAAGTGGATCAAAGACCAAAACATAAAGCCAGATATACTGAACCTGAGAGAAGAGAAAATGTGGAAGAGGCTTGACTTCATTGACACAGGAGACAGACAACTTCCTGAACAGCACAGGCCCTTAAGATCAACAATTAATAAGTGGGACCTCATGAAACTGAAAAGCTTCTGTAAGCAAAGGACACTATCAATAAGGCAAAATGGCAGCCTACAGATTGGGAAAGGATCTTCACCAACTGTACGTATGACAGATGGCTGATATTCAAAATATATACACTCAAGAACCTAGATATAAACAAACCAAATAACCCAATTAAAAATGGGGTACACTCAAGAACCTAGACATAAACAAACCAGATAACCCAATTAAAAATGGGGTACAGATCTAAACAGAGACTTTTCAACAGAAGAATCTCAAATAGCTGAGACCCAGTTAAATGTTCAATATTTTTAGCCATCAGGGAAATGGAAATTAAATTGACTCTGATATTCCACCTGACAGCTGTCAGAAAGGCTAAAATCAAAACACAAGTGACAACACATGCTGGTGAGGATGTGGAGTCAGGGGAACACTCATTCATTGCCAACTTGTACAGCTACTTTGGAAATTAATATGGTGGTTTCTCAAAAAACCAGTACTCCATCTATCTCAAGACCCAGCTATGCCACTTTGGGCACATACCCAAATGTTGCTCCACCACATCACATTTGTTCAATTATGTTCATAGCAGCTTTATTTGTAGTAGCCAAAAACTGGGAACAACCTAGATATCCCTCAACTGAAGAATGGATAAAGGAAATGTGATACATTTACACAATGAAGTTATTACTCAGCTGTTAAATAATGACATAATAAAATTTCTAGGCAAATGGATGGAACTAGAAAAAAAGTCATCCTGAGTGGGGTAAACCAGACCCAAAAAGATAAACCTGGCGTGTACTCACTTACGAGTAGATATTAGCTATATAGTACAGGATAACCATATTATAATCTATAGACCCAAAGAAGCTAAGTTACAAGTAAGGCTCAAGGAGGGAAACACGAATCCCCTTGGGAAGGAGAAACAGAATAGACACTGCAGGTGGAGGGTAACTGGGTGGGACAGGAACAGGAGGGATCAGGTGGAGCTGAAAATGGAGTGAAAGAACACTGGGAAGGATAACTGGGATTGGAGGCGTCTCGGGGATGAGCCAGAAACCTAGTGCAATGGAAACCCTCCAGGAGTCTACAAGCCTACTCCTAGCTAAAACTCCCAGTGATGGGAGATACAGAGCCTGGATGGGACATCTCCGGCAATAAGGCAAGACTTCCAGTGGATGGACTGAGACACCAACCCAGCTATATTACCTTCAACCTACAGTTTGTCCTGCCTGCAAGACGTGCTGGGGTAAAGGTGGTGCAGAAATTCTGTGAGTGGCCAACCAATGGTCCAGGATGAGGCCCATAACATGAGAGAGAACCCACCCCTGACACTACCTGGAGGGTCAGGAAACAGAGACTGGATAGTCCAGAGAACTAAAAAAGAATCAAACAAAACTGGCAAACAAACAAAAAACAAAAAACAAACAAAAAGTCAGTAAAAATGATTCCTAATGATATTCTGCTATACTTATAGATTGGTTCCTAGCCCAACTGTCATCAAAGAAGTTCCACCCAGCAACATATGGAAAGAGATGCAGAGTCCCACAGCCAAACATTAGGCAGAGCTTGGGAATCCTGCGAAAGAGAGAGGCAGGGTTGTAGGAGCAGAGGGGTCAAGGACACCACAAGAAAACCTACAGAATCAACACATCTGGGCTCACAGAGACTGAACTGACAATCAGGGAGCCTGCATGGGCCTGACCTAGGCCATCTGCATATATGTTATGGTTGTGTAGCTTGGTCTTCTTGTGGGACTCCTAACACCTAGAACAGTGAGAGCAGTGGCTGACTCTGACTCTTTTGCCTGCACTTGGGACCCTTTGTACAGCCTTACTATGAAAGGAGGAGGCTAGTCTTACAGCAATTTGATGTGTCATGTTTGGTTGACATCCATGATAATCCTACCCTGTTCTAAAGATAAATGGAGAAGTGGAGAGGGGGTGGGTAGAGAGGAGGTGGAGGGGGACTGGGAGGAGAGAGGGGAAACAGGTCAGGATGTAACATAATAGTAACAAATTTTAAAAAGAACATATTTGTCATCACTAATTCCAAGGTCTCACAATATAGCGCTGGCTGGCCTAGAACTTGCTTTATAGATTAGTGACTTTGAAATTACAGAGACCAGCCTGTCTGTCTTCCGAATGTGGGATTAAGGGCATAAGGCAGCACACCTGACCTAATTCTGAATGCTTTTGCTGTGGTTTGGACACGTGTCCTCCAAAGGTCTCCAGGCCCTGGTGTATCAGGACAACCTTTTCAGAGTGAGTCCTTGCCTATGGCTGTACCATTCCAAATGAGCCTGGCCTCATCTGAAGGTGAGATCTAGCAGAATGAAGCAAGATTACTGGAGGCAAGGCCCTGGAAGGGGACTAGATGCCTCTTCCCACTTTTCTCTCTGCTTCCTGCCCACCATGAGTTGAGCACACCCACCCACCCCAACCCTACCCCATTCTGCAGCAACAGGGCATGATACCACCAGTCCAGGCAACTAATACTGGACTTGCTCTTCCTCCTCCCTCTCCTCTCTCTGTTTTGTTTGCTTGTTTGTTTTGAGACAGGGCTTCTCTGTGCAGTCCTGGAATTCACTTTGTAGACCTGGCTGGCGTGAACAACACCCAGCCCTTTGCCCATTTTTAAATTCAGTGTATTATCCTTTTTAACCCTGTACTGTGTAGTACTCTTAGCATTGGAAGCTTGATTTCATTTGACACAACTCAATGCTCCCAGACAGACTTTTATTCTAACATGAGCTTCAATTTTTCACCTTCAAATATTTATGTTGGGGGCCTGGGGAGACGGCTCAGTTGGTAACCTCTCTGCCTCACAAGCATGAGGAACTGAGTTCAGACTACAGAACCCACCCGAAAAGGTGAGCAGGGCGCATACGGAGAGACAGGGGTGAGCACACCACCGAACCTCTTGCTGGAGGCAGCACACACTAGATTGTACAAGCAAGAACACTTAAACTCACAGCCACACAGGAAACCATCACTCAAATGTTCCTAAGAAACGCTGAGAACACAAAAAAGCAGATGCGGAGGCTCACGCAGTCTCAGCGACCCAAGATGCCGGGACAGGAGTGTCCCTGGGACTCATCACCTTAGCCTAATTGGTGAGCTGGCGACCCTGTCTCGGAGGACCTGGACAGCATTCCTGCGGATGACACTGGCACTGTCCTTTGGCCCACATACATGGGTGGGATCTATATTGCTCAGTTGCTGAGAGCTTGCCCCGCCTGTGAGGTTGGAGAGCTGAAGCACTCCAGAGAGAGATTTTATACATAACCACTGTAGAGAACATTATAAGTTTGTTTACATATTTCCATATTTTTGAGGCTTTAGACTTTTAAAAAAGCAGTTAGTGACACGTTTTGTTTTTTTTTTCTGCATCTTCTTTCTTAGGATTTTTCAATTGTGTGTGTGTGTGTGTGCAGTGACCATGAAGACCAGAAGATGGCACTGGATTTTCTTGGAGCTGGGGTCACAGGTGGTTGTGAGCTACCCAACATGGTAACTCAGGTCATCAGGAGCAGTACAGGTTCCTGACCACTGAGCCATCTTCCCAGCCCTCTTCCCAGCTTCAGGTTATTTCAGTCTCTAGTAGTAACTTTTCTGTTGTTGTTCATAAACTTGAACTCGTTCTCAGGGCTCTCTCTGCTTTGCTTGTTTTGAAATGGACTGTATTGTTGGTTGTGGAAGTTTTTCATATATTCTGGACAATAGGTCAGTAGTCTCTTGTCAGACATAGTTGCAAATATTTTCTTCCATTCCAAGAGTTGCTGTTAACTTTCTCTGGTATCCTCTGAAGCACAGAAGTGTTAGGCTTTGATGAAGTAACTTTATTAATTTTAGCTCTTTGTGCCTGTGTGCCTAAGAAAACATTGTTTAATCCAAGCCTACAAAGATTTAGCCCTGTGCATTCTTTTAAGAGTTTTAGCCTGTTGGCGGTAGCACAGACCGTTAATCCCAGCACTAGGAATCTAATAGTATAACCTGGAGGCTGACTTTGACAGCTTTGTGCAGTGTGAGTCTTTCCTCCCATCCTCTGGGTTATTTTTTTTAAATTAATTTATTTTTATGTACATTGGTCTTTTGACTGGATGTACATCTGTGAAGGTGTCACATCCCCTGGAACATGAGTTACAGACAGTTGTGAGCTGCCATGTGGGTTCTGAGAATTGAACCTGGGTCCTCTGGAAAAGCAGACAGTACTCTTAACCACTGAGCCATCTCTCAAGACCCCTCTAGGTTATTTTTAAAGGTCATCATGCTAAGTTTTTGAATAAACAGAATTTCTTATCTATAATCCTTTTATGTCCAGTTTAAGAATTTTCCCATATCCTGAAGTCATATAGATATCCATCTATTAATTTATTACCATCTTAGTAATTGTATTTCTTGCCTTTTACATTTAGATTTATAGCCTACCTAGAACTTTGTTTTTGATGTAGGTAGATGTTATCTATTAAAAGTGATGTCATGAGCCAGGCATTACTGTGCCTGCCGATAGCCCCGGCATTTTGGAAGCCTAAGGGAAGAGAGGCGCCTGCTCAAGGCTTGCCTGGGACACATAGTGAGAACCTAGCTAAACCAAGAGTACGAGACAATTCCTGCTCTTGCCCGAGTGTACTTGTGAAAATGGTTTGCTACTCTTCTGCCATGGAAAATACCACAAAGCAAATCAAGAGGTGCATATCTTCATGTTTACTTTAAAAATACCTGTAAAACTGTCCCAGGGCAGAGGCAGATGAGGCAAAGGCAGGTGAATCTCTGTGAGTTTGAGGCTAGCAGCCTAACCTACATATCATGGTCCAGGCCAGCCAGAAACACATGGAGAGATTCTTTCTCAAAACAACAGTAAACAAACAAAAAGCACACTGGGCATAGTGGTACATGCCTTTACATGCCCCCAACCCAGGTTTAAGGCAGAAGCAGGCAGATCTCAGAGAGTTCAAGGCCAGCCAAGACTACATAGCACGACCCCCATCACAAACAAACAAGTGAACAGAAAAACTGCCCAGGGCACCACATGTCTACTTATCTGAAAAGCCACAAAGTATCTGGAAGATACCACTTTGAAGAAGCAGTATGTGCCATCTGGATAGAGTTAGCTACTATGCCCAGAACAAACAGTGGGAACAGTCAGAAGCCCACGAAGATCGCCAAACAATAAATGCTAAAAATGCAGAGTGCAATGCTGAGCTTACGAGGGTTAAACAGATTTTTCTGGCCATCGAAGATAGCCACATGAACAAAGCACTGAAGACATGAGGTCTACGTTTGGATCTCTTAGCCAAAGGAATCCAAACATGAGCACAAGAGCCTCATGGAGATAGAAGGAATAAATCATTCCTAAGCCAGAGGGTTACAAAGAAAGAAAAGCTGAAACAAAACTTACAACAGATTCAGTGAGAAATAGAAGTAAAGATAACAAACTCAATCATGCTAGTATAACCTCGCTTTGCAAACTGCAATGGAGAACCTATATATATATTGTCATAAGCCTTAATATTCAACATCTGTGCTCTAAACTTTAGCTCATTGAGGTCTTTATCTCCCTACATATTCGTGTTTGGAAAATAGCTTTTGGAGCTGGAGACATGGCTCAGGAGTTAGGAGCGTTTGCCGTTTGTGGTGGTTTAAGTAGCTATGTCCCCCAGGGACTTCTATTTGAATGCTTGGCCACAGGGAGTGGCACTGTTAGGAGGTGTGGCCTTGCTGGAGTGGGTGTGGCCTTGCTGGAGGACATGTGCCACTGTGGAGGTGGGTTTTGAGTTCTCCTGTGCTCAAGCTACACGAGGGTGGCACACAGTCTCTTTCTTTGGCCTTTGGATCAAGATGAATCTTAGCGTTCTCGGCTCCTTCTCCAGCACCATGTCTGCCTGCACGCCGCCATGCTCCCCGCCATGATGAAGATGGACTAACCCTCTGAAACGTTAAGAAAACCCCAATTAAATGTTGTTCTTTATAAGAGTTTCTATGGTCACGATGTTGATGTCTCTTCAGACCAAAAACTCTGACTAAGACACTGCTCTTATAGAGAACCCGAGTCTGGTTTCCAGAATCATGTTGGGCGATTCACAACTAAGGGATTTGCCATCCTCTCCTGGGCTCTCCTGGATTCTACACACCTGCATCCACATGTGCACAAAGCCACACAGAGACACATACACATAATTTTAAAAAATCATTTGTGGGTCAGGCATGGTGGCACATGCCTTTAATCTCAGCCCTCAGGAGGTAGAGGTAGGTGGAACTCTGAGTTTGAGGCCAGCCTGAGGGTTCTAGGGCAAAGAGGGTTCCAGGACAGCCAGGACTACACAGAGAAACCCTGTCTCAAAGCAAACAAACAAACAAACAAACAAAATTGGGAAGTCCAGTGGCACACAACTTTAATATCAGTACTCTGGAGCCAGAGGCAGGTGGATCTCTGTAAGTTCTGGGTCAGCCTGGTCTACACAGTAAATATGAGTTCCAGGACAGCCAAGGATATGTAGAGAGGGCGTGTCTCAAAAATCCAAAAACAAAACAAATAATGATTTGTAGAATTTTTGGCATTCATAAACAATTGATCTTTATTATTCTAGCTATTTGTTAAACCTTATTATTACGTCTAATTTTTAAGGCTAATTAAACTTACTTAACATGTATGTTTGTGAAGTCAGTTCTCTCCTTTAAACATTTGGATTCTGGGATAGAACTAACGTCATTAGACTGGGCAATAAATGCGTAGACATACTGAGCCATCTTGCTGTCCCTTAGTGCTAATTTTTACACATTAAATTATTTTTAGACAAACATACCTATTCTAAGGAAGCTAAAGTAGAAAGGGTGTTCACTAAGGCTAGCCTGGTCTATATGGTAAATTCCAAGTCAGTATAGGCTATATAGTTAAGACCCCCTGCCTTCAGATCTCAAGGTCTGGTTATTTGTTGGTTTTCTTCTCTGTACTTTTGTGTTGCCCTGACAGAAACAGTTTATAGGATGAATTACTTATTTTGGCTCACAGTCCCAGAAAACCCAGCCTATAATTGCTTGGTTCCACACAATGGAGCAGACATGGTGAGAATGGGAGCCCTTGGCAGAGGACAACTTTTGACACCACAGTGGACAGCCTGGGATAGTGTCCTAGTTAGGGTTTCTATTGCTGAGAAGAGACCATGTGACCATGACGAGTATTACAAAGAAAGACATTTAACTGGGATAAAGATTAAGTCCATTGTCATCATGGCGGGAAGCATGGGTGTGTGCAGGCAGACATGGTGCTAGAGTGGTAGCTCAGAGTTCTACATCAGGATCAGCAGCAGCAGGAGAGAGAGTAACACTAGGCCTGGCGTGAGCTTCGGAGACCTCAAAGCCCACACCCTGTGACACACTTCCTCCAACAAGGCCACATCTTCTTCAACAAAGACATGCCTCCTAATCCTTTCACATTGTCCCACTTCCTGTGAGTCTATGATAGATGACATACAAAGAGCTGTCCCTAGTCATCTACTTCCTGCAGTTAGGCCCCACCTCCCAACGTTTTCAGAAATTTCCCAAATAGTACAACCTGTTGGGGAACAAGTATGCAAAACCTAAGCTTATGGGGGGCATTTCAAATTATTCTCCAACGTACCAGTATTTCTAGGCAGTCCCATAAGCCAGGTGTCTCCGGTTGGCAAACCTGCATGTTGATTTCAGATGGTTGTTTGTGTTGCTGCTTGGTCTTGTGAGGCAGGTCGTACAGCCTGGTCTTGCTTTAAGCCATGAAGCTTGGAATAACCTCAATCATGATCTCTCTGCCTGAGCCTCCCAAGCTTTGGACGGCAGCCTGTGCCGTCACTCCCAGCCTACACACACAATTTTAAATAGCAATAATCATTTTTCTGCTGCTGTCTATTTGTATTTACTCAGATTCTTTCAGGTACTCTAAAGTGCTCTGGGCACATGTCTTAGGGTTTTACTGTTGTGAAGAGACACTGTGACCAAAGCAAGGAAAACTAATTTGTGGCTGGCTTACAGTTCAGAGGTTTAGTCCACTATCATCATGTCTGGAAACATGGCAGCCCCAGGCAGACATGGTGCTGGAGGAACCAGAGTTCTCCATCTTGACCTACAGGCAGAAGGGGACGGTCCCACTGGCTGTGGCTTGTGCATATATGAGACCACAAAGCCACCTCCACAGTGACACTCTTCCTCCACAGGCCACCTCCACAGTGACACGCTTTCTCCACAGAGACACCTCCACAGTGACACGCTTTCTCCACAGAGACACCTCCACAGTGACACTCTTCCTCCACAGTGACATACTTCCTCCACAGTGACACACTTTCTCCACAGAGACACCTCCACAGTGACACACTTTCTCCACAGAGACACCTCCACAGTGACACTCTTCCTCCACAGTGACACTCTTCCTCCACAGTGACACACTTCCTCCACAGTGACACACTTCCTCCACAGTGACACACTTCCTCCACAGTGACACTCTTCCTCCACAGTGACACACTTCCTCCACAGTGACATACTTCCTCCACAGTGACATACTTCCTCCACAGTGACCTGCTTCCTCCACAGGCCACCTCCACAGTGACACGCTTTCTCCACAAAGCCACACTGCTGAAGAGCGCCACTCCCTATGGGCCAAGCATTCAAACACAGGAGTCTGTGGGGGCCATTTCGTATTCAAACCACCACACACGGTTGATCCTGTAGGGCAGCAGGCCTGGCAGGGTTTTTCAGAAGACCTGCCTGGGGACATGGAATTGGTAGGGACTATAGGATGGGGGTGTATATATGTGCTTTCAAAGAAAGGCCAGAGCTTACCACTTAAACGCAATTCCTTAGAAGCGATCAGAAATATGCTGTCCTTATAAAGTATGACTGTCTCCTGCCAACAAGCTGTGCCTGTTTGACCACTCTAACCCCTACGCAGCTTAGAACTTTCAACCACTGAAGAGCACTATTTGCCCCTCTGCCTCCATTTTGGTAGCTGCCTCAGAAAATTAATCCTGTATTTTAAGATTTTTTTTTATTCTCCTACTGTAATAGTGAGACCCTTAGTACAATGTTGAAAATGAGTTATAAGAATAGGTGCTCTTGTCTCCAACTTTGTGGACAAAGCTTTCATTTATCATTACAAAGATGATTTTGGGGCTCACCCCTCTCGTTTGTTATTTTGTGTGTTTCTGTGTGCTTTTGGGGGGGGGGTGAGAGCAGTGTCTTACTACGCAGTTCTGTTGCTAGCTTGGTGCTTGTCATATAGACTGGACTGGCTTGTCATATAGACTGGGATTTTAAGTGTGCTACCACCCATAGCTGCCTTCCTGCCCAGAGTAGCTTTGTGTGCCTCTCTTCTACGTTGGAATTAGGTGCATGCTATGATGTTCAGCTATTTATTTATTTATGCTTTTTTATTCATAGCTTTATTTTACCTCCCCTCTCCTTCAATTCTGAGCCTGGGTCTCTTTACATGATTCTGGCTGACCTTGAACAAGAGATCCACCTGCTTCTGCTTCTGCCTCTGCTGGGATTAAAGGCCTTCACCACTACCACACCAGGACTTTTTTTTACACCTCCCCCCCCCTTTGTTTGAGACAAGATCTTACTTTGTCATCCAGTCTATCCTGGATTCTCAAAGCTGGGTGTGGTGGCATATATTTGTAATCCAAGTATTGGGGGCAGAATGGGGGGAAGACAGCAGTCAGGCTAGCTTAACCAGTGAGAGGTGCAAGTCAGTGAGAGTCTGCCTCGAAACCAAGGCCTACCACCAGAGGAAGGGTAAAGTTCACCTCCACACACACACACCTTGACCAAGCTGCTCTCAAGTGACAGTGACTCTTCCAGATTTTTATAACAAGGGGATAGTGCTAGTCTCATGAAATGAATTGGGTGGTATTTAATTTTTTCCCTCCCCATTTACTTGAAGAATATGTCTAAGATTGACATAGTATCTTAACTGTTGGTTAATATTTAGTAGTACAATTATATCATGAAATTTTGTTTGTAGAAAGTTCACAATTGGGCTGGGCATGCACTTAGGGAGGCAGAGGCGGGGAGTGGGGGGTGCTGTTATTTCAAGGCCATCCTGGGTCACAAAGTGAGTCCAGGACAGCCACGGCTACACAGAGAAACCCTGCTTCAAAATGCCAAAGAAAGAAGTTTATGTTAGGATTTGACTTAATGGTTAGAGGACCCAGGGCTGGGGACAGAATAACGCTTACTTCACACGAAGTCCTAGGTTTCTCCCTTACTGCATAGAAACCTGGGCTGGTGGCACACACCTGTAACCCCAGAACTCAGGAGGCAGAGGCAGGCAGCTCTCTGTGTGTTGAAGGCCAGCCTGGTCTACAGATTGAGTTCCAGGACAGCCAGGGCTACAGGAAAACCCTGTCCCAAACAAACAGCAAACAGTGAACCAACCAACCAATTAACCAAAAACCTGGGCTAGTGTTGGATACGTATAATCCCAGAACTCAGGATGTAGAGGCTGGCAGAAGAATCAGGGGTTCAAGCATTCTCTACTACATGTTTGAAGCTAGCCACAGCTACCTGAGACCCTGTTTCTCTCTCTTTCTCTCTCTCTTTTTTTTTTCCTCTGTAGACTAGGCTGGCTTTGAACTCAAGAGATTCACCTGCCTCTGCCTTCCTAGTGCTGGGATTAAAGGTGTGAGCCACCACTACCTGTCTGAGATCCTTTCTGGATTAAGGGGGAAAAATCATTTTAAGATTTAGCCTTTCAACTTTTTAAAAACTATTATTTACTTATTTTTATTTTATGTGCATTAGTGTGAAGGTGTCAGATCCCTTGTTACTGGAGTTACAGGCAGTTGTGAGTTGCTACATGGGTGCTGAGAATTGAACCCAGGTCCTTTGGAATAGCAGACAGTGTTCTTAACCTCTGAGCCATCTCTTTAGCCCTGCCTTTCAACTTCTTTTGTCACTTTGACCAGTGACTTTTTGTATGGTCCTTTCCCCCTTCCTGGGGACTGAATCTAGGTCTTTTTATTTTGATGCTGAGAAAAAGCCTCACTAAGTTGCCCAGATGGCTTTGAACTCATTCCACAGCCCAGACAGGCCTTCCTTCTTGGCCTCATCAGTATTTGTGATGACAGCCTTGCCCTTCTCTGTAATGTCTTCCACATAACAGGCAAGTGCTCACTGAGCTACCCATGAAGTCCAAGCCCCGTTACTTTCTTCAGCCAACATTTAGATGCTTGCATGTCTTCCCCCTGCCATCTTGTTTTGTATGAAAGGCAGCATTTCTAAGGCTGCCCCTGAGCACCTGGACTCAGGAATCTCAGCATCTACAGGAGCTGAGAGTATGGGTATAGACTTCTCTGCCAGGATCCTTTCTTTTATTTACACAAGGTTTTACTGTCACTCTGGCTGGTCTGGAACTGGCTATGTAGACCAGGATGGTCTTGGATTGAAGGCATGTGCAATCACACCTAGTCATTATTTCTTGGTGTCTCTCTGACCTTATACTGGGAACCATATTCCTTTTACCTCAAGAATGAGTGCTTTTTTTTTTTTTTTGGTTGTTTATTTTTGGTTTTTCAAGAGTCAAGCTTTCTCTGTGACGTGTCAGCTGTCCTGGACTTTGTAGACCAGGCTGGCCTTGAACTCACAGAGATCAGCCTGCCTCTGCCTCCTAGAGTATTGGGATTACAGCCATGTACCACCACGCCTGGCTGAGTACCTCTTTTTAAAAATGTATTTATTCCATTTTTCTCTGTGTGTGTGTCTTTGTCACATGTGTTCAGGTACCCTCTGAGGCTAGAGGACAATGTGGAATCTCCTGGAACTTGAGATGCAGGACACTGTGACGCTGCTGGATGTGCATGCTGGGAACTGGACACACATCTTCTGTACTTGCAACTGCAGACATCTCTGAAATTCAAGTTCTTTTGGTCTGGGTTGTTGCTAGAAATCTCTGTCTAACTTCATCTTACAGCCTGGGAGGCCTTTAAACTTGAAGTGATCTTCCTGTTTCTTCTGCTGCCTGAGTCCTGAGATTATAGATACTGGTACCATGCATGTTTTATTATAATATTATTTATTATTGTTGATTTGGGATCAGGGTGTCACTGTGTAGCCTATACTGGCCCAGGACTTGCTATAAGGTCAAGCTAGCCTGAAATCCCCATCTTTTTGCCTCAGCTTTCAGCTCACAGGCTTATTTCACCACCCCCAGCTCCTTTTTAAGTGACTTTATTATCTTTTAAAAAATGTTTTTTCAGTGTAAGTTGCCATGTTATGTATATATTCTTGGCAGTCTTAAGGCTACTCTTCAGCTTTAGAAGTGAGGTGTGCCCACAATTATAAAAGGCCCTGTATGCCAGCAGATTAAGACTCCCTGAAGAGCCTGAGAGCCGGAGTTGATGGCTAAGTGTTCCACCTCCATCCCTCCTTAGGGGGTTAGTTGTGCGTTGTGGCCCACGATTTCCCAGAGGGTTCCAAGTAGGACTGCATCTCAGTTTACCAAGATGCTAAAATAGGCATCAGCCTACCTCCTCTTGAGCTTTCTTCCTTTTGGATCTTAGGTACTGACACCAGGGAAGCCAGTGTCACCTTTTGGGATTCTTGGCATCATTAATACAAGATTTTAAGAGTGGACTTAGACAAGCACTTGGGAGGCAGAGGCAGGTGGATCTCTGTGAGTTTGAGGCCAGAGAAACCTTGTGTTGAAAACCAATTAAAAAAATGGGGCTGGAGAGATGTCTCAGAGGTTAAAAGCACTGGCTGTTCTTCCAAAGGTTCTGAATTCAATTCCCAGCAACCATATGGTGGATCACAACCATCTATAATGAGATCTGGTGCCCTCTTCTGCCCTGCAGGTATACATGCAGGCAGAAAACTGTATAAATAATATATATATATATATATATATACATATATATATATATTTTAAAAAAATAAAATAATAAAATCACTAGAGCAGTCAGGGTGTCAATTCTGGCAGCTGCCTGGAGGAGAATGAGGAAGGGAAAAAAATGAACCATGCCAGGAGCTGAAGAGATGGCCCAGTGGTTAAGAGCACTGGCTACTCTTCCAGATGGGCCTGGGTTTAATTCCCAGCACCCACATGGCAGCTCACAACTATAATGCCAGTTCCATACAGACACCCTCACACAGACATACATTCAGGCAAAACACCAATGTATGTGAAATGAAAATAATTTTTAAAAATGTTAAAAAAAAATGGACCATGCTGTTTACTACCATAGAAACCTGACCCAGAGTGGACCAGCAGCCACACTGGCATAAGAACACCAAATGACAGCGAGGGGAGTTTAGAAAGAGCAAGGAAGTCCAGAGCATCAGGAAAGCATGGGTAGGTTTTAGCCAGCATCTGAGAAAAAAAAACAAAAGGAAGAGTGTTGTGGATATAAACGTGTTTGTTTTGGTCCCAGGTATGGGATGGGGACTACATCAGGGAGTCCACAGCAGCAGACTATTTGCCTCATGTGGGGACTGACAAGAGCCCTTTGCTAGCTGCAGAGAGTTTAAATCTGAGGACTCTGGAGAGAGAGAGTAAATGCCACAGCCCAGAGAGTGTGAAAGTTCTGAGAAAAAACAAGGCTACTCCTGCTTTCCCCTTGCTGCTTCTGGTTGCTGTTGTGAGACAATGAGTTGGAGATCCCTTGAAACAAGGACTGGACTGGCCCCAAGGAACCCAAAGACCGTAACCAGCAGGAAGCAGCTAAGAGAACTGCGCCCCCTCTCCCACTAACCCTTTCTTTCTCCTACTTGGTATTGGGGTGTTGGAAGGGACTGAGGTGGAGTAGGGAGAAAGATATAAAAAATGTAAATAAAAGTTTTTAAAAAGTTCGCCAACAGAAGAGTAATTTGGCCAAGTGGTATTGCCCACCTCCATCTTGTCCCTTCTTCTATATACAGACATAGAGGCAAATGGTCTTTATGTGGTCCCAATTCAATTCAAATTTAAAGCTTGCTTTGGGATTGGAGTGTGGCTCTCTCCTTCTCTAAATCCATGCATGCTTGTTTAGGGAAAATCCAAAATCTCTGTCTCATATCAGAAGAGCCACCTGGTACAGGACAGATGAAAAGAAAAAGTAAGGGATTGTTCTGTTGCCACTGAGCTCATGATCCTTTGGTTTTTATTTGGCTCTATTTGACTTTATTTTTTAAAGTATATCATCTCAAAATCTATTAGATTATTATGTATATATAAAATTTGTCACGATACTGGTAGTAACAAATTTTAGAAATAAGCTTCGTCTAGCTTCCTGTACGAGTTTCCAGGTCGGAGTCTGAAGCAGGTAACTAGAAAAAAGTTTGTGTACCTCATACGTACTCAGTAGACCGTGTCTTCAAACCTTTCTGAGACCTGCTGAATATGGCATTTAAGGTGCTTCGGTTTTCTACCACTCCTAACAGTAACCTTTTAGGTTTCCAAGAAGATGATGGGGCCCCAACGATGAATCCACCACCTGGACTGTGTGACAACCACTGGGAAAAACTGCTCCATGTTTCTTCTCTGCCGGGTTCTGTGTAAACAGTGGATATCTTTGAGTTGACTGTTAAGTTCTGCCTAGTCAGGATTGCTACCAACCTGACAAACATCACTCAAAGATCAGCTTCAGACTAAACTGCTTAGGACATTCAAAATGCTGAGTTTATATGACACTAACATGAACATTTTACAGAACACTGAACTCAAAAAAACTTAATCCTAAGACTGCCAAATACAACCAAGCTGGACATTGTGGGAAGCTTAGCAAAAATTGCTTAATTTTTTAAAATAATTTTCCTGTATCATTCCTTTTTATTTAGACAAAAGGGGGGGTTAGAAATAATAAAGGAACAATAGGATAAAGAGTATATTGTTGAATCTACTCTTATAGATCATTTGTATATTGATATAAAATTAAGATTGTATTTTGGTTACAGAATACTATGTATCAACTCTTTAAGGTATTTTACCTATGTAATTCTTAAAAATGCAATGTGAAGTTCTAGTCCTTTTGAAAATTACTATCATAAAGTGTTTAGAATAATTTAGAAATGCAAACTAAAAGTCAATCAAACTAGTGGTTTTGTAGGTACTAGCTTTGTTAAACACAATTTTTTTTCTAAGTTAGTCACTGTATAGCTAGAAATAGGCAATTCAGATATACTAGAGATAGATAGATGGTCTTCAAAAACCTTAGAGATGTATAGAATATGGCATTTAAAGATATTTTATTAATTTGAGAATTTTTTGACAATGAGACATGTCAGCTCCTGGCAGCACCTCTTTTCGACTTCGAAGAAGATGATGAGTATAAAAAATTTCTCCTTTAGGAGATGGCTTCATATGTGGCAAGCTAGCCATTGGGCAAGGAATGTCGTTGCTTCTTCTGCAGACAGAAAGCTGGACAAACTGGATGTAGGAAAGTTGACTGCCAAGCAGGGACAAGGTAGGCAAGTCCTTCATTATACCTGCCTCACAGAAAAGTCTGTCAGATATTCTGAGCCATTAGGCTCCAAAATTATAGAGATAACTTAGGTGACTCTCTAGCCAGCCAGCGGTCTCTGCCATTTTTATCGTTTTGGAAGCTGCTTGCTCTTCATTTCCTGTTTATTCAGATAATATTATCCATCTCAGGTCTCTGATAGGGTTGAAGACCAAATAGTTATAATCATACAATTAAGATTAAGTTCTTTAGGATTTGAGAAGATGCTTTAGCTCCTTTTAGATGGCTTTTGATTGGTATTACAAGTCTTGATACAAAGTGATTTAAGTATAGAACTCTGGACTCACCAAGATAGGATAGATAAGTAGAAACTGGACTCACCAAGATAGGATAGATAGGATAGAAAGTAGAAACTTTCTTTAAGGTTGCTAATTACTTACAGATTAGACATTGTAAATGTAGTTTTTATTGATAGTATATAGTTTATTGATGTTAGAGGAAAACTTTTTTATTTAGACAAAAAGGGGGAATGTTGAAGGATATTTGATCCCATTGTGAACCCCAAAGTTGTGAACTGTAAAACCCTGTTTATTATTTGATGTGGTTGAGCCCTAACATACACCTTTGACCCAGGAACTTTCTGTTTATTGTAACAGGTGTTTATGGTTTGGTTCACCTAGCCCTAGCACACACCTTTAATCAAAGAGCTCTCTTTATACCAGAGCTAAAGTTAACCCTAGGTCAAGAGGCAGAGCAAGAAACCAGCTGACAGGGATTAAAGAGTAGGAGGGACTTTGAGTTGAGGGGTATTTAAGACAGCATGGAGAAGCAGAGCTTTTAGCTCAAGCTCTGGCTTTAGCTTAAGCTTCAGCGCTTCAGCTCCTCAGCCCCTCAGCTTCCTGGCTTTTTGGACTTTGAGCTAGCAAGCATTCAGCCTTGGGTTTTTTTGGCTTTTTGCTCCTGGGCTGTCAGTTAAACTAGTGAGCCTTTTGGGTTTTTTTCCATCCAGATCTGAGCTGAGAAGGAAGGTCAGCTGGGTGCTTTCTCTGCCTCTCTGAGCTAGAAGGTTTTCACCCCAGCATCTTATTCCTGAGTCCTTATTGGTAAAAAAGAATGACTGGGATTTTCATCAGTTTATAACAATAGAAAAGTGTGAATTTCTGAGTTAGGACTCAACAAACCTCATGGCAACCTCATGGTGGCTTGTAGGGATTACGCTACGGGGACAGGAATTCTGGGAAGAAGTAGTACACATCTCATAAAAAAGGAATAATTACTCTGCCTATGTCTTTAGGATCCCTTAAGGTAATTCCATCTTCCTGGGGGAGGGGGTTCCTTAGCCAGGTGATTGACTCCCCTACTGGAATGTTAGGTCTCTACCCAGGCCAGAGATTGTATTTTGACTGGAGTTTTCACTTAATGGGCTGTTAACGCTGCTCTAACAGTACAAATAGGCGATCACTTTCTAAGCCAACTATTTATATCCAAACCCTTTTCCCAATGAATGCCCATTCAGTGATGTAGTCTTGGAGATACAACACAAAGTAAGAAGGGTGCATCAGCGTTTCCCACTGCACTGGGGCATTCTGGACACGCATCCCTGCTCTTACCTCCAAGTGCCTGTCAGGAGGACTTTCAGGCCATAGCTTCTGAGCTTGTCTCTGTGGAAAGGGTGACAGCTGTCTCCAAACACAGGACTCACATCCCTGAGTCTTATCTGGTTTAGTAATTTACCACCATTTTGTCAGCTTTCCTGTGCTTTTAAGTATATTTAAAGAAGTATTTCGCGTAATTCTTCTAACTTGAGAGAATTCTCTGCAAAGAAAGAATTAGTTCATATTAGTAGAGATAAAGTTCCCTGGTCCCTTTTCTTCCATATATTTTTTGCAGTAAGTGACAGGCTGGTGTTCTGCTGTCTAGCTACACTTACAACTTCCTTTAAATATAAATGTGTTCATATGTGTGTGTAATCTCAGTATGTGAGATCAGACTGGCCCTGAATTGTGGGGCTTAGGAGACGTTTTGCCTCAGCTCCCTGAGTAGCTGGGATTGCAGGTGCACACCATCATGCCTCAGTTTCTTCTCCACTTTACTTTTCAAAGGGCTTGTATTTGAACACGCTTACTGACTGTCTGGGTCAGGGTTCTGTTTCTGTGACTAAGCCTTTAAATCTATGAGCCTATGGTGGGGGGGGGGGTTCTCTTATTCAAACTACCACATTCCACTCCCTGGCTCTTGTAGTCATATCACACTGTAAAAATGCCTTGAGTCAAACTTCAAAAGTCCTCATAGTCTATCACAGTTTCAACACTGTTTTAAAAGTTCAAAGTCTCTTTTGACACTCATAACAAACTCTTAACTGTAACCTCTGTAAAATCATAATCTAAAAGCATATCACACACTTCCCACATATAATAGCACATAATATACATTACCATTACAAAAGGGAGGGAAGGAAATCCTGGACCAAAGCAAGACCAAAATCTAACTAGGCAAACTCTAAATTCTGCATCTCCATATCTGATGCTAAAGTTCTCCAACTGCTTTCAGATTTGTTGACTGCAACATACTTCTTGGGCTGATTCCATGCCTAGTCTAGAACTTTCCTTGACAGGTTGACTTTGGCATTTCCAACATCTCTGGGTCTTCAACACAATCAAGGCTCCACTTTCACATTCTGATGCAATGCAGCGTTGTGGTTTGAGTAAGAATGGCTCCCACAGGCTCATATATTTGAGTACTTAGTCACTGGACAGTGAACTCTTTGAAATGGCCTCTCTGGGACTCCATGCAACAACGGCCTAATACACACGTGGCCTCAGTGGCTCTCCTTAGCTACAGAGGGAGATTCCACAACCCCTTTCTTGTATTCTTGACTCTAAATCAACTTGGTAGAAGCCACCAAGTTCTGCTGCTTGATGGGGGTGGTACTTGGTCCCCCTTTTCACTTCCGTTTGCATCAGCTTTTCTGTTGTAGATGGTTTCCTTCACTGCTTAGGGTTTTCTTTAATTTCTTTTTACTGGTTGTAACCTTATGTGGGTGGGGTATTGCCCTGCTTTAGTACCAAGCTTTCCTTTAAACTTTTTTAAAAATCTCCTTAAGCACTGGACTTAGCTCCATTACACTTCCTGGTGCTGCTTTTTCTCCTCAAACTGTACATTTTATAATTCTTTGTCCAGATTTTCCTTATCATTATACACATTCATAAGAGTGATAACTAGTAACTACACAGCATAGTCAATGCTAGGTTGTCTTTAAATCTCCTCTGCCAATGCTATTAATCCAAAATTTTCCAGTTTAACCTTGGACAGATTTTTAGGACAAGAGCATAACACAGGCTCCAAAGTATCCTAAGAATGGTCTCTAGACCATTACTAATGGTCTAGACCACTTACTAATATTATTCTTCTCTAATATTTCTTGAGCTGGGCTCCCACAGTTCAGCTCATCCTCTGCACTGTTTTCCATACTCCTACTAGGATGGCCCATCATGCCCTGTTTAAAGCATCTAACTGCTTTTGTAGTCCAAAGTCTCAAAGCCTACATTCTAACTATGAGCAGCATGGTCAAGGCAATACCCCACTCCTGGTACCAACATCTGTCTTAGTTATTGTTCTACTGCTGTGAAGAGACACTATGACGAAGGCAACCCTTATAAAAGAGAGTATTTGTATGCAGGATTGCTTACAGTTTCAGAGTTAGTTTATTATCACGTCAGCGAACACGCTAACATAGACACGGTTGCTGTAAAAGTCGCTGAGAGTTCAGTATTGTGATCCACAAGGCAGGGAGGACAGGAGAGAGAGGAAGAAGAAGGCAGGGAGGGAGAGGGAGAAAAGGAGAAAAAGAAAGAGGAGAGGAAGAAAGTAGAGGAGAGGCAAGGCAAGAATGAGGAGAGGAGTAGAGAGAAGTGGAGAAAAGAGAGGAAAAGGAGAGAGGGCGGGCCTGGCATGGGTTTTAAAACCACAAAGTCCAACCCCAATGGCACATTTTCTTCAACACAGCCTCTAATCCTTTCAAGGAGTTCTACTCCCTGGTAAGTAAGCATTCAAATATAGGAGCATATGGGCCATTCTTATTCAAATGACCACACCTCTATTCCTCTATCTTCATGTGATAAATGATCACAAGGTTTAATAAAGTTAACCCTAGGTCAAGAGGTGGAGCAAGAAACCAGCTGAGAGGAATTAATAGGAAGAAGGGACTTTGAGTTGAGGGGTATTTAAGACAGCACGGAGAAGGGGCCTTTTGGGCTCTTTAGCTTTTGAGCTCTTTGGCTTTCTCCTCCTGTACCATCTTAAGCTGGCAGGTCTTTTCCTCCTTGCCATCAGCTGAGTTAGCAGGCTTTTGCCTTTTTGGCTTTTTCCTTTGAGAAGGGAGCTGAGGAGGAAGGCGAGCTGGGTGCTCTCTCTGCCTCTCTGAGCTAGGAGGTTTTCACCCTAGCATCTGGCTCCTGAGTCTTCACTGGTAAAATCAAAGAATTTGGGATTTTCTTTCTTTCTAACAACACATGTCTTTACTTGTCCCCTTAACGTGTCATCTGGGGGTTGAGAAGGGCAGTGTCAGAAAGGTTGCCAATCAAAGACCCCCTAGGTGGTTGGTATGGGGAGGAGACTGAACTTCAAGGTTTAGGTAGAAGTGGGTAAATCAGCCTGGAAGTGTACCTGAGACTGGCTCCCTCCCTGCCATGGGCCTGCACGTCCCAGAGCGCCCAGCCATACGGCTCCAGACTCGACTACCCTTGAGGTGGTCATGTAGCCTGGCGGCCAGGTGACAGGTTAAAAGCATGCCCGGTACCTTAGTCCCGGCCAGTGATGCACCAGCCCGGACCCTGCCCACTCCCCACAGGTTTAAATAGCCTCGATTCCCCCAATTAAACAAGTTGTCTTACTGAAGCCTGTCTCCCGGGAAGTCTATTCCTCATGAGCTCACTGACACCTAAGGTCTCCAATCCCCCAGCTGTTCCTGCCTTGCTCCCCCTTTCACAGCTAGTCACGCCAGTAAGGGTTTGTGAGCTAGGGCCAGTGACAGCAATGGAAAGGTGGAGAAGGGCAAGTTTGGAAGAAAGAAAGCAGGTCAGGTGTGAGCCCTGTTCCAGAGCAAATCTGAAACAGTCACACTCATTTGCTCAGAGCATCCTTGAAGGCTCTGCTTATATGACTCTTCTCTTAATTCTCTTGGCTGGAGCCCTTTCCTCTTTTAACAGCACTCTCATTGCATTTATTATGCCTATCACTTAGGATTGGTCTTATATACTCTGTTCCTTCTAAATTATTAACTACTAGATGGAAGCTGTGATGTAGAGTGAAGTATGATGGAATCAGTCAGATCAACTTGTTCTTCTCTGAGCCTCAGCACTTCTATACGGTGTTTGGGTTCTGGTATCCTCTTGCATGCAATAAGGACATCACCCTCCCCACCCCCAACACACACACACACAGAGGATTTTTCTGTTTGTATTTCTGGCTGTCGTGGAACTCACTATGTAGACAAGGTTGGCCTTGAACTCCAGAGCTCTGCCTGCCTCTGCCTCCGGAGTGCTGGGATTAAAGGTGTGCAGTATCACCAGCACCACCGACCAGCTAAAAGGACATTCATTGCCTCACAGTGTGATTTGCCCTGTGATTTGAGATACCATCAGTATAAGGTAGTGCGGTGTGCTCATGACACATTAAAGCCTTTCATGGTCTCTATTAACAGCTGAGTGCCTGACACATCCTTTGCTTGACATACAGTATTTAGACCCTGTGCACAACAAAATGCTATGACAGGGTAATTAATTAAGGCCACTAAGTGTGTAGCAGAAACAGGAGCCAAATTCTGCTTTGTATGGCCCTAGAACCAGCAGTGTTCTAGACGTGGGAAAAAAATGAAGGCAATTATAGGATGGTTGGTAGCCATAGGCCGCTTTGGCAGTTTCAGTGGCCTTCAAACCACTATTGATTACTTGTGACAGGGTCTTACTGTGTAGTTCTAGCTGGCCTGCAACTCTTGATGTTCATCTGAGTGCTGGGAACCGTAGCCTTGAACCCTGGAGCTGCTGACATACTAAGAAGTGTTACTATCTGTCTCAAGGTGTACTTTTGATTCACTAATTTCCACAGTATGCTCAAAAGAACTTCATAAGCTAACAAGCATGAAGACAGGAAAACTGCTCTCTGTGTAAAGACTGTTGTATACTCGATTTAACGAACAACTGTTACAGACTGGAGAAGGGGCTTCAGGTTTTCAGTTTTTCCCTCGAAAGAGGCATTTGATATTTTGAAAGTATCACAGAAAACTTTTAGAGGAAAAGTGTACTGGTTTCTCTGGGAAGCGGGAAAGGGAGGACAAGGGAGAGATTCCAGAAGTTGTAGCTCTGAAACCCCTCTTCCCAAAACAGGTGCATACAATCTTTCATTAGAGTACACTTAAAACAAACAAAAACCCCAAAGAAGTAAAAACCACACGACTAACAGGAAATTGGTGGAAATTTCCACACTTTGTGAAGTTGCACGATGGCAGTGCTGGTGAGACAGTCCAGTCTAAAGTGATAAAAGGTGCTGCAAAGCCACTTCCAGGACCTTAGTAGGTGTTGATAAGGCTCTTACGTAAATGCCGTACGCAGCCGAGCATCTTCGGCTCCTTACGGTACCTTTCTCCTAACTATAACGCGGCCGGAGGACGAGAAACAACAGCAAGCCATTCGGGTACGCACAACCATTAGGGATCCGACGTGGTGGGGGGGGGGAACGGCGCGCGTGCCCTTTCGCCCGGCTTCCCGAGCACGTGCTCCACGGAACACGCCGCCCCGCCCCGGGGGGCGGGCTCGCGGCCCAGCGCGCCAATAGGCAAGCGCTTTACAGCGCCGTGGGCCGACGACGTTAAGCGGCCCAATCGCTGGGGCCCGGGCGCCCGTTTCCCGGAGCCCCGCCCCGCGCGCCGAGCCCCGCCCCCGCGGTCCCGCCCTCCGCCCCTCCCCCGCCGATCGGCGCCCAGCCTGCGAGACGGAGAAACTGGGGCAGAAGTGAAGATGGCGGCGGCGGCGCTGGCGGCGGCGGTTCGTCGCCAGTGACGCGCGCTGCGGGCTGCTGTCCCTCCCGGCTCCCCGCGTCCGCCGCGTCCGCCGCGTCCGCCCCGGCAGCCCTCCGCCCTCCGCTCGCCGCGCTCCCGGCCGCCCTCGTCCGTGCGCGCCGTGGCCGGCCGAGCGGGCGGCGCGTTGATCCGCCCTCCCGCCCGCCGCGCCGGACCGCCGGGCCGCGGACGCACGCTCGGCGGGGAGGCGGCGGGCCCTGCGCGCTCGCGGCCCTCCGTTTGGGGACCGGGAGGAGGAGGCGGTGGCGGCGGCCGTGGGATCCGCGGACGGGAAGGGGCTCGGGGGGCCGGGCGAGAGCGGGAGCGGCTCGTCCCCGGGAGCTGGGCGCGCAGGCGGCACCATGACGTCCATCCATTTCGTGGTCCACCCGCTGCCGGGCACCGAGGACCAGCTCAATGACAGGTACTGGGGCGGCGGCGGGGGAGGGGCGCTCCCTCCTCCCTCCCCTCCCCCACGGCCGTGCCGGGGGCCCTACCGCCCCCTGTAGGCCCGGTGCGGCCCAAACTTGGGAGCCCGGGGCCGCGGCGGGGCGGGGGCCGGCGCGGTGTGGACGCGGCTGCGGTGTGGACGGCCCGGCGCGCAGCCCCCTCCCCCTTCCGCGAGGAGCCTCGTTGGACCCGGCGGAGCCGGGGGCTGCGGGCCCAGGCCGGAGGAATCCATATTAGTCAAAGTTGAATTGAGACAGACAATGAGCATGGGGGATGGTGGAGGTGGAAAAGAGAGGGAAGAGGAGCGGCCGGGTCGGGGGCTCCCGCGAGTCGTGTCCCGGGGGCAGGGCATCCCCGGGGAGGCGGGGTCGGGGGTGCGATTCCCGGCAGACCGCGGGTTGGGGGGGGGAAGCGAGCGCCATGATTATTGTTATTATTATTAGATTTGAGCCCCTGCGGTGAGGTTGGCTGCCCCGGGAGGGGTTGAAGTCAGGCGGGGGGTGGGGAAGTGGATTGGATTCCCTTTGCTCTTTCTTCGAAATGGTGCTGCCAAAGTCCTGCTCCCGGGCCCCTGTGGTGAGAGCCTTTTTTTTTTTTGTTTCCTTTTTTTATTCTAATGATAGTGTTTTCTCGAGTTGTAATTTGACAGCTGAAAACCGTGAGTGGAGTGTCAAAGGAAAACTCTTCGGTTTGCTGTTCGCAATGTTGCTTTTCTTAACGCGCTGTGAATTTCTGGGTTGGTTTTGCTACGGGCCGAGGAGGAATTTTGATTTAAAAATAATTAAAAATCTCATAAGGCTGTTTGGATTTGGATTCTTCCACTTCTCCCCGCCACTGTGCCTTCCCAGTTTAGACTATTGAGTTGCAGAGCTACATGCTCCCTGGGACCTAAGAAAAAGCAGGAAAAGTTCCTGTACTGTTGCAAAACAGTCTCGGAGGTTGAGGAAGGCCTCCATTAAAGCATGTCTTGGGATCTAGGACTCAGGTCTAATGATGGGCCAAATGTTTACAGGTCAGAAAGTGGGGCGTTTTAAGCTTCCTTCTCCCAGAATGCATTCCTGTTAGCTCATACATATTGTGTGTGTGTGTGTGTGTGTGTGTGTGTAAGGCCATCGTTTCCCAAGTTGAGGTGTAATTTTTGCTGACTTAAGTTGTGTGACGCCTGGTTTGTCATGCGCTTCCCGGAGAGAGGAAGAGGCCTAACTTGGGAAGATAGCTTCTAATGTGTCAATATAGCTTTACCTAGGCCTAGGCTGGCAGCTTTTAGATCCTGGCAGTCTAATTTCTGGCATTGTGTACGGGTTTGTTTAAGCTTTCCTGTAGCCATATTGCTTAAATACGTTTGTGAACCTCAAGATACTTTTTAAAAAGATTAACTACTTGCGAGTTGTCTTATACTTCCTTTAAATATAGGAATAACCTTTAAGCTGTGTAAACATTTTGTTACTCCTCTGACTTGATTTCATCAAAGATTTTTACAACTTCGACATAAGACTTTGAGGCGTGGGGTGTTAAATCTTAGACTCAGGCTAGTAGTGAGGATAGTTCTCCTGCCATTTAGAGAATTGTGTTGGTCATGTTTGAGGCATTTGTCTTGTAATTTACACCAAAGAAGTAGGACATGGTTTTTGTGGTAGTCCTAACATTACATACCAAGAACTTTAAATAGCACATTCAGTTGAGTATGCATGCCAAAATCCTTGTTGTCTTTGTGTTACCAACCTTCTGTTTATTGTTTATTTATTCACTATGTATCTGATGATGAGCTTGCACTCCTTAAACTCCTGTCCTGACCTCCCTAGTGCTGTGATTACAGGCATGAGGCATCACACCCAGTTTCCTTGGGGGTAGAATCTAGGGCTTCCTTCCCACTCGATAGACAGATAACTGTACCAACTGTGCTACCCTCCTGTGTGTGTCGATGTTTTGATACACTTTTTAGTGTTCCTTTTACGTCAGTTGTTTGAGAAATTTATACACAGTTTTTCACACTTCCAGCTTTGTTTTTGACTCTTCTAACGTTGCACTGTATTAAGACAATTAGATACTTGTGACTTTTTGCTGTTTGTCCATGTGCATGCTTTGTGTGTGTGTGTATGTGTGTGTGTGCGCGCGCCCTCTCCTGCCTGCCTGCCTGCCTAGATAGATAGATAAATAGATAGATGGAAGTCTGTGTTGCCCAGGATGGTTTTGAGTTCACAATCATCCTGCCTTAGCCTTCTGAGTGCTGGGATTACAGATTGTGCAACACCACCAGGGATGAGTTTTGAACTTTGTAAAAAATTTTGTATGTATATATGAGTGTCTGCATGTATATGTCTATACCACTTGTGTAGCTGGTGCAGGAAGAGTCAGAATAGGGTGTCAGATCCCTAAGGCTGGAGATCTAGGTGGTTGTAGGCTGCTGGATGTGGCTGACAAAATGGAACCCACATCCTCAGTGACAGCAGTGAGTGCTCTTAACTGCTAAGTCATCTTTCTAACCCCCTGTCATGAGTTTTTTATGCCTGGAAAAGACAAGCAACTTTCAGTCATGACATGTTCACTAAGGTGGTAGATAAACAGACTGGGGAAGTGCTAATATTTTGGAGACCTGTAACGGTGCTGCTTCTCTGTGGAGCATGGCCTCTTGAAGGCGTCGTCCTTCGTCCTGGTGCTCAGTTGCTCTGCGACAGCAGAGTCCTTTTATTTAAAGTTCACTCTGGAGATAGAATTTGGATCCTCATGTTGCAGAGCTAGCTAGCACTTTGCCATTTGAGCCGTTTCCCTAGCCTTCCAATAACTTCTTGTATTAATTCCTGCTTACCACTGTCTCAGACAAAACAGCAGAACTAGACTGAAAACATGATTCTGACCCCGGAGGACTGAGGGGAAATCTGCAAGCACCCTACTATCACTTTGTGGAAAATGCCTGAGAAGTGAGAAGTTCCGTAGACCATGCTCTTAACAGTAAGGTGAAGGGATTTATGGAATGAACCCAGGATACACAGTGAGCCACGGCTGAAATATGCGGGATTGGGGGAGTTGTCTCCTGACTTGAGTTTTGTGATGTGTAGATCTCTTCCCACTTGTGTTGGACTGTTTCCATAGGCACTCAGCCTTAGCACAGACTCTGTTCCTAGAAGTGTTGTGTTTTTACCCCTTGCTACAAATTTATTAGTCAGTTTCCATATTTGTGTAATTTATAAGAAACGAGTTTTATTTAATTTTTTTTTTAACATTTTAAAATGTGTGTGTCCGTGAATGTGCCACTCAGCATGGGTGTGGAGGTCAGATGACAACTTGCTCTTACCGCTTGGGTCCTGGGGATTAAATTTAAGTCATTAGGCATGGCCCAACAAAAATATTTTTAAATGACCGTTTTAAAAAATTGTGTCTGTGTGTATATGACTCGTGCACGCGTGTTTCTGTCTGTGTGTCTGTGTGTATATGACCCACGCATGTGTGTGTATGGGGGGATAAAAGTGTGAGTGTCACAGCATGTGTGTGAAGGTTCAGACGACAATTTTTGAAGTCTGTTCTCCACTTGTACTGTGGGCTCCAGGGTTCAAACAGGCAGCAGGAGAGCACACACGTGCTGCACAGGTCACTAGCTCAACAAGACTTTATGGACCCATAATTATATTGAGCATGTAATTTCTTTGAGGTGAGTTGATTTTGATTTTAAAGAACAAATGGAATAGTCTTTAGTCAGTCAGATTTTAGTGTCCTAGAGTTTGATGGCTTCTGCCCAACACCTCCTTCCAGATTACTTGCTTTTTTTTTTTTTTTTTTGGTGCTGTTGGTTGTCAGAGAGTTGAGTTTTTAACCCTCTCCTAGTTAAAGAGGAAAGGTCTTTTTTTCAGTGATGTGGATGTGACATAGCCTGTCCTCAGATTACTCCTTAGGGCATTGTCATCGTCATAATACAAAGCAGTCCTCATTGTGCTTGGGATTCCTGTGAGTGTTGCCTTTTGCATTTTATATTTTGCAATGTGTTGTGTAATCAATTGTAATCAGGCTTGATGGTCAGACCACTAGTGTTTTTCTCTCTCAGGGTGCTGGAAGGCTACAAGATAGACTAGCCAGGAAACTGAAACTAGTAGGCTGAGTACTGGCCTCAAGGTCAGGGAGGAACAGTTGAGATAGTGAATGAGAAACACACAAGTGTTAGAATGTGAGTCTGGAACTAGGAAGAGATGGATACTTTTAGTTTTCATCTGTGCTGTTGGTATTCACGCAGCAGAGCAAGAACTCAACTCATCCTAGAGTGCCAGCTCCTACAGCTTTCTCCCCTCCCTCCCCTTCACCAGGGTGATGGGAGCTTGACCCTAGGAGCTTGGGAATGAATGCTGGCTAGGTAAGTGCCGCGCGGACCCTGAGCTGCATCTCCAGGCCCTGGAAGTATTGTTAGGGTTGAATGGAAAACAATATGGGCATGGTGGCTCCTGCCAGCTGGCCTAGCCAGCGCTTGGGAGAGTGGGACCCTCATCGCAGCATGTTTGAGGACAGCCTAGTCTAATTTTGGGTTCTAGGCCCCTTGACTCATAGTGGCCTTGAACAAACAAAACTCCAGACTCTTTAGTCCTAAATCTGTTATTTTCAGCTGACATCAGTTTTACTTTACGGGGGAATGCTTGGCAGTGTCTGCAGACACTTTTCATTTCTACTCTTCATGCCTGTAGGCATGCTAAGCACATGCTCTGCCCCTGACTTGGACCCTCAGCTCAGACATTGCTACTGGCCTGTAGTGGCTCTAGGCCAAGAGACTCCTAGACTCTCCTGTATAGAACGGCCCTGTGCCCCACAGCCTGGAATTTAATCTAATTCAAAATGTCAGCTATGTGAGGTGGAGAAACCTGGGCTGGGATTATCTTTAGTACAGATTAGATAGAGAAACAAAAGTGATGTTCAGGAAAAACCAGGTTCATGATCATTGAAAGCTAATTAAAATTAAAGTTGAATTTAAAGTTGGTAAATAGACATATTTCAAGTTTTGTGAATACCGCTCTAGTTCCATTTAGGATAGTGCAGATAGAATTGTTAATTGGAGCATGTGTGCAGAGAATTAGGGATTGGCTAAATGGAACAAGGCTAAAAGTACACGTTTTTCAGATTGTTGGGTTTTATGTCTTTGTACTCTGAGGAGGGACCAGAAAGTATGGAAGGGTGATTACACAGAGCTGAACAAAGGTGGGTGGTGGGTAGAGGTTAAAATAATTAAAACTGCCTGAAATTTTAGAGGTCCATGCCCCAAACCACACCAAAACCAACACCCAAGTGTTAGGCTGTGTGTCTGTGCTAGAGCATCATATAATTTGAAGGAAACCTCACTGATTACTGAGATTCTTATCTAAAAATGATACTGGAAACATTGTGGTGGAAAGGGGCCGTCACGTGTAATAAGTGGATTAAAGGCAGTTGCCTCAGGAAAGATTGAGTGCAGGGTGTAGACTAGCCCAGCAAGAAACTGAAAAGACAAATGGGCAGATCAGTTTTCCAAGTCAAGAAGTTAGTTCCCGAATCATGGACACACACACACTGGTGAAAGAGTGCCGGCAGCAGCACAGCATGGAGTGAGCCGGTGGAGTTAGGGGAGACAGGGACTTTTCCTTAACTGCTGTGTTACTTAGGGAATAGGCTCTAAAGGGGAATGCTTTCACTAGAGACTGTCATATTACATCTAAGTTTTTTGTTTGTTTGTTTTTGAGACAAAGTCTCATTATACAGCCTAGGCTGGCTTTAAGCTCACAGAGATTCCCTCTGCCTCTGCCTACTGAGTCCTTGGATTAAAGGCATGGGTGGCCATCTTTGTTGTGAGACAGTATTAGTATGTATGCCTTTGAGGCTGGCCTTTAACATTTTATTCCTTTGCCTCTGCCTCCGGGAGTATTTCTCAAAATCACTTAGGTAGACCTTAAATTTATGACTCTCTGGCCTCTAGATTCCTTCCGAGAGATTGCAGGCATAAGCTACTACACCTAGTTTTCCTTGTGCAGACAGAATTTCCTTGTCTATCTAGACAGGCAGTCTCCCGGCGGAGAGGTCCCCAGTCCTGGAGTGTCTTTCAGGAATGTCTAAGTTTTTGACATGGCAGCATGCATGATATGTGACAGTCAAAACTGCAGTCAGGTTGCCAAAAATAGGGGACAAAGAGATGGCTCAGTGGTTAAGAGCATATACTGCATTTTCAGAGGACATGAGTTCTCAGCATCCATGCAGGGGTCTTACCCTAGCTTCAGAAGGACCCAACTCCTCTAGCCTCCGAGGCCACCTGCACATAGGTTCACATGTCCCCACACAGACATAAGCATACTTTTAAGGAATAACAAAATGTCTGTAAATAGTCTTAACATTTTAAAAAGTTGAGTTTATGGTTTTGTGTTGGACCTCATTCATAGCTATCAGGGCCCACAAGCACAGGACACACACAGGAGCAATTTTATGTTGCAGTAGGATGTAGTTGGTATCCTTTTCCTTGATTCTCTGTATGTTTGAGAAAGAACTGCAGTTACTGCTTTTTGTTGCCATTCTTTTCATATGGGAATTTTCCTTGGCTTGCTCTGATTATGAATCACTGTTTTGTTGCTGTTACCAGGTTTTAAGAATTTCCTCTGAATATTAGTATTTAAAAGCCTTTTAGAAAATTTCAGAAGTCAAAAAAAATAGTAAAATGAATACTATGTACTAATTACCTAGTCTTAGAGTTCTACCTCAGGGCTATTTCATTTCAATCCTAGCTCCACTTGGTCCCCTTTGCCATTTTTTTTTTTAAATAAACAAGTGTATAGCTATTTGGATATGTCTCTTTGTGTATGTGTGTTTGTGTGGAAGGAAAGGGAAGAGAAGGGAACTGTGTGTGTTGTCTTTATGATTGATAATTTTGACAATTCTACTTAGTAAGTTAGTTGGGTCTTAATAAGTTAGAAATGATTTTTTTGTTAAATTGAAAATTTTATTTTATATGTGTTACTTGCTTGTGTGTATGCACCACATACATGGATACTCTGGAACTGGAGTTTCATACAGCCCATTGTTAGGCACCATGTGGGTACGGGGGACTGAACCTCCCAAGAGTAACAAGAACCCTCTGCACTCCTCCAGGGTTTCTCTGTGTAGCCCTGCTTGTCCCAGAACTCTGTAGACCACACTTACATTCAGAGATTCACTTGTCTCTGGGATTAAAGGCATAGGCCTCATTGCTACCTGCATGTGGCTGCAACAAGAATTCTTAACTAGTTTTTTATAGAGAGTATTTAGCCCTGGCTGGCCTGGGACTGCCATGTAGGCCAGGCTGACCTTGAATTCACAGAGATCTGCCTGCTTCAGCCTCCTTAGTGATGGGATTAAAGCTGTCCCTTAGCCTGACTTTAAGAGAAAGCTCCTTTGAACTGTAAGCTTTTAAGAAGGGATGGGACAAATGGGTTGGTTTTTGGACTCAACTCTCACTGGGGTAGTCCAGTCTAGTCTGGAATTTACCTTGTAACCCTTAAACTGCCCTCAAACTCCTGAGTAGACCTAGGGTTACACTTGGGAGCTGCCGCACTGCTCCACACTGGGAACCTTAATATTCCTGAGTTGTAATTTGTCTTTTTAGTGCTGAGTGTGGAAGCAGGTGCTTCTGAGGTGCTGAACTACCACTGCTGCACCCCAGTACCAGCATCTGACCCACAGCTGTTTCCAGTTGTGTGACTGCTGCTGCTGAAAGTGAATTCTATGGAAGTATACCAAGAAGGAAGACTAAGTCACGTGAAAGTTTACAACATTTTTCTAAGTCAATATCTAGAAGTGAGAGTAAACTAAATTAGCTCTTGGAAATTATTTCTTTAGTAAAGCATTTCATATTATATTCTTGCTAGTGTAGTAGTAATAAAATACCTTCAGGTAAGCATGCTAACCCCTCAGATACCTGCAAAAACTGGAGTATTTGCATTCTTGCTTTGGTAATAACGCAGTAGCATTTAATGCTATCTCACTTGGAAGTGTAATTTATCTTATTTACGTAGCAGAAATAGCATATTTAGTTTTGGATGGTATAGTTTGATGATAAGATATTTTTTTATTTACTATTTTTCACTTGTATTTTTATTCTGCAACAGTCTCACTGTGTACCCCTGGGTGGCCTCAAGTTCATAGAGACCTGTTGTCCATGTCCTTAGCCCTGGCTCAGTGCTGCACTGTACCCCAACCTTTGCATCATCTGCTTGAAGTTCTACTGCACATGCTGAGTAGCTTGCCTGCTTCCCATATTGAAGGAAGCCTAAGTTGAGACCACCTGCATAGTTATGATGTGGAACATTCCATGGCTCTATAGTTGCCTGTTGCCAGTTTTTTTTTTTTTTTTTCCAGTCCCTTCTCCTTTGATAAATATTCTCTGTTGACTCATTTTTTTTAGGATGAAAGTGGAGTATTGAATGTTTTACACATTGCTTTTCTGATGCATTATGTTTAAACATATAGTAGTGGGTTCTTTTTTATATTAGCACATGAAGAGTATTTCTTATGGGAGTACACCACACTTTTAAGTCTACCTTGTTCTCTTGTAAATTTGGGCTGTTTCCTGTTTCTGGCTCTTTCCTAGGTTTTAAGGATTCCCTTGCTATATAAGAAAACTTTTACAAATCTGGAAAATAGAATTAAAAATCTGTGCTGTCACAGTTAATATTTTGATTCCTTCCCTCCCTCATTGTATTTCTGTATGTCTTTCTGTTTTGTGGTGCTGGAATCAAGACAAGGCCTCATGTACACCATCTCTTTTTTTGTATAGGAGTATTTGTTTTTATTTAGTTTATCATGGATATAATTTTATATGCTTGATTTTTTTCTTTAGTTTGTTATGGTAGTTTTCATAAGAAAAAGCACTCATAAAAATTACATTTTTATCAAAATTAGCAAAATTTTTTATTAAAATTATAATTGAGCCTGGAGAGGTGGCTTAGCTATTAAGAGCGCGGCCTACTTTACAGAAGCCATGGATTCCCAGCATCCACCTGGTGGCTCACAGCCGTCTTAGGTCTAGTTCTAGAGGATTCAGTGCCTTCTTTGAGCCTCCTCAAGCACTAGGCACGTACACGGTGCCTAGATACATGCTGGTAAAACACACTTAAAAATTAAATTATATATTTGTATAGACATTTGACAGAATTCCATTGACTGTAATAATTGTATTCTAGATTGCTGCTTACAAAACTTAGTGAGTCAATAAATATTTTCTTCCATTAGTTTGGGCCATATTTTTGTGGTATAGGACCAAAAGTATTGAGAATCCACCCATTTTGAGCGATTGCCTCTATTCCAGTATGAACTGCACTTTCAAAAATTAAGTTTATGAGCAGGTTCACGTATTCACCTGAACTAAAACACCAATTCCAAGGTCTGCTTGGTGGCTCTTTCTGTCACCACAGCATGGGGAGGCTGAGGCAGCAAGATGGTTACGAGGCTAACCTGGGCTATATGCTAAGACTGTTGGCAAAACTTCCTATATACCTCTAGAAAACTCTAACCGCTCCCACCCATACACACACACACGCACACACACACACACCTAGGCCTACTCACAAGCACCTAAACTACTGAGTTGGTTTGTGTTAGCATGTGCAGGATGCTTTTGTAAGAGGCATGGTGGAGATTCATTCACTTGACTACTTACTTGCTGGGGTTTGAGACATGGAGGTTGAGGGGTTCTGTAGATCTTAAGAAAAAAGTTGACTTTGAGATTAGAAAGTTTATTTGATGGAGAAAGCTAAGAAAGAAAAGACAGTCTGATAGGGTTTTAGCATCTAAATGATGAAGACAGGGTTTGTGTGGAAGGCTTTGAGAGAAGTGTTAGTCTCCTGGGTTTGTTTCCTTGACCAGAAGTAATTTGTGCAGAAGTCCTGCCGGAGAGGTTGAAGCCTGAGAGGCCTCTAGCCAGTAAGATCCTGTTCTGTGTCTATCCTCCTTCCTCCAGGTAAACTTATCTAGGTATTGCTCAGTGTTATCATCTGCATCTGGAAGTCTTTTAAAGAAACACCAAGTGAGTTCTTTACTGTGGACCAGATTAGTTTAAGCATCTCTCTTTTGGAATCCAGAGTTTTTGCACAAGCAAGGCACACATTCCACTATGTCACTGCCCATACTTCCTCTTAATATGCATTTTTAGTAGTGCTTAGTGTTAATTTTTATCTTTTAAGAAACACATTGATTTGCCAGGTGTCCTGATGACCATGTGGTGTTAGAGTCATTGAAGGGGGAGTGCTATAGTGTTGTGGACAGGGTGGCTTTGCTTTGAGGGAAGTACAGGAGCTACCTTATCTCCAACATTCTGCAACAGGCTCCTCAAATTCCCTGTTATGATGCAGTCCCTGCCAAGGGCGCACAGAACCAGGGCATAGGTGATGTGTGTAGATTCTGACAGCACATTTGCGCATACAGATGGGAGTCAGGTGGTGGTTGGCTGCTGCACTGCACTTCTAGAGCCACTGTGCTTGATAAAGTCTTTCTTGGGGTAGGGAGGGGCTGTCTCTGTGGCCTCTCCACAGAAATGGGAAAACTCTTTTCAGTTGCTGTGACATGTCAGTCTTTTTCACAAATGGTCATTCTTATTTTTTTGGTTGTAGTTTTGTTTGTTTGTCTTTCAAGACAAGATTTCTCTGTGTAGCCTTGGCTGTACTAGACTGGCTTTCTAGACCAGGCTGGCCTGGAACTCACAGAGATCCACCTGCCTCTGCCTCTCAAGTGCTGGCCAGTACCGGGCCACTGGCATGCACTTCTGCGCCTAGGTTGGTTGTAGTTTTTTTTTTTTTTTTTAAATAAGATTTTGTTGTGTAGTACAGGCTAACCTTGAGCCTTTTATTTGTGCCTCAGCCTCCATACTGCTGGATTACAGGTACAGTCATTATGCCCGTAGACCTCTGGTGCTCGTGAGAGGGAACACCATGGACACTCTGGGGGTCTTGTCTAAGCATGCTGTGCCCCCCAAACCTGACAGTTCTGACATGGAAAGACCACTAAGAACACTGTAAAAGTAGCCTAACTTAGTTGAATTGTAGTGAGTCATTTACTCTGGTGGCTTTTCTCAGGTACAGAGCTGTTGGTTTACATAGTGCTGCTTTCTCATATTACCACCATTAGGAGCACCAAAGCATGAAGACCACTATTTAAAATGCTCTTGGCCATCCTTTGTCTTAAAATTATTTTTTACCGGAGAGGGGTATAGTTTCTTGGTAGAACTCTTGCCATCCGTGCACAAGGCCTGGGTCAACCCTTAGCACTGGAAAACTAGTTGATGACAGCAAGCAGTAAGTACTAAAGTTTCTGGGTCTTTACTATTCCTAGCTTTTCTTCCTCCTGTGCTTCTGCCATTAGCTTTCGGTCTTAAAAGAATATTTTTATGTTCACATTTGTTTGTGCGTGCATACACACTCACTGGATAAACACAGAATGCAAGGAATAATTTTTATAGTGTTTTTTCACATTTTGTTTTAACCATAACATTAAGAAAAAAATCCAGAAGCTGGACGGTGGTGGCACATGCTTTTAATCCCAGCACTCTGGAGGCAGAAGCAGTTAGGTCTCTTGATAAGACAGCCAGAGCTCTCGAGAAACCCTATCTGGAAAAACCAGAATGACAAAATCAGGATAAATTACAAAGATACTAACCTCTCAGAGCTCCAAGGCATTCAGAGGGAAGCTTACCGGCTGTTTGGGTAGAGAGCCAGGGTAGTAACATGATGAAGGATTGGTGATGGAGTAGTTGAGCCTGGCCTGTGCAGGCCTTTGCTGTGCTGTAGAGCTTAAGTACAGTGCATATCACCTTTTCCTTTGCCTCTCATGTGTGAGCATGCTTCTCCAGGAATAGCTACAGACCAGCTCTTCCTGCTCTCTGGGTTGAGAAGTGCTTGGAGCTTTTTCTGAGTCATTGAGAAACTTTGAAGAAGAGTAAGGCATAGATTTCCAAGGAGGACCTTCATGGAGTTCTGTTGTGGATAATTTTTTCTTATTTTGAAACAATTACAGGTTGGTAAGAAGTTGCAACACTGGTAATTATGCTGTGTGATTTTTAGCATTTTGTACTAGCAGTAGAAAATAATGATTTCTTGAGCTGGCAAAGATGGTTCAGTAGGTAAAGGTGTTTGCTGCCAAGCCTGGTGACCGAGTTTATCCCTGGAAGCCATGTAGGAGTCTGCAAGCTGTCTGTCCTCTGACTTCCACGCTTGGGCCACACAGGCACACATGCCTGCCCCTCAGGAAACAAATGTCATTAAAATTTTTTTCTTTTTCTTTTTGAGAATCCTTAGTCCTGTGGTAACAGAAAATTTTGTTTATTTATTGTTGTTGAGCTGAGATATGACCTGGCTGTATAATAATCCAGCCTAGTCTAGAACTCAGATCTGCCTGTTCTTGCCTCCTGAGTGGTGGCCTGATAATTAGAATTTTAATTATAGTTGAGAGCTCTTCCTATGTGTACAAATACCTTACATATAGACAGTATTTTCATTTGTTTGCAAATGATCTGAGGCTCAGTGCATGTCTCACTGCTTGCTGCTTCCCAGTGCTTTGACTATGCTGGAAGAGGCTAGATGGGGTTGGCAAGGGGAGGGGGACACTTGATTCCCGGCGGCCTGCACGCCCCTCTGTTCACTTGCTCACTGTACGCAGTTAGCCTGTGCTGTGCACAATAATGACAGCACAGAGATCTGTAAAATTCGACCAAGAGTCTTCTGACTCCTGTTATTACTTAGTTTCAGTAAATACAGTATAAGCAGTATTTCTAGATTATGGATGTATATTGATATTATACCTTTTAGGTGGTGTAGAATTACCTATTATACTTTGTTTCCTAAGGCCCCAAGGAGAGATAAAACACTCAGAAATACATCTTCTGATTCCCATGGATCTATTTAGTGTTTTTTCTTTTCTTTTTTTCTTTCTTTCTTTTTTTTAACACAGAATCTCATTATAAAGTTCTGGCTGTCCTGGAATTATGTAGACTATGGTGTCCCCAAACTCACAGAGATCTGCCTGTCTCCGCCTAAAGGTGTGCTCTGGTACGCCTGGCTTGACTTTTTAGTTTAGTTTTTTTATTTATTTATTTATTTTTATCTCAGTAGTTTAGTTTTTTAAAGACAGTATTTTTACTGTATAGCCCTGGTTGGCCTCAAATTTGAGTTCTTTCTCACTCAGTGAGGTAAGGTGGTTGCACGTCTTTAATCTCAGCACCCAGGAGGCAGAGGCAAGTGAAGCTTGAGTTTGAGACAAGCAAGGTCTACAGAAGTAGTTCCAGGACAACCAGGACTACACAGAGAAACCCTATCTTGAAGAAAAGAGATCCTTCTATCTCAGTTTAGGGTGCTGGAGTGTTTAACTTAATTAAATGGTGACCTGTAGGCCTGCATTAACTCAGCCTCACTGCCTTCCCTTTGATGTATGCATGCAAAGTAATATGGCTGCAGATGCCACTGTAGATTAGTATTTTTACATTTTGTCTGTAATCAATTTGAGCAATAAATCAACTTGAAATAATTGATTTAAAATTGGAGTTAGTCATTAATTTAGCAGGATTTGGGGGCCTCTGCTGCATGTCATTTCTAGTGTTGGGTGTCGGAAGGTAGAGGATGGCATGGGGACGCCAGCCCTAAATACAGTTAAGTTTGCTGAGTCAGGGTGTTCAGGAGTCTTCATCAGAGGCAGTAGCCAAGTCTGGGGAGGTAGCTGCCTGGAGATATCTTGAAAATGAAGCTGGGACAGTGGATGGTGGTAGCGAAGTGCTGGTAAAGCCGTGAGCTGCAAGGCAGGGAGTGAAGAAACAGTGTTCTGGGCAGAGAGACAGCACCTGTGCTAAAAAGTGAGAAAATTAAAAAACAACAAAACCAAAAACATTTTAAGGGGGCTGGAGAGATGGCTCAGCAGTTAAGAGCACTGGCTGCTCTTCCAGAGGACTGGGATTCAATTCCCAGCACCCATGTGGCAGCTTAAAACTGTCTGTACTTCAGTTCCAGGATCTGACGTCCTCACATAGACGTACATGTAGGCAAAACACCAATCCACATAAAATTAAAAAAAAAATCTTAAAAATCCTTACCAACAATAACAAGAATATTAGCTGGGCCGGTTGGCTCTGGCCTTTACTCCCATCCATCAGGGGGTGAGTCATGGTGAGTTTGATGCCTGCCTGGGCAGTGAATTGAACTCAGAGATCCATCCACCTGCCTCTGCCTCCTGAGTGCTGGTTTAAAGCCACATACCATCATGCCCAACTTGCTTAATTAATTTATGATACAGCCTCAACTATTCTATGCTGGCATGAAGCAGGATTCCTGATACTACAGCCTCTTCTTCCCAGCATGCATCATTATGCCCAGTTGATGTAGTTTCTGGGGATGGGTTTGCATGTTTGGCACACACTGGAGCTGCTGTGCTCCTGAGACCCACAGCTTTGTTCTGATGTTTAGAAAAAACAATGAATTCAGTCTTTGGATGAAAAAAAAAGGTATTTTGTTATTTGTGTGTGGTGGAGGGTATATGTGTGCATGAATACCTCACAGCCAGCATGTGAGGGGGCAGCTGGGTCAGTCTCGCCTTCCACTTGGGCATGGTTGGGTCTTTTGTCTCGTGAGCTGTGTGCTGGCCTGTTTTGTCTCTAACCCGCTCAGCCACCACGAAGTCTCCCTTCTCTTCCTCCTCTCTTTCTTTCTTTCTTTCTTTCTTTCTTTCTTTCTTTCTTTCTTTCTTTCTTTCTTTCTTTCTTTCTTTCTTTCTTTCTTTCTTTCTTTCTTTCTTTCTTAACTTTGTATGAAATGGAGAAGGCATTTTTAACTCATCATCTTTTTCTTTGTGATTATGTATTTTTGGTGATACTGAGTTCTGTCTTTGAAGTTTTCCAGTCAGGTGTAGTAATACACACCTGTAGTTTGTAATCCCAACGCCAAGGAGCCTGAGACAGGTGCTGTTTCAGCTTGGGCTAGGCTCAGACTGTCTCTGAGAGAGAGAGAGAGAGAGAGAGAGAGAGAGAGAAAGATGAATTAACAAGTAGATCAATAAATAAAAATTTTGTTCAGCATTCCACTATGAACATTTTCAAATATGCAGAAAAATTCAAAACTAACCAATAGATTCTCATATTCTGTCTACCTCCTAGGCTTAGTTCACTGTCTTCGGTGTTTTCAAAGTGTGCACACAGATACTATGTAGCACTTTACTAAATGGTTTTAAAGTTGCAGTCTTGATATTTCACCTTCTATATGTGGATTTTTTCCCCTATACAACCATTTTGCATTTTTGTTGTTGCGGTCTTGTTTTTTGGTTTTTTGAAACAGGGTTGTCTCTGTGTAGCTCTGGCTGTCCTGTGTCACTCTATAGACCAGGCTGTCCTTGAACTCAGAAACCTGTCTGCCTTTGCCTCCTGAGTGCTGGTATTAAAGGTGTGTGGCATCACCATCCAGCATACTTTGTCATTTTTATACCTTAGGAAAAAAAAAAAAGATAGTCATCTAAACAGCATATATTTACATTTCTCTACTTGCCTTATAATGTCAATATGGAACAGTTTTCTTTTTAAAAAAATATTTTTATGTACATTTGGCGTTTGGCATGCATATATGTCTGTGTGAGGGAGTCGGATGGAGCCACTGGAATTTGAACTACAGACCATTCAGTTGTGAGCTGCCGTGTGGGTGCTGGGAATTGAACCAGGGTCCTCTGGAAGAGCAGCCATGTTCTTAACTGCTGAGTCATCTCTGGAGCCCTGTAAAACAGTTTTCTTTTTCTTTCTTTCTTTTTTTTTAAGGTTTATTTATTATGTATACAGTGTCCTGCCTACATGTATGCCTATAGGCCAGAAGAGGACACCAGATGTTGTTACAGATGGTTGTGAGCCACCATGTGATTGCTGGGAATTGAACTCATGACCTTTGGAAGGGCAGCCAGTGCTCCTAACCTCTGAGCCATCTCCAGCCTTTTTTTTTTTTTTTTTTTAAATAAAACAGTTTTCAAAACAAGTTTTCATTTGAATTTTATGAAGAAGGCATTTTTACAAACATGCTTGGGTATATTTCTCTTTAGGGTCACATATAATTGTTCTGTATTCAGGCTGTTTATTTTTTTTTTGAGACAAGAGTTTCACTGTGTAGCTCTGGCTGGCCAAGACTCACCTGCATCTCCCACCCTTGCTGTGATTAAAGGCCTGTGTTACCACACCTGGCACACCATGCTATTCTTAAAGCACACATTTTCAGTTTCATTAACTTAAATTTTTGTTTTTAAGACTGGGTCTCAGGGCTGGAAAGTTTGTTGCTGCCACCGAAATAAGCTGAGGTTTACTCTCAGAACTGGGAGGTGAAGACAGGAGGGCCCCTGGGATCTGGCCAGCTGTGTAGCATAATTGGGGAGGCCAAGGTCCCAGTGAGAGATCCTGTCTCTGAAACTGATGTACAAGTCAGATGAGAAATGACACGGAGGTTGTCCTCTGGTCTTCACACCCATGTGCATACAGGTAGGTGAATTCTCAACCCCCCCCCCCCCACACACACAGTATGTTAGAAACTAAAAGACCAGGACTCACTGTGTTGCATGTGCTGATCTCAAATCTCAAATGATCATCCTGCTTCAGCCTTCCCAGGGTCAGGGTCACTGCACTGAGCTGTGAGGAATGCTTTCTGTTTCAGTGGTGTGTATTCCTATATATTCCCAATATTACTTTTTCTAGACCTGGTGAAATATTAAGCCTTATGTGATTTGCAGTTTTACTTTGTAACTATTTATTTGCCCTGGACTATGTTATGGTTAAATAACATCTTAGGCCCTGTGACTGCTTGAGTCCAGTTCGTACTTGGGCTGGAAGGTGTTTAGAGGTGTTTTCTAAGAGATCAGCCCCTGGCTGAGGTTTTGGTCTTTGCTTCATTTCTTTCGCAGCATTCCTTGAGGGTGGAGGAGAGAAGAACATGGGAGGCTGTTTCCAGGTGTGCTGCTAGGTTAGCTTGGCAGTGCTGTGTTAGGTTCCAGGGCATAGGGGAACTTCTGCTGCTGCTCTTGCTGTTCTTAAGGAATGCTTCTTAGTTTCTGCAAAGACTTATTTTTCAGCTGAGTTTGTGGTTGAATGAATTTGAAAAGAATGTATTTGAGTAAATGTATAAGGGAGTTCACAAGGGTTGAATGTAAAGGGTTTGTTTGTTTTTGGCAGTGCAGGGATGATGCCTACGGCCAAGGCCTCCTGTACCTTTGGCAAGTGCTGTGCCATGACACTGAGCTCCACCCTCTTCAGTGCCTGGTTTTGTTTTTAATGTAGTTCAATTACAGGAAGATGTCCAAAGCATAGCTGAAGCTTTATTCATAGGCAGTGGAAACAAGGCCAGAGGAAATAGCGAGTTCCTCTTTCTTTGATCATCATACCTAGCTTTTATTGTCTGGGCTATCATAACTCACTCCAAACTTAATGGGTAAAACAACATAAATCATTTGTTATTATTATCTGTCATTTTTGGTGCTTTACAGAGCTCAGATGCTTGGTTCATTTTCTGGTCTACCTTATGCAGTTGCACTTGAACACCCAAAGTTCCTTGAAGACTTGCATTGGCGTGTCTTAAGCATGGTAGCTTCAAGGAAGCTAGACCTCTTATGTGTTGGCTCAGATGTGTTGTCTCAGAGTTTGAAAGACTCAAGAACGAGGCTGGGTTGTTTTTATGCGCGACTTAGCTTAGGGCCATGCAACTTCATTCATGTCTCATTCTCTCTTTGAGAATTGTGTCTTGAGTACATTCCAAGGGAGAGTAATCAAACTCTGGATGGTAACTGCATCTAAGAATTTATTATTTTTAAGTCACTATTAAAAAAGATGATAATTCAGTCAGTGATTGCATACACTTTTAATCCCAGTACTCAGGAAGGCAGAGGCAGGCGGATCTCTGAGTTTGATGCCAGACTAGTCTACCAAGTGATGCCAGGACAGCCAGGGCTACACAGAAAAATCTGTTTTGAAACAAACCAACAACCCCCCCCCCCAAAAAAAAGAGGATAAACCAGTAATAGTAAAATTAATTATTCAGAAGGAGATTTGGACACCAAGCATGGGCTGATATTGTGTATTTGCATATTGAAGCATCAGCAGCTTGACATTTATTGCATTGTGCATAGCACATCCTGTGGAAGTTTAACTTATAGTGAACATAATACTTTCGAGATTGAAGTATTGAACTTGACAGTGGCCTATGACAGAGGCCCCAAAGCACATAGGTTAGAGCGACAAGGGCATGAAGCAAGTGTTTTTCTTTGCTAGTACTGGTGTTACAGTTAGGTGGGTGACCAGGCGTCTCATTGAGGAAGTGTGGACCACTACTCTATTCCCTGACTTAGATTGAATGTGGGCCCGTGGTTAGTATTTAACTTTGTTATTCCTGTGAAAATAGCATTTCCTTTTAGATGAGAGCTACTTGTCTTCGTCATCTGTTTGGTTGGTAATCTTTACGACTGGATGCTTTTCTCCTCAGAGATATCTGATCTGAGATAATGGCTTGACTGTGTTCATGTAGTCATTTTTGTGCTGTCTGTGTACCAGGCTTTCTCCCAGGTATTGGGTATGTATGACATTCAATAGAAACTTTGATTCAGTAGGCTCCAAAAGGACAGTGAGCTCCAGGAATCTCTTTAGGTAGGTGTCTTAGGGTCACTATTGCTGTGATGTAACACCACAACTGAAGCAACTTGGAGAGGAAAGGGTTTCTTTCACTCAGTGGTCTGTATATCTAAAGCAGTTCATCATGAAAAGCAGTGAGCAGAGACTCAGGCAGGGCAGGAGCCTCGTGGCAGGGACTGATGCAGAGGCATGGAGGTGCTGCTTACTGGCTTGCTCCCCATGGCTTACTCAGCCTGCTTTCTTAGAGAACCAAGGACTGGGAGCCCAGGGACGGCCCCACCCACAATGGGCTGGACATGAATCACTAAGGAAATGTCTCTGTAGCCTTGCCTGCAACCCAATCTTACAGAGGCGTTTCCTCAGTCAGGCTCCCTTCTCTCTGATGACTCTAGCTTGTGTCAAGTTGACATAAAACTAGCCAGCATAGTAGGTTGTTACTGTTTAATAAATGTAGTTTTCCTGTATGTGAAAGAAGAAGGTATTTGCTTCCATTAGAGTTTATTAGAATCAGGGCTGGAGAAGTTCAGTGGTTAGAGTACTTGTCTGTCTTGTGTGATCAATCCTGAGTATTATAAAGACATGAGTTTACTAGAAATGGACATTATAGTGCTCTGCCAAAAGGAATATTCTGATATTTGTAATTTAAAAGATTGTATTAGTCACATGTCATTTTTTTCATGTTTTTAAAGTTTTTAACTTGGTAGAACATGCAGTGAACTTGCAGTAAGTATTATGTGGCCATAAAAAGAAAGTCCCTGTATTTTTTATTTTGCACACACAGTGCAGTGCCCTTTGTTGTTTGTGTCTCCTCGTTTGAAATCAAAAGAAGCCCAGCCTCAAGCCTTGCTGCCCCACTGTCAAGTGAGAGCTCCGGCAGGCTGGCTCTCGGCCGCCCTCCGTGGACTCGGCACAGTGTAGACCACAGTTTTGAATGGACGATGATAGCAAGTGCTCAATTAAGTCAGGTCAGCTCTTAGACTTACTGGAAGGCAAAATAGACAATGGCTAAGAAATTACAGTGAGTATTATGTGTGTCATAGAAAACCTTTTTCTTAATTATGGTTTGAGGTAGTTTTAGATTTCTTTTTTTGTGCTAGAGATCATTAAACCCAGTGGTCAGTTGGATTTATAGTTTACAGAAATTTCTCTTTTATGTGAAATTGTATATTGGCAAAACCTGAAATTGGAAAACAGCTTATTTTATAACAGTCCTTTCAAGTAAGGATGAACAGAACTCTGTGCTTAAAGGAGTCTGGTACCAGAGGTGGTGAGGCTCCCCCTCCCTCCCCCTCCCCTCCTTCTTCTCCCTCCTCTTCAGTCTTACTGTGTAGGTCAGGCTGACTTGGAACTTGTGGACTTTCTATGTCTACTTACTGAGTTACATAATTTAGATTTGAAAATATTTATTTTTAGCTCAGAAAATGGGCATTGGGTCCTCTGAAATGTTGTGAGTCTCCATGTGGGTGCTGGGAATTGAATCCCTGTTCTCTGGAAGAGCAGAAGTGCTTTTAACAGCGGAACCACCTCTAACTCTACAGCCTCAGTTAAGATTGTTTATGTATGTCCGATTGTATGCTATATGTATCCCTAGTGCCTAGGAAGGCCAGAAGAGGATATTGGATCCCCTGTAGCTGAATAATCTTGAATTAGCCAAAGTGAGTGCTGGGAAGTGAACTTGGGTCCTCTGGAAAACCATCAAGTGTTTTAACCCAGTAATATTTAATATAGTTAAATATTATTTAAAAGTGTATTTTTTTTAAGATAGACTCTATGTCGCTCTCTCACTGGCCTTTCCAGTGCACCTGGCAGCATGTATACATTTAAAATGTAAATACTGTCTTTGCTTTTCTACTACTTTTGTGAATGATAAGGGCATAATCACTATCCTAAAGTTAGACAAGTGACTCTGAATTATTATCCTTGTGTTCAGAGGCAGGAGAGTTCACACCTAATTCCCTGTTTTCAAATTTTTGAATTTCCTTTTTCCTCTATGGAATCTAGCCTTACAGTTCATTTGTTGCCATTTGAATGGTTTGTGGGAGGTAGAGGGGTAAACTGAAGACTAGCGTAGTCTTTCCCCCAGTACCCTGGCCCCAGCCCGCGCTCTTGCTTTTCTTTGTTTTTGTTCTTAGGTTGCCCCTTTCAGCTTTTGTTGTTGGTAGTGGCTGCTCACACGGATGGCTATGGTGATGCATCAGAATAGGTTTAGAGCCTCTTGGCTGCCCAGCAGCCCTGTATTTTCCTTCTGGAACGAACATTTCAGTCTGTGCAGGCCTAGTGGCTTTTTAAAATGTATACTTTATATTCAAGATGGAATTTTGGGAGTCCGTAGTCTTCAGGTTTGTAAGGCTCCTGTTTCCCCCAAGTACCCTCTATTGAAATCCTTCCTCTCTGTCTGTCTATGTCTTTCTGTGGGGCAGGGCAGCCGCTGCCCTGTTTCTCTGGCTGTTGAGAATGCTCAGCTTATTCCATAGTGCAGTCTCTACTTTTGTGATTTCATATCCACTTCAGGAAGTAGAGTGAAGGCAGTGCTAGCCCTGTGTCTTTGTCCTCTGCTCCTTCCTGTTGATGAGATTGACGTCGATGAGATTGCCATTGTCAGTCAGATGCCTGAGTTTTATTCTCAGAGTTCTTAGCCTTCTGAAGAGAGATTCTTATTCCAAAGATAATAATGACTTGCTCACAGGAAGATGGGCCGGTCAGTTGTCTCTAATGTTGCTCACAGGAAGGTGGGCGGGTCAGTTGTCTCTAGTGCTCTTGGAGCTATATTCTCATACCTGGCACTGTTTAGATGATTTGTAAGAAAATTTTCATAAATGGTATCAAATCTTAGAATTTCTTCTCCATGTGTCCTAAACTGTTTTTGGAGAATCTTAACTGTTTTTGGTTGTGTTAAGAAATACTTGTTTTCTCTATGTGCTCTATGTACCAGAATTATACTGAAGAAAGGCTTTTTGCATTAGAGGTTCATTGTTAAGAACCCCAGTATGTAGAGCTTTCGAGGAACATTTGGTATACATTTCAGACCTGTTCTGACTATATAAATTTGCTTTCAGTAAGAAACAAGATTTCTGGTGTTTTGGGTAAAGCTTGCTTGAGTAGTCCAGGAACTTCTTATGTTGGAGAGAGAAAACTTATGGGAATTCCTTGCTGTCCTCTTAAAGGCAGGTTGGTTTTGATTGATAAAGATCTGTTTGCTGTCATATTATTTCAGTTCAAAGAATCTGTCCAGAGCTGCACATACCTCTAATCCCAGCACTTGGGAGGAGGTAGGAACATCAGGAGTTCAAAGACATCCTTGGCATCTGAGATACTGTTCTTTAAAAAAACAAAAACAAGAAAACTTGCTATATAGATACTTCACATTTTTAAATAATTTAACTTTAGGTCAGATGGGGTTGTTCATGTGGATTACGTTTAAAAGATCTGTTCAGGCTGTGTGTATTGGCACACAGCCTGGTCTACATAGTGAGTTCTAGGACAGCCAAGGCTACACAGAGAACTCTGTCTTTGAGTAGGGTTTGGGAAGGGGCAGGATGGGACATCTGTTCAGTTGATTAAATGAGAAGAAAAGTGGGTATTTTTATTTAAAGAGAATACTGCAGGCAGTTGTTACTGCTCCTGAGAGGAGGTCTGGTTTGTATGCCCCATTGTTCTAGGATAGAGGGGTGGATACATCTTGTCTTCTTAACTCAGATTACTTAGCTTTAAAGTCAGTGTTCCCTAGCTTCTTAAGATCTTACTAGAGTGTTTCCCTGTTTGGTTTCAGTTTGGGGAACTAAACCTAGACAGACAGGTTCCTGGGTTGTGGATCTTAAAGAGACTTTAACAGGTTTGTGGATTTGAGTTTCTGAAGGGCTTGTCTTAACCCACTCTCCTAAGTTGAAGCATTATTGTTAGTTAATCTCTAAATGGACTTTCATGCTTATGACTGTCTCAGAGTTCTTGGTATGTTTATGATATTTCAGAGTAGCCAGTCCTAGACGGAGCTAGGCTGCTCTGTCTTTGGCTGCTAAAGTTTTGGGTTGGCAATATGATCATGTGGGATGAAATTCCTAGTGTACATGGATAAACAATGGTTGTCCAAGTAAGTGCTCTTAACTGCTGAGCCATCTCTCTAGCCTCAAGAAACCAAGAAAACTTGGTATGTGTGCTTTTATTATAATTATTCTTAATTTGGTTCAGCTTAGATGTTAGAACAGAATCTGTTTGTTGCCAACAGAAACTGTGCAGTGCCCAGCCTGCCCATCATTCACAGTGGAAGGCACTTTTCTGTCTGTCAGGGCAGTTCACTTAAATACAATAGGTGTTTGTTTACCTATGATTCTGGGTCCTAATGAGCTTTCTTGCCCTCCTGCTTTTGCCATGGTTGCTTCAGCACATTTCCCTAAGCACAGTCCAGAGTTAGCCAGAGAGTTTGGGGGTGGAGAGACTGACCCCTGAATGGATGAGACTAGAATTTCCTGTACTGTAAGGTGACACTGAGTGTTTTCCAGTCTTATTTGATTAACTCTTTTGTGGGGCTAATTATTAAAGTATTTAGAAATGTACTTAGGCTGTTGTAGCACCAGTGGAACTAGGTTGTACCCATCAGTGTTATTTTACAGGATAACACTCCTTTGGTATGCCTGACCTCATGTTGGTTTTGTGTGTGGGTGTGATGTGCTGCGGATACCTGTGGAAGCGTCTCTCCTTACAGTTTTCCGCTTATGAGACAGGGTCACTCCCTGAGCCTGAAGTGTGCTGGCTGAACTGATTGGCTAGGAAATTCTCAACATCCGACTGTGTCTGTTCTCTAACATGACTTAGCAGTCATAGGCGGCTGTGCTTGTCTTGTTTATGTGACTGCTGAAGATTAGGTTTTTGTTGTTGTTTGAGACAGGTTTCTCTGTGGAACAGAGCTCTAGCTGTCCTGGTCTTGTAGAGCAGGCTGGCCTCGAACTCACAGAGATCTGCCTGCCTGCCTGCCTTTGCCTCCCAAGTGTGGGGATGAAAGGTGTGCGCCCCACTTAGAGCTCTGAAGTTGTCTTGTCCTGTTGGCATGGTTTGGCTCCTGTGTGGTGTAGTTTACTGTTTACAAATGAAGCTGAAGTTAGTAGCATACACGTTCAGTGGCAGCCAGCGCTCAGGAGGCAGAGACATGTGGGTCTTTGAACTTGAGGCTAGATTGGTTTATCTACACAGTGAGTTCCAGGACAACCTGAGCTACACCATGAGGCCCAACCCTATCTCAGGGGAGGGGGACAATAAAGAAGTGAGATAAGGCAGGATTTACAAAGTTATCAAAAATTAATGTGTAAAAAGGCCAAATTGTTGACCCTTTCTACCAAATTTCCTCTTGTCAGTTTGGCATGTGTCTTCTTTTCCTGTTTTGAGTGGACCTGAAAATAACATGGTTGATTTTGGTTTAAAGGAAAATGACTCATTTTTAATGTGTTTGGCATTCATTCTCCCACGGGTGCCTGTCTTTCAGATGACACAGGAATTTGGGGTTTGTGTCTCCCCCACATTTATTATCTGTAGCATTAGGTAGGAATATGTAACTGTAGAAATTAGATTCAGGGAAGAAATTATTTGTTGTAAAAAAATTATTTCCCTGTTGTAGTTTACAGAAGTTTTTTTATAACCCAAATTGTCATTTTCATTTTATAGAAATCTTTGAGGTTTCAAGTGGAAACCATTTTAGAGGATGTAGATTAAAAAAACAAAGACATTTTACAAGCTTGCATCACATAGTGTATTTACAGTACTTATTGAGAGACTTATTTTTCATCTTGATACATCTTGAGGATGAGTATCTTATGTCATTTACTATGTAAAGTGAAAGGCTTTCCTAGGTTGGCATTTGTCATCCTCCTAAGGGTATAAGTCCTATTTGTGAGTAGTGATTCAAAAGGCAAACTGGAAGTTTCTCTCCAAAAGCTGCCATTTGTGTGACTTGTGGTCATGGAACTTGTGGTCAGATATTTCTTACTGGGTATGGTTCTCTTTGGATAGGCTAGGAGTTAGAAGGGCTAGAATGAGGTCAAACCAAATATAAAAGAGAGGAAATGCGAACAGGCCTGTGATGAGCAGAGAGGGATTGGAAGTCTGATCAAATTACTCACTCATCATCACAGGGCAGGGGTGGTCCTTCTATCAGCTGGCTCCAAACCAGAAGCAGTGAAGGGCACCTCTGGGCACTGCTGTAGTGTGTGAGCTTGGCTGCTAGACACCCCTATTCTCTTCTCTTTGATACTGGCTGCTTGGAACTTGGCAGCAGCCTCAACTCTTAAGATCTGCCTGTCACTGTCTCCCTGGTGCTAGGCCTGTGGAAAGCATTCTTAAAGTGCACAGCCATGTTGGTTGGTTTTTATGAATGTTTACGAGAAGGGTGGATAATTATTTTGTCATTGTGTATTTTACTTTAAAAGTTTCATTTATTGATTGATTGAAGATTGTGTACAGCAGGCAAGTGCATGTGTGTGATATATGACTATGTTTGCACAGGTGTGTGGTGTGTGTGACTGTATGGAGGCCAGAGGTCATGATCCAATGCTATCACAACCCTGCTTTTTTATGTTGGTAGCAGGGTATCGGAGCCCAGCTCTTCATGTTTGTGTGGCAAACAGTGTGCTCTACTGCATTCTTTAAAGTAGAGCTGCAGCAGTGCGGTCTATAGAGCCTGGAATTTCACTATAATTTGAACACTTGTAATTTTAATCATCTTCATATTTCAGGTATGATTCAAAAGCAGTTGTGGGTAAAAGAATGGTTGGTTCTTCAGTGAAAAAAAATTCAAAGCATAATAGAATCTGTGTTAGTATCCATTCACTTTCTTGCATTTGGAGGGGGAAAAGCATTTTAATTTAGTGTCCTTGATGAGGCAGCAAGATTGAATCTTTACGTCTCACTGTACATCACCTAAACACTTAGTGTGACAGGGTAGAGTTAGTTCTGTGGTGGAAGAAGTTTTTGTTGTAGATGTTTTGCAGTTTGTTCCAGTGATTTTATAGGGGTAACTGACAGATTGGTTATCCAGGCTTGGGTCCTAACAGATTTTTTTCCCCTTTTTTAAATGAAATGACTGTCATTTTAGAAAAAAAAATTTTTTTTAAAGAAAAACTGGATGGTATTTGTTTCTAGTCGCATTGTGTTCTCAAACCACAATTACCCCTTCTCAGGAACTCTGAGAAGCTTGTCATTGTGAGTTTGACAGTGTTGACATGAGCGTCAATAATTTTGATACTGTAAAAGTATCTTTCATGTGACTAATATATTCCACTCCAGATGAATTATTTGTGGGTTCATGGATCACTGCCAGATTAAAAAATGCCTTGAACTCTTTAGAAGCCGTCATTTAGTTACCTGAAAAGGGTATTAAAATGCTCCTGCCAGCAGGGTAAGGCTTCCTGTCTGGGATCCTTTTCTTGGAAAAGTAGGTAAGTAGCCAGACTTAGGCTGCGCACACCTCACTGTAGCTACTCGGGAGATCAAGCTTGGTAGTTCAAGGCCAGGCTTGTCAGTTAGCTTCTCACAGAATTAAACCCCCTTTCTAATACCTTCTCTTTGTAGATCCAGGCTTTTATAACTTAATTCATAGCTCCACTGTCTTAGTGATGAAGGTGAAACATAGTTGGTGAATACTATATAGTTGGTGTTTTACTACTGAGCTATACCTTCACATACTGTAGCAGCCAATATGCTGTGTGGTAAGCATTCAGTGTAAAAGCAGATCTGAGAATCCCACTAATTTAAACCTAGTAACAAAGCAAGCAGTTCCCCAGCCAAATGTTTTTGGGAGAATAGTTATTTTTTAAAGTAGGAATAAAGTTTTTGTCAATCTATAGCAAGTTTATAGAAGTATTAATTTTGGGGTTTTAAATTTTAACATGAATTAGGTGGGGCTGCCATGAGTATTTTTTTAGAGTTCTCAGTAAATTATTTTTAAGATTGTGAAGTGACCTTGGTCAGCATTTGGTCAAGAAGGTACATTATAAGGCAAGGCAGGGAAGCTGTTGATAATACCACATGCTTTTTTAGGAGGACCGGAGATGGGAGTGACTGTTAGAGGCAACCGTCATGTAGGGCATACTGACCAAAAAAAAAAAAAAAGGCAAAAAGATTCTGTCTTCTCCCTGAGTTTTTAGTGTGTCTGTATTTGTCTTGGCAATGCTGCCTTCTCTGATGTGGGTGCCAAAAGCTGAGTTTCAGATGCTCTCTCTGAGTCCATGGCTTAGGTGTGTAGGTAACCTTTACTGACTTGTCTTAACTTTGTTTGATTAAACCCTTCATTTTGAAATAAAAACGTGGTTATCTAAGGCTTTATTTCGCAGCGGATGGCTCGATTCAGTGCCCAGCAGTGTGTAAACCGTGGGTGGCACCCACCTGTAGTCTTTCCACTCAGAGGTAAATGTTCAATGTGAAAGCTCATCATGCCTGGGCTACATGGGAATCTGTATCAAACAACAGTAATAGCAACTCCCCAACCAAGAAAAATTTGACACCGACAGATAGTGCATTAATCTGAAAATAAATTTGTATTTTCACATAGTTGTTGGTTGTTCTTTGAGGTGGAAACGTGGAGGTTAATTTTACTGATTTTTTTTTTTTTTTAACACCAAGAATCTTTTCTGTCTGAAGTGGATTATAAAGCAGCTTAATCTTCACTGATGGAGCTGTGTGGAGTTGAAGGACAGGGAGAGACTCGGCAGAGCTCCTGTAGTGTGTTTGTGGAGACACTTGAGACAGGAGCTCATAGCTAGAATGTTCACAGTGAGGTGTGATATGAAAGAGGGGAGAGAGTTAGGACCACGAGGAAAGGTCACCAGGCAGTGTAATTTGAACTGGGCATGAAGTAAGTAGGAATGGCACCAAGGGGAATATGCTGAAGGCAGACCACACACTCTTCACACCATCACAGTGATTGCTGGTTAAGTGTGAAACATGATCAAGCGCTCCTACCTTATTTCTCCAGAAAAATGGGAAGCAGCACTCGGAGAGGGCAGGATATGAAGATTGTCCTCTATTCCTGTAGAGCCAAAGCTTCAGGGATCTCCGCGTGCTTCCACTTTCTGTTGTTTTAAGAGCTCAGTAAGAAAGAACTCTGGGATGTAGTTACATCTGAGCTTGTGTCTGGATGTTCAGAGCTCTGCTATGTGTCAGTAGGTAGTCAGAATTAAGAGCTGAAGAACCTCACTGTGTGCTGTGCCCAAGTAGGGTATGTGAAAGGTAAATTATCTACAGTGGGGAAAGTGACAGGCTCCATGTGTTCTCAAGGGTAGTAGTGATGTTAGCTTCTAGCAGGGACTGTTAAAGTCTGTCGGGGGCTGGAGAAATGGCTCAGTGGTTAAGAGCACTGGCTGCTCTTCAGAAGACCAGGATTCAAATCCCAGCACCCACATGGCAGCTCACAATTGTCAGTTAACTCCTGTTCCAGGGGATCCAACCCCCTCACACTTGCAGGTAAGACATCAATGTACATAAAATAAAAATAAATAAATTTAAAAAATAAAAATGAATAAATTAAAAAAGAAAGTCTGTCAGTTTGCTACTTAAAAATTCTAGTCTCTGAAAATTACTTACACATGTAGAAGAACAAAATAGGTTATTGAGTTGGAATATGGGATGCATCTTGGGATTGGAGCAACAGAATAGTAAGGGTTGTCATAGGCTTATTGCCAGCCTGCCCGATTGTGTTACAGCCACCTTGTGGGCTTCCCTGTCTGCTGCTAAGTTTTGAGGTTATTTTGAAACATTTATTTGTAAGTGAAACTTGATGAGCTCTGGGGTTGTTTTTTTTTTTTAAGAAAAATGTTATTTTTGTGTTATTGCTATGAGAATAATCTAGCTTTTGAGTTGAAGTGTTGAAATTTCTGCACTAAGATCCTTTACAGTAGACAAGCATGTGTGGTTGCGTCATGCGTTCTGTCACAGCCGTTGAAGTGCTCGCTGGCCTGAGCTGACTCCGGCACCTGTGCAGAGAGAAGCAGATGCTCCTTTCGTATAGCCCACTCTGTGCTGGAAGGCCTTCTTGTCAGTGTGTTCTGGATCAGCTAAAAAGACTTTGTAGAGGCCCATTTTACTTACAAGTGTCCTGAGATTTGAAAGAACAATCCATTTTATGTATTTCTGGGATTGAATTTATGAATTAAGTTGATATTTGGTGAAACATTCTGGTGACTATATAAAAATCTGTTCATATATGAAATTTTCAGATAGGTGGGAGTTTGAATGTTAGTTGCTATTTCATTTATTTTAAAAATAATTTGTTGTGTTTGTGCACACATGTCATGGCATCTTTGTGGAGACCAGAATTGGGTCCCTCCTTCCGTCATGTGTGTTTGGGGATCCAACTCAGGTCATCAGGCTTGGCAGCAAGTACCTTTACCTCCTGAGCCATTTCATGGGCCCCCGTAAATGCTACTTTTTCATAAATACTGCGTATGTTGATACACTATATTTGCTTTTTAAAAATGTATTTGTAAGAATTTTGAGACTCAAAAGCACCAGAGGTAACTAATAAGTTACCTGTGGAGATGAGCTGGGAGGACCTCAGACTTTTTACTCTATAGTGGGTATTACTTCCACAAAGTGGTAGGCATTTCAGGTGTGCCTGGGCCATTCGTTACCATTTTTCTAGTTTCCTTTTTTTGAGTCAGGGTCTTGGTATGTGCTCAGGCTGTGCTGTCCTGGCTTCCCTGAACGTCGACACAGCCTCACCGTCTTTTACTATGGGTTAAGGAAACATTAAGTATTAGCTTTGTTGTGAGGCAGTGGCTTTTGCACCTCTGGCTCCTTGCAGCTCACTGTGCAGAGTAACCCGGCCACAGACTTGTTTGACAGTGCCCCCCCTGTCCTCCCCTCCCCTTCTGCCTCCTGGGCACTGGAATTGCAAGCATGTGGGACCACACTGAGCTGTGGAGAGCTGTCCTGTCTTTTGGTGCAGATTATATATGCAGTTACTCAAGCCGCAGCATGCATGTGAAAGCTGGGGGCACTTTTGGAGTTGGTGTCCTCATTTTCTGTGATTTCCAGGGATTGAACTCATGGCACCAGGCTTGCTTGCTTGTAGCAAACTCCCTAAGCCTCTGAGTTGTCTCACAGCCATTTCTGTTCTTTTGTTTGAGACAGTCTCACAGTCTCTTGCTGTCTGACAAAGATCTACTCTGTCTCCAGAGAGTGCTGTCCTTAAAGTGCACTCTGCCATGCTCTGCCTTCCCTAGCCCTCCTAAACTGTGAAGTTTGAGATCAAGTTTTAATCTTAAATTTAACTGATACCAGGAACCATTTTCTCTCTTTCTTTGGTAGTCTGTCTGTAACTTGCTCTTAAGTTTGAGTTCTTAAATTATTTTCTAGCATTTTGACTTCCTCAAGCTTAGCATAATCCCATAAGCATCTACTTGAAATACTGTTTGAAGCCACAGAAGCATTTAATTTTTGGTTTTTGTTATTGTCCGGTTTTGATGATCCTCTCCCCCAATTTGTGTATTTTGAGCTAATAAAAAAGACATGATAATGAAAAGAGTTAGTTTTCTGTGCTAGTGAGCAAATGAGTCTTCCTGTGTGTCACCGATGTAGTGCGGGGGAAGTTAAGATTTAGCCCTGGGTCACACTGGCTCTAATCTCGGGAAGAGTTTCGTGTGTTCTTACTGAGTGTGGGCTAGAAAGGGCAGAGTTCTTTGTGCCTCTGTGCCTGCCCTCCAAAGCTGCCGCTCTCCTCCAGAGCACAGTCCCCACTGACCTTGCCCTTCAGTGTCCGGTCAGCCTTCTCTCATAGCTTATGAGTTCCATGATGCTGTCTTGAACTTACCTCGTTTTAAAACAGAAATGTGCTCTATAATTGAGCAAACTGGAATTTAGTGGAGAAGCTGGACCGTCCCGGAACCAAGGGAACATGTTGTTATAATGAAAGAGAGTAAATGCATCACTGGGCTAGTAAAATGAGATTTTTGGAGATGGTGGTGCATGGTAATGAGAATGAAATTATCAGCATTTAGTTTTGTGTTTGTTTGAAAGCACCAGTTGAAAGTTGCATATGTGCTTTGGTTGCTATCAGTTGTTGCTTGTCAGTAGTGAAAAGATATATTTATTGTATATGCATGAATATTTTGCCTGCATTTATATATGTCTGTAGAGCACATGCATGGCCATGGAGGTCAGAAGAAGGTATGGGACCCCAGAAGTAGTTCTGAGTGCCTGTGAGCCACCACGCAGGTCTCTGGAAGATCAGCCAGTGCTCTCAACTCCTGAGCCATCTCTTCACCTCTTCTGGAAGCTTTTAAACCCTAAGCCCTAAACTGTTTATAGGAATGGTTAAAAGTTGATCTCATTATACTTTGTCAATTATCAGAGGTGAAAATTTTCACACATCTCCCATTATTGTTTCGTTGTGTTTTCTAAAATTCTCAGTTTATTTGTATAAAAATTATTTCTGAAGAAGTTTTTAAAAGCTCAGACAGTTGTTTAGGTAACAGTTGAAGAGATGAATTCTTAAACATCTCTTTGGTTATATTGTACATTATAAAGTTACTTCCGCAGGCTAATAACTTTTTTATTCAGGAAACAGAAAAATAAAAATGGACAGGACAAGACAGTACAAGTTGATATTTCTTATCTAGCTCTGAGCATGTTTTGTTTTGTTTGTAATTTTGCATTTGTGTGTATGCCAGAGGTTGGTTTGACATTGGTTGTCTTCCTCTATTGTTATGTGTTTGGAGACAGGATCTCTGTATTTCTGGCTGAACTGGAGCTAACTTTGTAGACCAGGCTGGCCTCAAACTCACATACAGATGCTCTTGCCTCTGCCTCCTTTGCACTGGGATTAAAGGAATGTGCCTCTTTCCCTAGTCTCATCTTAGTCCTTTGAAACTCAGTCTCCTGTTGAATGTGGGGCTCCTGGTTCCCCTGCTCTTGGCTGGCCAGTCACTCTCTGTCGACTGTCTCTGCACCTTCTCCTCTCCCCAGCACTGCCCAGCCTGGCCTTTGTCTGGGTTCTGGGGATCCAAACTCAGGTCCTGATGCTTGTGCAGCAATTTACCCACTGAGCCACCTACCCAGGCCCCCAATTTTTTCTAAGTATGTACAGCAACACTCCTTTAGAAATGGAAGGTTGGCCTTTCTGTGTACATAAGCATTGTAGGCTCCACTCAGCTCCATGTCACAGGCTTTAAGAACTGGAGACTATACCTTAAGTGATTATTAATTATTAGGCTTTGGGAAGTTTTTTCCAACTTCCATTATGTGAAATTCTGAAGAAGCCCATGCTTCCCAGTTCTTTCCATTTCATGATGTTCATGTACTTCGTTTCAAAGACTTCTTTTGGCATAGACAGCAAGTCCTTCAGGTCTCACCATGTAGCTCTGGCTATCCCCAACCTCACTATGTAGATCAGCTAGTCTTCTGAGTTCTGGGATTAAAGATGTGCACCACCATGCCTACTTTAAACTGCAGTTTTTTTTTTAATGGAATTTTCCTTTGGGTATTTGCCCAGGAACCAGCTGTTGCTTGTTGTATAAACTCTAGAAGCCTCATCTTCCTGTCTGGAAACGGGGCTAACTTGTGGTAGTTCTTACTGGAGCTGCTGATGGCTTAAAGGGGGAAAGGAATCGCCGTGTCTCCTTGGGATTAATAGGAATTGCTGTTTGTGTTACTGTTGGCTCAGCCCAGCATGCAGGCCCATTAGAGCCACCTTGTTTATACGGACCAGCACTGGGTTATTAACATTTGGCTCTTGTGTTTCAAGGTTACGGGAAGTTTCAGAGAAGCTGAACAAGTACAATTTGAACAGGTAAAAATTTTAAGCTGTTTTAAGTTTAGCCACTTTTCATGGTGTTGGATGTTCTAAACAATTGCCCAACCGTGGAGCTATAGTGTTTTCTTTATTAGGGATTCATTTTATTAGGAAAAGGATTCATAGTCTAATATGATTTGGTTAGATTAAGAGTTAGATTAGATTAAGAATCTTTTTTTTTTTTTTTTTGAGATATGGCCCTAGCTGTCCTGGAATTTGATGTGTAGATCAGTCCTTGAACAGTGCAGAGATCTACCTATTTGTTTTGGGATTAAAGGTGTGTGCTACCACATCTTTTACTCTTTCTGTCAAAGTTGGGTTCATATAAATTATAGTTTCCATTAGGGCTGATTTTTTTTGTTGTTGTGTTAAATATTTATTTATTGTGTATAGTGTTCTGTCTGCATGTACACCTGCACACCAGAAGAGGGCAGCAGATCTCATTACAGATGGTTGTGAGCCATGATGTGGTTGCTGGGAATTGAACTTAGGACCTCTGGAAAAGCAGCCAGTGCTCTAAAATACTCCGAGCCATCCCCCCAGCCCAATGCTGATTTTTAAAACTGGTTTGGCATGCCATGCAACTACAGTTATTAGGGTACATATCATAATTACTCTTAGTGCTTTAAAGTTCAGTGTAGGAATGAGCTCGTTTACATTTAAAAGAACAATTTTACTTACATGCTTTTTTTTGGTTGTTGTTCCCTAGCCACCCGCCTTTGAATGTACTGGAGCAGGCTACTATTAAACAGTGTGTTGTAGGACCGAATCACGCTGCCTTTCTTCTTGAGGTAAATTATTCTCCATAAGGTAACAAATGAAAACTACACCATGCGGCCCACCTCTGTGCCGACTCTTCTTTTTAGTCCTGGGGACCAGAGGCACCTGGAAGAGTTACTTAAAGCCCAGCTCTCCTTCTGTGTGAATTCACTGCCCAGAGAATTGGCATAAGTGATTTACTTGAACTTGAAGCTAGTCCATAACAGGAGTGGGAAGACTCCTGAATGCAGTTATTATATAATCTTACTTTGGATACTGCCAGGCTGTATTGTTTTTAGTGATTTCTTTATAGTTTTTGTACCCTGTTTCCTACTCCCCAATCCAAGTATGTACGTCTCCTAGAGGGGAGTACTTTTTCTCCAGGTTGACAGTAACAGGCAGAATCTGCTTACTGAATAAATGAGAACCTTAATGTCTTCTTTTTCAGAATTTTACATGGTTTTGTTTGTTTTGTTTTTAGGATGGCAGAATTTGTAGGATTGGTTTTTCAGTACAGCCTGACAGACTGGAATTGGGTAAACCTGATAATAATGATGGGTAAGACATTGGTTTTTGCTTGGTGTGTGTGTGTGCGTGTTTTGCCAGTGTGTGTTTATGGTGTTGAGGATCAAACCTAGAGTACAGTATATAGTAGACAAATGCTTTACCACTGAGCTGCATCCTTTTCCTGTAGTTTGTAATTAATAAAGTATGCATTTAACCCTTAGAAGGTATTACAGAAAACCAATGTTTTGATTTTGGTTATTCTTTTTTTTTTTTTTTTTTTTTTTAAAGATGGGGTTTTCTTTTTATTAAAGATTTATCTTATGTATATGAATGTTCTATCTGCATTTACACCTGCCAGAAGAGGGAATCAGTTCACATTATAGATGGTTGTGAGCCACCATGTGGTTGCTGGGAATTGAACTCATGACCTTTGGAAGAGCAGACAGAGCTCTTAACCACTGAGCC
>CM053752.1:56895362-56991340 GCA_028658305.1 Pachyuromys duprasi
TTTTGGTTATTCTTAAATGATAAGAAAATGCATTGTAGAAACATGATGGTTAAATACAATGAAATGGTTAGTTTGCGCCTTGATTTTTTTTTTTTTAAGTTTTATTTAGTTAAATTGATTATTTTTGCTAGCTGGGAAATGAACCTACATCCCTAAAAGCATTATGCCTCCAAATTATATTTCTAAATCTTGATTTTCATTTTTAAGCAAGGAATAGTTTATAGACAAAATGCTAACATTAAAAATTTTAGAGGAGTTAATTGGTATAACATTTAGGAATAGGTAGATTATAAGAAGAATGATAGTACGTATTGGGTCTGTTGCAAGTGAAATTTAATTTGAAATGGTGTGCTGGGGTTGGAGATGACACAGGTTTTGCTCTGCTTTCAAGGATGGTCTTGAACTTGCATGCTTTTGCTTCTTAAGTAGCTGATAGTACAGGTGTGTACTTGTTTGCCTGGCTGACTGAAGTGACCTTACATGTTATGTTTGTCTCTGAAAGTTAGAAAGTGGAGGAACTCAATTTGAAAGCAGTCACGTTTTTTCCATTTAAATTTGGTTCTTTAAAAATTATAGGGTATTAAAGGATGCTTCATAAGATATGAATTCTACTTGTTTCCAAGAAAAACATGATTAATTTTAAAATATAAAGAAAACTTACTATTTACCACTTGTTTATATTTGGAACTTGAGCAGTTTCTACTGGGGAGGAGTGCAAGAATGTTAGGCAGCTGCTGCCTAGAGGAAGCCAAGCCTTGCCGGGCAGATGCGCGCAGAGGGGGTGGGGGCGAGCTTCTCCTATGTTTCGGGACTGCTGTGTGATGTTTACCTCTTGATATTTCCTAGGTCAAAACTGAACAGCAATTCGGGGACAGGGAGGACTTCTAGGCCTGGTAGGACAAGTGACTCCCCGTGGTTTCTCTCAGGTTCTGAGACTCTTGGCCGGCTGGCAGGCAACACTCTGGGGTGAGTTGTGTCAAGTTGAAGGCACCCATTAGTGAGTGCTTTGTACTGTGACTGACCACATCAGCATTATCTAGTGATAGGGCAGAGAACTCATCTTTGCCATCATGACAAAAATAACGTGGGTTGGAGAGATGGCTCAGAGGGTAAGAGTACTGTCTGCCACTCCAAAGGTCCTGAGTTCAATGCCCAGCAACCACATGGTGGCTCAAAACCATCTGTAATAAGATATGGTACCTTCTGGAATGCATGGGTACATGCAGACACAACACTATACAAAAGAAATAAAGTCTTTAAGAAAAATATCACAAACTGATCACAGAATCCAGATTCCCGACCAGTTAAACACGTGGACCATCTGCAGTGTCACTTAGTGGTATTGTGTCATTTGAAAATTTAAAACAGTTTGTATTTTGCCATTTATTGTGAATTATAAAAATATAACATTACTTCTTTTTGGTATCCAAGTCTGATAGGATTTTTGATTTTGATTTTTTGTTTTGTTTTTTACACAAACAGCAATAAAAACTGCCTGTACCATTTTATGTGAAATTTATTAGTATTGTCAAATTAAATAAACCATTTTTAAATTCTAGGCACTGCTTTTATGGATTTTGAGATTGGGTCTCTACATAGCTCTGGCTGTTCTGGAACTCACTATATAGATGAGGCTCGCCTTGAAAGCACAGAGATCTGGTTGTGTTTGTCTCCCAAGTGCTGGGATTAAAGATGTACACCACCACACCCAGTTATACTTTGGTTTTTGAATGGCCAAAATATTTGAAAATATCTGGTTAATGATTAGAAGATGCCAGTTCAGTCAAATTATGTGGTATTCAGAGGCTTGTAAACATACAGTTGGAATTGCATCAAAATAATTAAGATAGAAAAAACTATGCAGTGTGAACTAGTAGGCAAAGTAGAAATTAGATTTAAGAATTGTCTGAGTTCAGGTTTCCATTACTGTGAAGAGACACCATGATCACGATCACTCTTATGAAGGCAAGCATTCAATTGGGGCTATCTTACAGTTTTAGAGGTTTAGCTCAGTGTATCATGGCAAGAAACAAGGCGTCCTCCAGGCAGACACGGTGCTGGGGGAGGAGAGTTGTACTTCTTGATCTGAAGGCCACAGAAAGAGAGTGGAGGAGTTGTACACTGGGCTTAGCCTGAGCTTTAAAGACTCAAAGACAACGCAGCCAGTCCTGATGAGACCTGGTAGGCTAGGGTCAGAGGGAAGGGAGGAGGACCTCCCCATCAGTGGACTGGGGGAGGGACATGGGAGAAGGGGAGGGAGGGCAGGATTGGGAGGGGACGTGGGACAGGCCTACAGCTGGGATAAAAGTGAATAAAGTGTAATTTATAAAAAATAAAAAAGTTGACTATTTCTTTCAATTGGGGTTAGCATTTTACCTTGTTTTTATTTTTCAATTTCAATATATTTGTATTATATAAAATTTAGAAATATTATATCTTTACTGTAGTTAATAAATGGCTTTATAATTAAAAAAAAAAAGACTCAAAGCCATGCCTCCACAGTGACACACGTACTCTAACAAGACCACAACCACTAATAGTGCTACTTCCTATGAGCCAAGCATTCAAACACACGAGTCTATGGGGGGCATGCCTGTTCAAACCTCCATAAGAATTGGGATTTCAAAGTGCTTAGTTTATTTTTTTTATGCTGAACTAAATTACTTCAAAATTGGAGGAAGGTCATTTGTCATGGTTAGGTACAATCGTCAGATTGTCTTTTAGCTCAGGGACAGGAAATATAATCTGCATCTTTAATAAAACATCCTTTTGTTTTTTGCAAAGGTGAGGATCAAATGCATACCTTCTATATTGCAAACAGGTGCTTTCTTTCTGTCCTCCACATTTATAGCCTGTGTACACAGTGTGTGCTAAAGAATTCTAAAAAGAACATAAGAACAAAATGATTTCATTTGCTAAACCTGGAAGAGTATGTTTATTTAGTACATTTATTTAGTAACTGTAGTACAGACCATATAATACTTTGCTGAAAGATAAATTTTCTCAATTGAGTTGGGGTTCTGGGGCCAAATCCAGTACCATGGCCGAGTCGTGCTTCCCACTGGTGGCCGCTTTGCCTTAGCAACAGTTGACTAGCCAGGAACAGCTTGACTCTGCTCAGTCCAAAGTATGGCTAGGAACCATTTGACCCTTCACAGAAAAGCTTATTCGTCCCATGCTTAGTTTTTCACTTTCATGGTGGTGTTTGTTCCCAATCTTATGCTTTTAAGTTATTTTTTAGGTTTATCCTCTCATTCTGAAATAATTTGCTTTAAAAAAACTAAAGTCCAGAGCTTGAGAGGCCAAGGTAGTAGGGTCTTGAGTTTGAGGTCAGTCAGCCTGACTGTAGAGTGAAACCCCGTCACTTAGCTTCCCCATGTTAGCTTTTACATAAGCATATTTTTGAAGGAACAGATTAAGGATTGGTCATTCCCATTTTCCCAGTTGTGGCACTAGGCACCTTTCTCAGGCAACCTAGCAATTGCCAGTTGGATTTAGGCACCATGCTTCTTTAGTCTTCTGACCAGAGCTGTTCCTCAGCCTTTTGTTGTTGTTTGGTTGATCCTCTTGAGTAGAAGACCTTGTTACAGTGCACAGAGCTTGATTTGTCTGTTCTTCTCTTGTGATTAAATAGAGATAATGGGATTGTGGCAGGAATGCCCAGCCCTGTACTGTATAATGTCAGGTGGCTTGTGATGTTGGTAGGTCTTGCTGACTGGAGTGTGGGGAGATTACTTCCAGTTTTTACTTTGTGAGAATGGTGTCCCCACCCATTCTTTCCTCTGGTCATGCATTAGTACTTTGTGAAAAGGTCTTTTCAAGTATGTAAATAACCTGATTTTTCCTCATGCTTGTTGCTCATTAATTTTAGTATCTTTATGATTGTGTGTGAATTGCAGCTGTAGTGTTGGCCAGCTGTTTAAAATTCCATCGTTTCTTTTATATTTAGTAATTGGAATTTAACTATAAAGAACTCCCTCTGGTCATTTTCTTTTCTTTCCTTTATAATTCTGTTTTATTTCTTTCTACTTATTTCTTCTTTATTACTGTTGTGTGTGTGCATGCACGTGTGCAAGTGAGCACCTTCTCTCTCCTGTTTATTGGCGACCTGTTACTGTGTTGTTCAAATTGTCGCAGTTTAAACTTCTTAACTATTTAAGCTAGTTATAACAACGTGTCTTATAGAAGGACAGATAGAGCAGTGGAATTTTAAGAGCTTAGGCTGGGTGTCCCATGAGGTTCCTGGCATTGTTGACTTAGGGAGAAACAGTATGCATCACTTGGTAGAGACAGCAAGTCATTCCTTTTGTGTTCGTTGCGCACAAAAGAGTAGATAAGAGTAATAATTAGGTTCAGAAAGTAAGCTTAAAGTGGCTCTCTCCCAGGTGAGCAGGGACATAGAGTCACTCTGCACCACGTTTTCTTCCATTCAGTGGCGCGTGGGTGTGTGCATCCTCAGTCATTCTCTGCCGTTGTTGCAGCATGGTGCTGAGCTGGGACTCAGCTGCTTAGCTAGGCTGGCTGCCCGCAGAGTCTGGGCTTCCTCCTGTTTATGCACTTAACCATCTTCCCAGGCCTGCCCCTTCCCTTTTGTTTTTCGGTAGGGTTTTACTGTGTAGCCCAGGCTAGACTTTCCTGTCTCCTGAGTGTGGGGATTACAAGGAAACACTACCATGCAAGCCTCTGTATGCGGCTTTTTAATAAAGATGGAAAGGACTTATTGCACTTATTGTTTATAAGTGAATTTATATTTAAATATTAGAAAATTCAGACAGTTTTAAAGTTCAGAATTTTAACTGGATCGCTAATGTACAAGAATGAGACTTAAAGTTACCTTTCAAAGAGTGAACGGTTTAAAATTTTACAAATTGCCCAATATTTAGAAGCCGCTGGAGTTCTGGAGTGGGTGGAAGCGGAGGAGCCTCTGGAAGGTCATCTGCCGGAGCCCGTGATTCCCGGCGGCAGACTCGAGTCATTCGGACAGGACGGGACCGGGGGTCTGGACTTCTGGGCAGTCAGCCCCAGCCTGTTATTCCAGCGTCTGTCATTCCGGAGGAGCTGATTTCACAGGTGTGCTCATTCAGCATCTGCTATAGACGCTAGGGGGAGGTGAGGCCGAACCAAACGCATTGACTCATAGTCATGACTCCTAAGAGTTGAGAATGGGGTCTTATTTTCTTTATCAGTTTAGAAGGCTGGCTTTAGTAAGTAAGAGGCTTTATTCTTTGTTTATTTTAGGCCCAAGTTGTTTTACAAGGCAAATCGAGAAGCGTCATTATTCGAGAACTACAGCGAACAAATCTGGATGTAAACCTTGCTGTAAATAATTTGCTCAGCCGGGATGATGAAGATGGAGATGACGGTGACGATACAGCCAGTGAATCTTACTTGCCGGGAGGTTGGTACTCTGCTCTCATGCTTTTTCCTGCTTGGGGTGCTCCTCTAATGGAGGACTGGAATTTTAAAGCATACCAGATGATTATGTCTGTGTTTTGGAAGGTGGTGGATATTTCTTGCTTATGTAGTTTGAGTATAAAGCCCATTTTAGGGAAAATAATTTTGCTCAGTGGATTTCTGCTTGATCATAATTACGACATGATTATATTGCATATATTTATCCCTGGCTGACATGTACAATGTTGTTTTTTGATAATATCAATGAACATTGGTACTTGCTGAAGTACATTTATATTTTGTCTGTTTTGTTTCTATGATGTTGGTAGTATCAAATCTTGAAAGTGGGCTTTTGTAAGTAGCACTTGTAGCAATTATGCATGTGATGGTCTTTAAGACCTGTGTTTATAATCTTAATTTTATTTCTTGGGAGTTTTTGTTTGTTTTTTGTTTTCACTCGGTGATATCAGTTCCCAATTTTAATGTATTTGAAATTTTAGAGATCTTTTGGTGGTCTATGGATGCATTATTTATAGATGCTTCATTTATATCTGTTTGTTTTTATTTATAGAAGATCTTATGTCTCTTCTTGATGCTGACATTCACTCTGCCCACCCAAGTGTCATCATTGATGCTGATGCCATGTTTTCTGAGGACATTAGCTATTTTGGTTACCCTTCTTTTCGTCGCTCATCACTTTCTAGGCTAGGCTCATCTCGAGGTAATTTTGCTTTGTTTTTGTTTTTGTTTTTTTTGTTTTTTGAGTGTGGGCTAGGTGTGTGGAAAGACAGTGATAGACCCACCTGTATCTGAACTCAGATTCTTACAGTAGGATGAAGTCATCACAGATCATTTGTTTGGACACCTTGGCTTTAAAACTAGGTCTTTGTATCTTGGAGTGCCACAACAGTGTTTCAGAGAGGGTCTTAGATTGTATAGCACATAGCAAAGGCTGTGATTTACTTAAGTATATTTTATCTAGGAGATAGGTTTTGAACTAGATGTAGAATTCTAGTTTTCAGTGACATGCAGCATTCATTAAAAAAACTTAATTTGATTAAAAGAACATAATCATGTTCCTTTTAAATGCTGAGTAGATAGTGAAATATGAAAAACTTGGCAGAATGGGGTTGGCCAATATTAAATGGGTGGACATACTTGGCATATTAATATGCTGTTTGTACAAGTTTGAGATCTTTAAAAGGTATATAGTGCAGATTTGGGGCCACTTAACCCAACCTCTTGTAGGCATATGTATGCTTTAAATAATATGAATTCTTTCCAGAGTTCATAATGCTTTATCTAAATAATAGATGAAATTAGCTATACTTAACAGTGATTAGTAAAGTAGAAAAGATGCCACGTGTTAAGGATGGCTATAGATATTTGGTACTTAAAGTTGAGAGTTTTAAATATAACATATTTGTGGGTAACTATTTCACATAAGCAGATATGTAGTGTCTTAAACTTTTTAAGGTAAACATATACTTTTAACTGCTTTAAAACTATCAATTACTGAATTTTCAAATGTTGATTTTTTTTTTTAACATTAGCAACTCCTAAATACCTGTTTAAGTTATTCTGTGCAGATATTTTTAGTTTTAATCATATGATATAGCTAGCATTTAGCCACTTTGACTGGGCAGTCTGGCCATTTTTTGTTCTTTTTCTGGAGTTGGGGGACGGGTACCGAAGCCTCTCCTGCTGGCTAAGCGCTTTGCCTTGACCAACGTTCCTAGTCTCAAGTACAGCAGTTTTATGTGGCTCAGTATGGATCATCACTAATCTTTATTATTAAAATTCTGAAGAGTTTGTCATTATTATTATTATTATATTACTATTATATTTTATTTATTTCTTCAAGTTGGGGGTTCTTTGTGTAGCCGTGAAACTGAAATCAGAGATCCAGCTTCCTCTCCCTCCCATATGCAGGAAAGAAAGGTGTGCCACACCACGCTTGACTATTTTGATTATTTTAAAAAGTTACTTAACAAGCAACTGAATGTGGCTGTGGCTTTAGATAATTTGAGGCCACTTTTCAGGAAAGTGTCAAAAGACTTCTAGAAAGTTCTCCCCCTACTATTAAAAAAAAGCCTGTCCTCAAAACATTTTAAGTGCTTTATCCATAAAATCCATTTTTTTGTTTGTTTGTTTTTCAAGACAGGGTTTCTCTGTGTAACAAGAGCCCTGGCTGTCCTGGACTCACTTTGTAGAGCAGGCTGGCCTCAGACCCACCAAGATCCACCTGCCTCTGCCTCCCGAGTGCTGCGACTTAAGGCTCGTGACATTGTGTGAATTTACCTTTATTCTCATTGCTTATAGTTCAGCTTGTTTGAGTCTTTCTTTAGTACAAAAACACGCTTCTGAGATTTGTAACAAATACTGTTGGTTTGCACCTTAGTTAGGGTTTCTGTTGCTGAGCTAATGCACCATGACCAAAAGCAATTTAGGAAGGAGAGGATTTATTTCAGGTTAACATAGTTCCACGCCACAGTCTCTGAGGCAGGTCAGGCCAAGAACTCAAACAGGGCAGAAACAGTGGCTGATGGTGGAGGAGTGCTGCTTACTGGCTTGATTCCCGTGACTTGTTTAGCCTTTCTTACAGCACACGGGACCACACCTACCTGGGGTGGCACCGCCCACAGTGGGATCCCCTCCACATCAGCCACTGTTTAGGAAAAATTCCTATAGGCTAGTCTGGTAGGATCATTTTCTCAATTGATGTTTTCTCTTTCCAGATGACTCTGGCCTATGTCAGGTTGACATAAGAACTAGCCAGTAGACATTGCTTACATGTATTTAATGTTTTGAAATTCTAATTCAGTCACTTTTCTAATTTATAAATCAAAGAAGTTTATATTGAGTATTTGTAATGAACTAAGAATTTCATATAATACAAACAATGAAATAATTTCAGAATCTTTAAATCTATTAAAAAGAAAAAAACCCACACAATCACACTTAGAGTAATTCTGCTCCAAAAACATTGGACTGCCTCTGCATAGTTTATGATTTATAAATACTAGTTGATGATTTTTACCCAGTCACTTGAAGAGTTAATGTTTTGAATGTTGCATGTCACCCTACATAGCTCTTGATTGTGTACATTTTGAGTAGATAAAGTGCTGTTAGCTGCGTCCTGCAGGGTGTGTACTAGAGAGTGGCTTACTTTTATCCCACTGGTGTGACCCGATTGCATACCAGTTCTCCTTCTTCCCTTAGAAAGAGACTCCGAGCTTTTGCGGGAGCGGGAATCTGTTCTACGTTTACGGGAACGAAGGTGGCTTGATGGAGCCTCATTTGATAACGAAAGGGGCTCTACCAGCAAGGAGGGAGAGCCAAACCCGGATAAGAAGAGCACACCTGTTCAAAGTCCAGTGTCTTTGGGAGAAGATTTACAGTGGTGGCCTGATAAGGTATTTGGAAAAAGTTTATACCTTTTCATTTAAGTAGAATTCTAACAACTTGCCCCCCTCCATTAAAAAGTTTGTTTTATTTATTCAGGTTTTTGTAAGACTGTTTGTTTTAGAAGCAGGCTGCTGGAGCATTGGCCAGGCTGTGAGCCATGTGTCCAGTGCTGCTGCTGCTTGCTTCTTGATGCAGTGAATCAGAGATTTTGGGGGTTAGTCTCAGTAACACAGGAACATTTATTCTCCAGGACATTTTGCCTAGTGTAATTATTTTAATGATGGTTACATTCTTTGGTAGAGATTTGCTTTGCCAAGTTTAAAATGCGGAATGGACCTTAGTTTCTACAGGATAAACTCTAACCATTGATGCAATGTGCCTGTTAAAACAAGATGAGGGCTGTGTATTTCTGGAGTTACATAGCTGTAAGTTTTTTCAGACCCTTTGATGCTATGGTAGTAGATAAAGCAGGCCAAATGAGATTGGGGGATGGAGTGCCAGGAAAATAGAACAAGTAAGTGAATTCCAAGAGGCACCTTGGATTTGCGAAGTTGACTGGACCTTTACAGATCCATTTCTACCACAAATGAAGTCTGTTGATGGTGTGTGCTCCATTGTCTTAAGTGTTGAATTCATTTCCAGAGTCTTTTATAGAAATCCATGTTTTTCACTCATTAAAAACTGTGACCTTCTTCCCCCCTGTTTCCACAGATAGTTGACTGGAACTTAATTCTTCTTTTTTCTTTTGTTTTTCTTTTGTTTTTTTCAAGACAAGGGTTTTCTGTGTAGCCTTGATTTTCCTGGATTCTTTCTGTAGATCAGGCTGTCCTTGAACTCACAGAGATCTGTCTGCCCTGCCTCCCGAGTGCTGGGATTCCAGGCGTGCACCACTGAGCCTGGCAGAGCTTATTTCTTAAGCATGCATAAACTGAAGTTTTGGTACATACCTCTGGTCCTGGAAGGTGAGGCAGGAGAGTGAGGCCAGATTGGGTCATGTGAGACTCTTGTCTTAAGCAGGAGAAAAAGGGTCAATGAGGTTAATCACCAGCAGATCAAGAGAGTTATGACCTCACTTTATTTTTCATTTCTTCAGACTCAAATTTGGGAGAATAGTAAACCTTTCAGATTTATGTTTTTTTATAGTTATTATTAATCTTAACGCAGTTAATATATTTTTTGCTGTATAACTCATATGGGAAACTCGAATGAAAGAAGGCTATGTATTTTAATCCTTGTCTTTGGACTGTTTACATTGGCAGCTACCATATTTGCCTGAATTATATTTTGTCTTAACACAATGCTGGAAACATCCCTGGTTTCTTTTGCTTGTGTGGTAGAGTGTTTGTTGTTCTCTTCCTTTTCTCCCCCTCCCTTTCTCTCCTTTCCTTTTCTCTCTCCCTCCACTTGTGGGGAGTCAGATGCCATTGTACCATATTTCTCATTTGTCTCGCCTGGATGGTGTTAGAGTTCTGCTGTTTGTTTGTTTGTTTGTTTTCATCAGATTGGTTAAGGATTGACTCCTGAAGAGTGAAAGGTTTGAGGGAAGGCTTCAGAGGGGTTGAAGGACATCAGTGGGCAACAGGAAACAGGATTAGGATACGCTTGGTGTTTGCTCCAACTGCTGAGAACTGAGGGTCTAAAGAGGGCTTTAGAGTTCCTAGCTCTGGACACTTGGGAATGTTGTGTTTAAGGTAATGCTTGAGGATGAGAACAGATGAAGAACGTCTCTGTCATTTTATCCCTTCCAGGTCACAGGTGTTGTCTGATTGCTGCTAGAGGCCCCTTACTTTGCTTCATAGTTGGGCTGTACTGATTACTAAGCTCTTTTCTCATATAACATTAATTCTAAGCCTGGTGGTGGTGGTGCACACCTTTAACCAGCACTGGGGATGGGGAGGGAAGGCGGTGGAGAAGAGGTGGGCGGAGCTCTGAGTTTGAGGCCAGCCTGGTCTACAGAATGAGTTTCAGGACAGCCAAAGCCACGGAGAGAAACCCTGTCTCTAGAAACAAAAAAAACGAAAACCCTTTAAGTTTTGCAAGAGGCTGATTATAACAACTTGTACAAATTACTCTTTAAATATGAGTCTTTTATTATTTTGATAAGATTGTTTTAAATTAAATTTTGGTACTTCTTGCATTATTTTCATAGGATAATGTGCTTCTATACTCTTTGCTTATCTAGTTTTTGTATACTATAGTCATTGGAATTTTATAGCATATATTTGAACTATTCGTTCTTATTTTACATTTTTTACTTTATGTATAGCAAATATTTGCCTGTATATATGTTTGTACTGTGTGCTTGCTTGGTTTCCTTGGAAGTCAGAGGAGGGTGTGGGAACGCTGTTAGATGCATGAGTGCTGGGAATTGAACCTGCGCCCTCTGGAGGAGTGGGTGGAGCTCTTAACCATTGAGCCATCTCTTCAGCCCTAACCTATTGTTGGCTATAAACTTTTCAGCACTTTAGATTGACAGGAAAACTTCCTATGTTTGTCAGTGCATATGTGGTTTCTTAGTGGTACAGTCAGCAGTGAAGCCAGAGCCTGGTTAGGAGTCCTAAACAGGAAACAGAGGCAGTCTTTTTTGAGGTCAGAATTATATATTTCATTTTAATTTCAGGTGGTTACCTATTTCACCATTCTTTAATTTTTTTCATTCATCCATTTACCTTATTTATTGTGTTTATCCTTGTGGGTGTGCTGCAATGTGTATTTGTTCATAGAGGTCAACGGAACTACACACTCAGGAATATGTGCTTAGAGGAGATGAGCACCTCATAAAGGGGTGTGTGCTCCTTTGCTCATTGCAGTGTTATTGACAATAGCCAGAATATGGAAAACAAGTTTCTGTTAATGCTGAGTAAGCAAAACACACATACGCGCACACCCACACACACATTGGGGAGTGGTGTAGCCAGCAAAATAGCCTATTTGTTACAAAAGGGATAGAATTAGAGAAAAATAGGCTAAGTGAATCAAGTTAGAAGCATACACTATATGATTTCACTTATGTGTCTTCAAAAAAGGAAAGGCAGGCATTCTGAGACAAGAAAATTGGTTACCATAGATGACGTATGAAGTGGGAAACTGCAGTGAAAGAATATGAAGTAGCATATGCACATGCATGCCAAAAACATTCAGAAATCTAACTTCCACCCGAGAAGTATAGGCAGATAAGTAGCACCAGCTGGCTCGGTGACAGGCCTATGAGATAAGTGTGAGTCTGACCAAACACAGTAACCATTTCACTGTAATATGATGGAACATCATGTTGAACTTCACAGGTGTGCAAGAAATGACACATCTCTTTAAGTAAGCTCACTAAACAAAAACTGCTTTGTGCCCTGGCAACACACTGTTTAGATTTAAAGGTGCTTCCACTCTGTATTTGCTAAGCTCCCAGGAAGGGCTTGGTGCTGGTTTATGGGAGGAAAACAGAAGTAACTCACAGGTCAGCACTGTTAATTAGCAGTTACATCCCTTACTATCCTGAGTATGTTTTCGCATAGTTATGGGAAATAAGTATGTTTATTCCTAGCAGCTCTGTGAATATGAAGTTGTGTGCTGTCTGTCTGTGGTGAGAGAGCCTGACTTGAATAACTGGCTCCTTATACAAGTTATTTGCTATTGGAACATGCTTACTGGTTAAGTTGCTTTGTTTTTACCATGGTTTTCATATGACTAAGCATGAAAACAAAGTTTAGAAATGGAAACTTGTGCCGGACGCGGTGGTACACGCCTGTAATCCCAGTACTCGGGGAGGCAGATGCAGGTAGATCTCAGTGAGTTCGAGGCCAGCCTGGTCTGCAGAGCAAGTCTAAGACAGTCATGGCTACACAGAAAAAAACCTTGTCTTGAAAACAAAACAAAAAAATGGAAGCTTCTTTTATTGGCACTTAGACATTTCTAAGAAATGTCCATTAAAAGTTAGCACCGTCCAGGCATGATGGCACATGCGTACGATCCCAGCTTTCAGGAAGATTCCCATGTGTTCAAAGCTGACTTGTGTGTCAGTAATACAAAAACAAAATTTGTAAAGTGCAAAACTGTAATTTGATAATAAATAAAATGAGACAGGGCCATACAAAAGAAGCATAAGAAAGGGGACGTTAGGAAAGAAAGGTGAGGTGGAGCACCTGCAGCTGACCAGGCGGCGCATAGACTCTGCTCCTGCTGCTCCTTTTGATCACAGGAATATGCTGCACTTTGTGTTCAGAGACAAATGCTAGTAAGTGAGTTTTCTGTCCCTTCCTAGGCTGTTGATTGTCCTGGTCATTGACAGTGGTCCACAGCAGATTTAAAGGTCCAGTTTGGCCCAGCTGGCTCATTTAGGATTAGCCCTGGTGAACAGTGGGCTATCAGGGAAGGATGTAACGAGCCATTTTTAATTTCTTTTTTAAATGAGGAAGTGAGTTCCAAGAGGCTCCGTCATTGTGCTTTTACAGTTAGCATGTGGTTCACTCAGGGCCATACTGCCCTCAGCAGATCATTTACGTGTGATGTTGGAGTTACTTGCTCACTGTGCCATGTGCCATGTTGGCCTGCAGTAGTGTAGAGCTCCCACAAGGAGCCCTTACTGTAGAGTGTGATGTGTTGGCAGTGTCATCAGTGTGGAGAAGGTGGTGGGGATTGAGTAGGGAATGACTAATCTGTTTTAGGCAGAGGCTTCAGAGGAGCTGCTGGTTAAGCAGTGTTCTTGAAGTGTATTGGTACTAACCATAATCGCACATGGACTGTGAGTCACCAGAGCTCGTGCTATTGATCTTCAGTGACGCACGCTCCATCAGAGTCTCTCTGGAGAGTCTGTGATGAGGGTGCTGAGGTTTTGTCTGTTTTTAAGGAATTGAACACTGTTGAAACCGTGAGAGAAATATAGGAACAGGAAAAGGAAAATCTAGTCAGTTTGAGCATGGGAGGATTGTTGGGTCAACTGCAAAGACCTTAACCACAGTAGGAGTAGTGGGGACAGAGGGTTTTGACAGTCGCAGAGCCACCGCCACACAGCGGGCAGCAGGCGGCGTCAGTGCAGGTGGGGGCTACAAGGGAGGGTGGGCCCTGCGGGACCCACCGGCTTGGGCCTGCCTTATTTCCACCACTGTTCTTTGAGGAGCCCTATTCATGCTTTTGGGTGTGGCTCACTTTTTACTTTGTTGTGAGTGCCTCTCTTTCTCTTAACCTTTATGCTTGGGTCTGTTAAAATGTTTATGACATCACAGCTCTGCTTTCTTCTTTTGAAATAAAAGATAAAAGCAGAGAGTTGTGCAGGGAAACCTGCACATATTTTAAAGCTTAGTGTGCTGGTGATCACAGCCACTGAGGCTGAAGGGGGTCATAAGGGGACAGTGACACAATCGGGAGGAAGCGCACAGTGTAGCGAGGGAATTGGAGAGTGGTTAGGGACTTGAAAAGAAAGGACATATAGCACCTAGTAGCTATGTGTCCCGGGCTAGCCTTGGGCTCTCAATCCTCCTGTCTGAGCATTAGATCTTAGAGGTTTATGCTGTCATACATGGCTGTTTTAAGGGTTTATAGAGAATAGACTGATAGAAAATATGACATATCTACTTGGCACTTAGAAGTACTGTTGTGTTTGCTTCAGAAAGCTGTCAAGATGAAATAGCTTTGGTGAGAATTCACTTTCCTGCAAGGCTGACTAAAGGACAGGCTAGTTTGCATGGTTTTTGGGGGAAAGGGATATAAGAGGGGTCTGCTTTTAGTGTATATTTCTGTGTGTGACCTTTAAAGGAGGCAGGAGGTATTTGTCTGGAGGTGGGAGGTGGTAAGGAAATGGGAAGGGTGGTTTCATTGAGGAGCAGAGGAAGCAGAAAGCCTATACCTGGGGCCTGGTCATCTCTGGGCACATGGAAGGTAGAGAGGTTGCACAGAAGGGGAGCAGCATGCTCATGCTGAATTCGATGAAGAAGCAGTGGTGCTGTGTTAGGCCCTATGCTGGACACTGTATTAGTTCACTCCCATCCAGATATTTGTTAAAATGTATTCATTTCTGAAGTCAAAACTGGGTTCAGAGAAACAGAATTGATCTCAAGTCAGTGTAATAAGGGGACTTTGGGCTCCCATTTGCTGATGTCATTCCATTATAATTAATTTCAACTGGAGGACTGAAAAGAGAGAATGAAGTGGAAAAGCTCCTACAAGGAAAACAGGCAGTGGCCTTCAGATGTTTGTGGTCTTAGGGAGCCAGAGGCTCATCTTTCAGACAACACCTGTAGGGTGACTGGAAGTAGAAGTGATTGGTGCCCATGCATTAAGACTAACATCAGTATTCCCTTTGTAGATTCTGAGGCATAGCTTGTTGCTTATAACCCTTGAGAGATAACCGCAAGTTAGGTCAGTAGTGTAAGCCTATCTGACCAAATAAGATTCTGTTATGCCGAGGTTTGCTTTAAGGTTTGCGGGTAACTTTATGGGTTCAGTCATTGTTCTTATATTTTTGTCTTTTAAATCTCATTTACATTTGTTGCATTTTTTGAAAGATAGAATTGCATCCTAATTTATTACATGTCTTTCACCTTTAATGTTAATGAACTTTTACCATAAAAAGCAAAATAGGGACATTGTTTTCAGCAGGTTGGAAGTGTCTGCAAGGAAGGAGTTTTATTACCTTCCACCCCACTTTATGCAGCATGTCTAATATGTGTGAGATAAGCTGGTAAACGTCCTGCGTGATGTGAGCTGAAAGCAAGGCAGAGTGAGAGCTAGAGCGGCAGAGGTGGTGAGAGGCTTCTTCGCATAGACTTGCTTGAGGAGTGGGAATCGATTATCTAAAAGTGAAGCCAGAGACAATAGCAAGGACAGTGCAAGTGAGACAGTGCAAGTGTGTTGTCTTTCTGGAAACAGAAAGCAAGTCAGCTCTGCTGAAGGAAGGAGGAGGAGTTTCTGAAAGGGAGCCAGGGACTTGTGAGGATCCTGTTGATCATGGCTCATGAGTGTATGTAAGCAGTTTAGGTTTTTGTAGTGATTAAAAGCAGTGTCTGAACCAAGAGATTTGGCAGTTTTCGTATTCATAGTTCTGTCTTATTTTACTTTATAGGATGGAACAAAATTTACCTGCATTGGGGCTCTGTATTCTGAGCTTCTCGCTGTCAGCAGTAAAGGAGAACTTTATCAGTGGAAATGGAGTGAATCTGAGCCTTACAGAAATGCCCAGGTATTTTGTTATATTAAATCTTGGAAGGAGTGACTCTATATATCTACATGAGAAATAGTAATCATTTTTCTTATGCTTTCAAAGAATCCTTCATTGCATCATCCACGAGCAACATTTTTGGGGTTGACCAATGAAAAGATAGTCCTATTGTCTGCAAATAGCATAAGAGCAACTGTTGCTACTGAAAATAACAAGGTAGGTACTATTTTGTGTTGATGAACATTTCATGCTTAAAATTGCGGCTTGCTTTCTCTGTCCCTTTTCATTACCTTTCAGTGTGAAAGGTCCATGATAAAAGCTTTTTTAACATTTACAACAATAATCCTGTCTGAATTTTTTGTTGGCTAGTTTATACTGTAATCTTACTTGGAGAGTATTTAAAATTTCTCCCTATAATTGTGTGTGTGTGGGCACGTGGTGATGAGAGTGAGGTGGCGACAGCTGAGACTCAGTGCCCTTTTTGCAGAGGATGTGGGTTCCGGTGATGGAGCTTGTAGGCTTAAGTGGCCGGCACTTGTTCCCCGGACATCCTGCCAGCTTGCATACGTTAGTCAGTGTTTAAAGTGGCTTTCTGCTGTTAATGAAAGAAGAAAATATCGAAGAAAAGCTAGAAAGGAAAGTGCTTAAGAGACAGGAGACTGAACTTAAGCTCGGACAGACTGGTTGAAATGTGTTGCTGTTCTGCTTCAGGTGAGAGTAGGCATGTGCAGGTGGTATGACTGCAGAGTGGCACCAGATGCTAGATGGTCAGCACGGCTTCAAAGCTGTTGAATTCCAGTAAAAGTCTTAGAGCCAGCCAGCCTGGTGGCCCATGTCGCTATGTCTAGCAGTCGGGGTGCTGAAGCAGGAAGATCACAAGTTTGAGGTCAGCCTAGACTTTAGTGAGAAACTCACACGTTCCACTCCCCAAAGAAGAGCACATGCTTAGTCTTATGGTTAGTGCCTTAGAAATGGTTGTGATTTGATTTACATGGGAAGAAAGTGTTTCAATTCTTTTTGAGTGTGTGAGTGCTTGCACATGTGTCAGTGGTGGTCAGAGGTGTCTGATCTACTGAAGCTGGGGTTACGGATAATTTGTGATATGGATAGCATCTCCATCCCACCTGGGAACTGAACTCGGGTCCTCTGCAAGATCAACACGTGCTCTAATGGCTGAGCATACTACAGCACCCAGGAAAGTTTTCTGAAGTACTTACTTATTTCTGTTGTATTGCACTCCAAACCTTTTCAACTTGGAGGTGATAGAATATGTATTATACCTTGCTCCAGTGTTGACCACAGCTCTTTTGGAAAAACACTTGCTTTTACTTAAGCCTTTACTATTATCTTCCTTAGGTTGCTACATGGGTGGATGAAACTTTAAGTTCTGTGGCGTCTAAGTTAGAGCACACAGCACAGACTTACTCTGAGCTTCAAGGAGAGCGGATAGTCTCTTTACATTGCTGTGCTCTTTACACCTGCGCCCAGCTGGAGAGTAATTTGTATTGGTGGTGAGTGTCTTCCACAGAGTGCTTGTTGCATAGAAGCAGCTTTGAAGACAGAAGTGCCATCAGGAGGCCGCTGAAAAGACTTTGTAGGGGCAGGAATTTCCCTTTAGAATACTCACCTTAACAACTAAGAATAATTTTATGGAAACATTTTATGTTTATTAACACTGTACGTTATTAAATTTCACGAGAGCACAAAGTGAAATAAATTATACATACTCCTGTCTATGGATAATTATGGCTAGGATTTGCAGGTAGTTTTAATCCTTTCTTCCCCTATACATGCATACATGACTTGCTATTACACAATTGCAAATATGGGATATATGGTAATTTAAAATTTCATTGCGTGAATTTTTCTTCATTTATATATATGGGTATATATATATATACATTTATATATATGGGTTATATATACATATATACATATATGTATGTAAACATATTATTAATCATGTTCTAAATTTATTCTTTGCAGTATTTTTAGGGGGTACCAGTAAATTTGCATCATCAAAAGTAATTTGTAGGAAAAGTTAGTTGTAAAAAAAATTATTGGTTGTATTTTCTGTAGAATTTAATCCTAAAGATTTAATAAAACTGGATCTGGTGATTAAAGTTAAAAACAAGGTTAAAATAGAAGTAGTTGCATTTTAATAATACCCTGAAGTAAAAATTCAGAGAAGTAGCTTTAGTGGCTGAATAACTCCAGATTTATGCAATGGGCTTCTTTGCTGCTTTCTTGACCAGTTTATGGTTTTTCTTTCAGGGGTGTTGTTCCTTTTAGTCAAAGGAAGAAAATGTTAGAGAAAGCTAGAGCAAAAAATAAAAAGCCCAAATCCAGTGCTGGTATTTCTTCTATGCCAAACATCACTGTTGGAACTCAGGTAAGTCATTAGAGTCAAGCATATCTAAATGGCAATTGAAAAAATAAATCACTGTCTTTTGATCCTCCTCTTAGCAAACAGATTTTCAAGGTAAGTGTTCTTAAATGTCTGGGTTCTAGTAGCATGTAGATGCCATGTCTTTCTTCTTTCATCAGTTAACATTTTGTAGATTCTGGTCTCATGTCTGTAGGTGGTTTTCATACAGAGCAGAGTTTCTTTTTTGGCCTAGCGTTAAGAATTATTTAGTAGTTTTCCAGTGCAGAGTGACCCTTATAGGAATGTTGGTTGAGGTTGTCCTAGCGATAAGTCTGGGCATGACTGTATTGAGGGAAGTCATAGAGTTGAAAGACTGCTCTGGGGTATTGCCAGTAAGAGCCTGTATGTTTCTACAGACTGTTGTTTCAGGGCTCTGAGATGGTATGTTAGAAAATGATTTTCTAATACCTTACTGCTTTTCAAAGTGTAGAAATCTGCTGTAGGCCTCATGGCCCTTTCATCAGTTATTTATCTATGTGCAGTTGATTATTTCTGAATGCTGCAGCCAGAGTATAGCAAGTTGGATGAAGGAGAAGATACTAACAGTTCAGTAAAAATTGGCTCTTTGCTAACCTGGTGACCAGAGTTCAAATCTTGGGCCCCACAGAGTATAGGGACAAAAGCAGCTCCACGAAATTATTCCCAATCTCTGTGTGTACATGATGGCCTATGTGCACACCTAATGCTTGTGCACAAAATACATATTAAAAGGACTTTGAGAGGTTGGTGAGAGCTCAGTAGTTAAAAGCTTCCCTGTTGGGCTGGCTTAACTCTACTTCTTGATGATTGGACGCCATCTTCTGGACTTTGCAAGTACATGCACATACCCACACACAGACACAAATGTTACATAATTTAAAAATAAAAACCTTAAAAGATTTTTTTTAAAAGAGATTAACAAAAGGTAAGCATGGACTGTTGCCACTGAGAATTTTGACTACTTTTCATAGTTATGGGTTTATTACTTTCATAAACTACTTTAAAGGTATTTAGTTGTAATTGCTAACTTACTGATTATTAAAATGAGGTGATCCACAGAACTAGAAGCTTTTTGGGACATTGATGTTCTGAGACCAGAAGGGTCCTGATATGGATATTTATCTTTTATGGTAAAATTTAATATTTATAGATCATAACAAGTGTTATAATGTGAAGCAACTTCAAGAGCTTCATGGCCCATGGAATTTAGGACAAATGCAGGTTTTTGTTACATAGTGTGCTGCGTACTTCCTCATGTAGCATTTTCATTTCAGGTTCTTTCTCTACACCACCTTATTCTCTGTGCTTTAATAAACAGTTACTACTTGACCCTGGCTTTAATGTACTGGTTCCTATTGTCTTTGGCTCCATCTCCTCACCTCCCCAATCCATAGTTGTCTTGTTCTAAAGTTTGTTCACCTTCCAAATACAAATGTCCACTATCTGGACAGGATGAGTCTGCTTTCATTATTTACTAAGGGACTTTTTACAAGGCATCTTTCCTGTCTACAGGAGCCACCTTTTCTGTTCTGTTCATTCCAATTTAAAAGTAATTATTAGTGACCGATACGAGTGACGACATTCCTGCAAGCAGGGAAGGTGGGGAAAAAGATTCTTGAAAAGTATTTTTTAGATTTATCTGTTATTAGTATTTTATGTGTATGGCTGTTTTGCTTGCATGTGTGTATTGTATCGTGTGTGCCTGGTGCTGGTGGAGGCCAGGAGAGGGTGTTGGATGCCTGGGTCGGGAGTTACAGACGGTCGTGAGTTGCCGTGTGGGTGTTGGGAACCAAACGTAGGCTCTATGTGTGAGCTACCTCTGTAATTTTGTTACTGTTGTGGATTATAATGATCCTGTGAAATGGCCCTCAGCCTGTGGGTCGAAGATAGATTGGTAATAAACTGTTGAAGGAAAGACCACATCACAGTACCTTGAGATTTTCTTTTAAAACCAGAGGCTTATGGAGCCAGAGAATAGAAAAACATCGATTCCTCCCCACCCCCATGACAGCAGGAAGAATTGTTGGTTAACTCCACCTGCATCCATAGATCTTAATACTTGAAAATAATGTATTTGCCAAGTATTAATTGTACTTTCTGCTGGCCCAGACTTGGATTTGCTGTGAGGTGCATTTATTGTAATAAGATGTTAATAAGTAATTTCAGTTAATAATCCATGTTTATTTCAATTAAAATGTTTTTATTAAGCAGTTACTGGGCTCTAAGCTTTCACTAGTTTTATTTTTTAAAGTGAGGCAGAGTTGGGATTTACTTGGGAAAGGTTTGCAGGGAGTTCCCTATTAATTATTGTGAGATGGGGGTCTCACCTTGAAGCTTGACTGACCTGGAACTTGCTTGCAACTTAACATATGGACTAGCCTGGTCTTAAACTTAGGGATGCCCTGCCTCTGACTCCCAAGTGCCAGGGTTAAAAGGATACACCCCCATGCCCGGCAATAAAAGTTTTTAATAGGAGTTTAGCTAGATACGGTCATTAAATGTTGTGGGGTGGGGGAAGGAGTATAAGAGACGGTAGGAATGCCCTGTTGGCACCTGGTCATGGCTGGCAGTGGTGGAAGGTGGCAGATAGGACAAAAGTTTCCTGAAAATTGCTGCCAATAACATTTTTCCAAGTTTGCTTTTGAGACTATCTATGCCCAAAACTGTAGCTAATGATATGTAATTCTCAAGGAGAACTGAGCCCCTTATGTGGCTTGTTTGGCAGTGTTACTGTAGAGGCCAGCTTTCAGTGCATACCTGCAGGAACCTCTGAATTTTTTTTTTTAAAGCTTTCGAGCACATCCTTAGTTCTGCAAGGTTTTTAATGTGTCCCAACAGAATGTTAAAGGACATTGACCTTTGAACTTGTTTAAATACCTGATGCCAAGGTCGGTGTGTGTTTGTTTGTTTGTTTAGGAGTCTTAACTCTCAGCTTGGCTGCTGCATTTCTCCTACCTCAGCCCTTTGAGTGCTGATACAGGCTGAGCTGCACACCATGTTCCTTTTAAAGATTGCAGTGCCCACTGAAGGCTGAGGGAAACATTCATAGAGATGATACATTAGAGCTTATGGAGCATCAGAATTAAAGAAGCAACAGTTCAAAATGGCATGAAACAGAAAACAGTATGGTTTTTTTTCCCCTCCATTTTCTTTCCCTTTATAGAATGGCTGACACTGGCTGCTCTTGTAAGTTTAATGACTCATTTCTAGCAGACATGCTGAGGTCACTGCTCATTAGTTGTAGAAACATTTGTTTGGATGGAGAAGGTTACTTTAAATCCTTGTTGCGTGTGAGCTTGTGTTGGAAAACACAGAAGTGTCCTTTCCTTTTTCACCTGACTGGCAGTGTTTGCTGCATCATACTGATTGTGTTTTCTCTCGTCTGTTAGGTGTGCTTGAGGAATAACCCTCTTTATCATGCTGGAGCAGTTGCATTTTCAATTAGTGCTGGGATACCTAAAGTTGGTGTTTTAATGGAGTCAGTTTGGAATATGAATGATAGCTGTAGATTTCAGCTTCGGTCTCCAGAGAGCCTGAAAAGCATGGAAAAAGCCAGCAAAACCATTGAAACAAAGTGAGTACTGGGCCCTTTGCTAGTATCTCAGCTCTTCGCTGTGTGTATGAACATGGTTGTCAAAAGTTTAGATAAAGAAACAGGGAAATTACTGATTTTGTTTTAATTGCACATTATAATTTCTTCTTTCAAACATTTGATTTTGTTTTGCTTGCTGTGGGTGCTGGAAGCCCAGCCCAGTCCCCTGGAGGAGCAGTGGGTGCTCTTCCCGGCCGGGCCGCCTCCCCAGCCTTAAGTTACAGTTCCTGGTGGTAGTCAGGGTGACAGGCCCCCCTCTTTTTTTTTTCTTTTTGTCATTAGCCTGTGTTCTTTGTAGGTGTCATACATCTTTTGACATGTTCAGCTTTACTGTTAGGCCAACATTTTCTTTTCTCCTATGCAATAAAGTTGTTATGGAACCTTTAGTCTGATAAAAGTATGTTACTATCGTTATAAGAGTAGAAGAGTATTTTTTATTTTTTGCTAAGTTTTGGTTACATTGGAAAATGTACTTACAGCATTTCACACATGGAAAATTGTGTTCACACCCTATACACAGGTGTCTAAAGTTCTGAAAGTTTTGTTTGTTTAGTATCCAAACAAATGGAATGATTATAAATTTATTAGCTTTTCTGTTATTCTCCTGATGCTTAAAGTGCAAGGTAAAGCTTGGAAGCACAGGGTTTGTTAGTTAAAAAAAAATACTGTATACCATTTTAGCCAGGTGCTTTGGTGCATGCCTATAATCCCAGCATTTGGGAGTCAAGCAGGCATATCTCTGAGTTCTAGGCTAGCCAGGACAGCCAAGCCTACACAAGAGAAGCCCTGTCTCAAAAAACTAAAAAGAAAAAGGAAAAAAAAAAATCAAACATATGATACTAATACCTAAGATTTACAGTTTTAGTGCCTTTAAAAAAAAATTTATAGGTGAATCTCCTAATTACATTGATATATTGTCTAAAAATAAAAACAGGAGATCATAATACTTAGGTACATTCCTGTAATTGTAGTTTTAAAGGTTTGTAGAAACTAAGGGGTTGTGTCTAGAAATAATTTTACTTTAAAAAAGTGTATGCTTTATCACCTGTAGAACATAGTGGAGTTCTCATTAAGAGAGGTTTAACTGCTCCGAGAGGAGGTCTGTCCACTGCCGGCACGAGTTGTGGAGAGCTTTGTCTGGTGCCTTGTTCTTATGTGTACCATGGACCTCTTTTATTACATGGTACTATTGCTGTAAGATATGTTTTATGCTTAAAACTATAGCTATCTAACAAGAATTTCTCCCTCACTTATAAACTTGTTTCAATGAATTATTTGAAGGTTTTTGTTGTTTTATTTCCTAGTTATAAGGGTGCTTTTCTTACTTTAGGCCTGAGAGTAAGCAGGAGCCAGTCAAAACAGAGATGGGTCCTCCGCCTTCACCAGCATCCACCTGCAGTGATGCCTCCTCCATTGCCAGCAGTGCATCAATGCCATACAGTAAGTTTTATGTGTATTGTGCATGGTCAGAGTACGTCCCAGGAAGACAATGATGCCGTGTTTGTCTAACTAGTTAACTCAGTAGCATTTAAAAATTAGTTTTATAGATGTTGTTTTGTTCCTTTGCTGGATGTTTTTTCTTTTGTTTTTGGTACAGTTTTGTTTAAGTGGAAAGACAGCATTTATAGTGCTGTTTCAGTTTTTTACAATTATAGTTAAATACATATAAAATTCTTAGTCATCAAAGGAAATTCTCTCCCACCAAGAATATATGTTTCAGTTCTTTTTGAGATTATTACTTTGCACATTAGTTATGACATAATTTTAACTTTTGCTTTGAGTACTTTTACTTTATTGAATTTACAAGGCTAGGTTTAGAACTGTGTCTTGGATTTCAAGTTTCCAGAAAGTCACAGGTTAAAGTTATATGGTGGTTTTAATAACATAAATACTTTCAAAATAAGCACACAACACCATTTGGCACAATTTAGTAATTATACTAATGTTGGTATAGTTAGGCAGTAACCAGTTGTGGCTTTTTGTTTATTTAGGGTGAGTTTTATGTTATAATGTCAGTTCAGAAAGAGGTGACTTAAAGATTCTTCAGTTCTTTGCAAACGGTCCTTACTGGTATGCTTAGATGGACTCTGTAATGATTTTTTTAATATTTTCTTTTTGGTACTTACCATTTTGTTGTTGTCTAAGAACGACGTCGATCGACTCCTGCCCCAAAAGAAGAGGAAAAGGTGAATGAAGAGCAGTGGTCTCTTCGGGAAGTTGTTTTTGTTGAAGATGTGAAGAATGTTCCTGTTGGCAAGGTTTGTTCAAAATAGACGAGAATTAATTACTACTTCAATTTGGTAACTTGAGGATTCTCATGGCCAGTATCTGAGACACCTTTCTTCAAGTCTGCCTTTAAATTGTCTCCTTCAGTGGTTGCTTTGGTCTGAGTTCTGAGTCTGGTGCAGATGGCTCTCTGCTGAAGGTGAAGAAATGTTGTTGCATTGTATTGGGGTTCTCTAGAGAAACAGAACTGACAGGGTGAATATACATGGGGTTTATTAGGAAGGCTTACAGGCTGTGGTTTAGCTGGTCCAGCAATGGTTTTCTGCCAATGATGGTCCAAGAATCCAGCAGTTGTTCAGTCCAGGAAGTTGGATGTGTCAGCTTGTTTTCAGTATAAGCTGGAATTCTGTGTAGAAGTAGGCTCTACTGCCAGTGATGGAAAGGGCTTCTCTGTGAGAGCAAGCAAGCGAAGAGTGAAGTGGTACCGTCCATATCCTTAATGGAGGCTGCCATCAGTAGGTATTGCCCAGAATAAAGGTGGATCTTCCTACCTCAACAGATCTGGATTAAAGGTATAGCTTTCTGCCTTAGAAGATCCAGATTAAAAGTCGGTCATTCCTCTTCAAATGACCTACTTAGGAAAAAGTCCCTCACAGGTGTACTCAGCCCCTTGAGTTTTATTTAATTCCAGATGTAGTCAAGTTGACAACCAAGAATAGCCATCACATGTGCCTTGAGCATTTGGGGTGATGTTTTTGTTTGTGTTTTTTGAGGTATGTTTACTCATATAGCGTGTGTGCCCGAATCCCTAGAGGCTTTTGCACAATGCTTATTGTGTTCTGTGGACATGGGTACTTGTGATTGCACAGTGGGTGCTCTCTGCTGTCCCGGCACGTTACTTTCGGGTACACTTAACCAGAACTATGAAACTGTAGAAGGACATAATGTGTAGCACTAAGCATTGTTCTCTATGAACCACCTTATGCTTTCTCCTGATTTTTCCTTCCAGGAAACCAAGTAAATAGAAGCCATTTGCTTGAATGTCATTAACTGACCCTTTTGCCCCTCAGTGCACATTTTCAATACCCCCTACAGGTATAGAATATCTGCATAGTGAGCATTTTCTGATTGCTTTTAGTTTTCTAAAGTATGATAACTTTTTCAAATGATTGTTTTTTGCTTGTATACAGTGGAAAGAGATGATAAACCATGGCCTACAGTTTATAAAGGTTTTCTTATGAAGCCTTTGATTAACTGTAGTCTCACTTGAGAAAATCACACTGACTGAAGCTCATAAAAGTAGGAGAGGTGAAATTCAGGTGTCCTGGCTCCAAGTCCTGTGCTTGTCTGTCTGCATTATTGTCCTCATCTCCAGCTTGACAGTCTTGTGGCTGGCCATTTGATTTGTTAAACAGAATATTAGTAACGTACATATTCCTCAGTCCTTACCCCATTCAGAGAGCTTTGTGGCTCTCTGGGCTGCTGCCCTGTATGGATGCAGAAAATGCCAGCCTGGCTGTGATGCTGTTTATCAGAATGCCACCCCTTGGGAGGTGGAGGCAGAAGGATCCGGAAATTATCAAGGCCCCTTCCATCTACATAGTGAAGGAAGACCAGTGTAGTTGATCCATGGGACCTGATAAAAGACCATCCATCAAATACTACTGCTTAGACTAATGAAGACAGAATATGAGACATTTACATGGGTGAACCTAGATTTGGATCAGTAAATGGCTTAGCACTGTAATCGCTAGCTGTGTGAGTTGGTTCTTTTAGTCTTGACTACTGATATAAACAGCAAGGTTCAAATAAATGGTTTTGTTTAGATTGACATTACAGTGTGCTGCTCCTTGAGGGTACATACTTACAGGTCTTAGCTATGATTAGTATTAATCAGTTCAGCAAGCAGAGTTGGCATGTTGATTTTATCCCAATCATTTTTAATATTTCCTAATTGTATCCGCCTCTTATTTCCAGGTGCTAAAGGTGGATGGTGCCTACGTGGCTGTAAAGTTTCCAGGGACATCTAGTAACAGCACCTGCCAGAACAGCTCTGGTCCAGATGCTGACCCTTCTTCGCTTCTGCAGGACTGCAGGCTGCTTAGGATTGATGAGCTGCAGGTAGTTATAGGAGAGCAGTGAATTTTGGGATGGACTCACTGAGTGTGCTACTGTATGAGCAAAATTCCTATTGCTGTTGTGCAGGTTGTCAAAACTGGGGGTACACCAAAAGTTCCCGACTGTTTTCAGAGGACTCCTAAAAAGCTCTGCATACCTGAGAAGACTGAAATATTAGCAGTGAATGTAGATTCCAAAGGTAAGGATTTTGTAACTTTCCAGGTGACATCTTCTGTCACATGTGGGACTAAGATAAAGTTGTTTGGTGATTGGGTAGATTTTCCCCATGATGTAACATAATAGAATTAGCCTGAGTTAGTCAAAGCTGGTTGTTGGAGAGGTTAAAATTTGTTAAATGCTTGAATGGACTGTGTAAGGTTTTTCTGTTTTTCTTTTCATTTATGTGCCTTTGAAAGGTGTACATGCTGTTTTGAAGACGGGAAACTGGGTACGGTACTGTATCTTTGATCTTGCTACAGGAAAAGCTGAACAAGAAAATAATTTTCCAACAAGCAGCATTGCTTTTCTTGGTCAGAATGAGAGGAGTGTAGCTATTTTCACTGCTGGGCAGGTAAGACGCTCATTTTTCCTTTTTTTTTTTCTTTCTTCTTTTTATATTATCATTTATTACACTTTATTAAATTTGTATCCCGGCTGTTCCCAATCTCAGCCTCTCTCCCTCCCTCTTCTCCGCCTATGGCCCTCCCCTAGTCCACTGAGAGGGGAGGTCCTCCTTCTGTTCCCTCTGACCCTAGCCTATCAAGTCTCATCAGGACTGGTTGCATTGTCTTCCTCTGAGGACTTGCAAGACTGCACCCCCCAAGGGGAGGTAATCAGAGAGCCAGCTACTCATTTTTTACTTTTTAAGAACAGATACAAGACTGACATTTATTTTGTGCTACTTAGTGTTGGCCTATTAGAGAATTAATGAAGAATTTATAATATTCTGTACATTCTATTCTGAGAGTTTAACATTTGATTGATTCTAATATTTAGTTTCTTTTAAAATAAGCACACATATTATTAAGCCAGTCTTTGTTTACTCTCGGCCTTTCATTTCTTTCCTTTTGTTTTTGGATGGTAAGAGTTTCTAGCTTAGGCAGAACTCAAAATGTTGATCACCCTTTTAATGTTTTATCCTCCTAAAGTTTGGGCATCCATGGTCACACTGGGCTTGTGTAATTATTTTTTATTTAGATCAAGAATTATTATTTTTCATCTACTGTAGGAATCTCCTATTATTCTCCGAGATGGAAATGGTACTATCTACCCAATGGCTAAAGACTGCATGGGAGGAATAAGGGATCCTGACTGGCTCGACCTCCCACCGATTAGTAGTCTCGGGATGGGTGTGCATTCTTTAGTAAATCTTCCTGCCAATTCAACAATCAAAAAGAAAGCTGCTGTTATCATCATGGCAGTAGAGGTATTTAACTTCTGACGTTACTTGGTGTTTTAATTCTGAAGAAAATACTGACATCTAAGGGAAAATTCTTGAAAAGATCATTGTTATTTCCTTTCCTAGAAGAACTAATGGTTTATTAAGAACAGAGACAAAGATCAGCTATTATGGTATAATTTGTCTTAAAGAAAGGTAAATATATACTATTGGGATAGAATAGTGGTTGGGATAGAAATCAGACTGTATAGAAAGCTTTTGAGGACTCAATACCTGGGCTGAGGTTGAGAGAGGAAATTGCAACCTGTGGTACCAGGTCTTTGAGATTCTCATTAATGTTTAAAAAAATGTCTGTAGCCAAGAGGTAAGGGTTATGTTGGTCAGCATAGCAGGTGGTAAAACTGGAGAGAGCACAGGGTGATTTGTGTTCTGCCTGAGGCACCTACATTTGAACTAAATACCAATAAAAGAATTTTGAGTGTTGAATGACTTAAAATTTTTTAAAAGATTAGTAATAAAGTATTGGGTTTTGGGGTGGTGGTAGTAGAAAACAGATGTTTAGACAGCTGGATAAAGGCTGGTGCATAGTTCAAGTTAGAAACAAAGCAAACTTGAAGTCTTGAAAATGGGGAAGAAGACAGATTTCATATATTCAAAGCAAGTTAAACTGTAACGCTTATTAACTGGATGGTAGTAGTCAAGGGAGAGCCATGAATCTGATGTCTGCTCTGGGGATGGGGGAGGTGGAAGGAAGCAGGTGGGGTAAAGTAGAGGTGTTAGTTAACACTAAGCTCTTTGTGCAGTTTGAGCTGAGGTAGATGTAGGTGGTTCTTTGAGGACTAAAAGGCAGGGTGGGAACAGGTACATGGGTTAGGAGGTGTTGGGCAGCTTGATGACTTGGGCTAGAAGGCAGAATTGTTAATAAAAGGTGATAAGATTCTCCATATACTTAGGTTTGGTTTTACAAGTAGAATCTGGCTTAACACAGGAGATCAGATTCAGGAAGAAAGAACAAAAGGTCTTGTTTTATTTATTTGTCGTCTATTTTTTTGTGTGCATGTGCATATGTGCATGCTTGTGTGGGTGCGCACACACTCAAACCTGTGTGGAGTTGGTTCTTACTTGAGTTCTGCCGATGGTGCTGGAGTTGTCAGGATTCTACAGTGAAATACCTTCCATGTATCCTTTGCTGGAGGTTAAATGCTGCAGCATAGCTGAGCATGCTGCTGAGTCCGTGTTAGGTTGATGATGAGAGCTTCCTGTGCAGTCACTGGCGCCAGCCAAGGGACTAGTACGCTGTGTATCACAGCAGCAACAAAACATACAGGAAACTATGTGCTGCTCAAGTGCTGTGCTTTTGGGCTTGGAGAGGCTTTGTCTTTTAGCATTAGAGCATTAGTTTACCCAGAGTGTACTGGATTTCACAGTGTGAACAGCTTTTCTCATATTTGCCAAGTCCTGTAAGATTTACTTCTTCATGTGGACAGTGACCCCTCTATGGCACCTGCTTCCCCATAAAGTTGGCCAGACTTATTTATAGGCAGTTTTTTGGTAACTTGTTACATGCCCTTTCCTTCATTCCTTTGTATTCCCATCCACATCTGCTTGTTTCTAGTAAAAGGTACAAACAATGAGCTTGCTTTTTAAAATAAAACAAGTGCTTTGTGTTCTAGCTATTAAATGGTCCATATCTTTAGTTTTCACTTTTGTACTATTGTTTGTTTGTTGAAAAGATTTGTTTTGATATGTGTATGATGTGTGTTTGTGCAGCATCTGTATTCTGGTTCCAGAGGAGGCCAGAGCAGTGTGTCAGACCCCCTGAAACTGGAATTACAGAGGGCTCTGAGTGCTGGGAACTGAAACTTGGTTCTCTGCAAGAGTAGCATGTACCTTTAACTGTTGAGCCATCTCTCCAGCCCCCAAACTGCTTTGTGCTATGAGATAGCCAATGATATTTTCTATGTATATCTTATAGCACTGTTACGTTTTTGATAGATCTGTCATTGACTTTGGAAATTACACCTATCATGATTCCTAGAGAGTCAAAAGTTTTGTATTTCATGTAGCACAACCTAATATAACTCTTTATAACAACAAACTTTATTATTGTGTCTATACATGATTATGGTGAGGTAAGAGGATGCACATGTGGAAGTCAGAACATAGATTGTAGGAGTTGATCTCTTCACCATATGGGCCTGGAGACTGAGCTCAGGTGGTCAGGCTTGCTGGCAGTGCTTCCTACCTACTGAGCCCTCTTGTAGGTCCTGAAATAGAAGTCTTACACGATGAGATGCTGGTGAGTAAGTCTGGAAGAAAATGTCCACCCTTTGCTGTCCCGGCTGACAACATTGCTAGTGTTCCCATTGAAAGCTAGAGTGAATAGCAGGGCATTCCCAAACATGGCTGCTTCTAATTCTGCAGACATTCATTCAGTGTATTGACTACAATGTGAGGTAGTTTGAAAATTGCTAACATTTACTTGTGGTTTACAGAATGTTTTCATTTCTTTTCTGTTCTTATTCGAACACACTCTTTACAGAGTATAGATGAATTCAGCTTTTTTTTTGCCAGGTCACTTGCAATCAGTTCCTACTTATTTGAAGATCTGATTGCATAATAGTGGCCATAAGCGATTTTTGATGTAATTTTTCACGTTTGCTGTTCAGTTTCATTGAAGTTTCTTTGCCGTCTTTTGCCTGAATACAGAAGCAAACGCTAATGCAGCACATTCTCCGGTGTGACTATGAAGCCTGCCGACAGTATCTCATGAATCTGGAGCAAGCAGTTGTTTTAGAGCAGAACCTACAGATGCTGCAGACATTCATCAGCCACAGATGTGATGGAAACCGGAACATTTTGCATGCTTGTGTGTCAGTTTGCTTTCCAACTAGCAATAAGGAAACTAAAGAGGAGGAGGGTAAGATTCAGAACTGTAACAAGAACGCTAGGAAAAGACAACACGTTCTTACAGAGAACATGTATACTGTTTACTTTATTCTGTATGATCTTGAAAGGTCTGACTTTGTCAGATGGTAAAAAAAATTCTAAGGATTACATATGAAGTAGGTAATAAGTTTGATCTGTATGTTTTTGTTGTCTTTAATTCTTAGAATAATAAATAAGCAGAGTGTTTTGATACTAAGTGAATTTTGGAGACAAGGTTTCTCTGTATAGCCATGTCCTGGGACTTGTTTTGTAGACAAGGCTGGCCTTGAACCCACAGAGATTCACCTGCCCCTGCCTCCTGAGTTCTGGAACTAAAGGTGTGTGGCACTTCAGCCCTGCCGCAGCAAGTACTCTTAACAGCTGAGTTGCCTGTCTCTCCAGCCACTCCGCACCCTGTAGAAATTTGGTATTTGAAACCACCAGAAACAACTTTTGTTCTGTTGTTTAGAATGCAGAGGGGAAAAAATAAGTTGGGTTGTTAAATACTTCCGAAAAGTAAATGAGGGGGTTGTTTGCTTTGGGTTGTTTGTTTTGGTTTGGTTTTGCTGTGAAGGCTTTAATTGACTAAATGAAGGAAGAACGTACAGTGCAACTTCGTAGTTATTTTGAATTCTGTTGATGTTATTTTGGAAAGTGCATTTTGAAATGTGATTTGTGGGTTTCATTTTTATGTCATCAGAATCCCTAGGGGTTGTTTCTAAGTAGCATGTAAACTAAGATTGATATACAAATGAGTAAGTCCTTTTATTTTTTTACCTAATAGTAAAAGGTAAATTTAAGTCTGCTTAAGTTTGTATGTTTATGTTTCTGAAATAAAGCAGAATAAGGAAATTGAATAAAGGTCTTAGTTCAGTCTTTCTCATACTTGATGCTTTTAGAAGAATGGTTACCTACTATGTTAATTGAAGCACTAATATGCATGAGTTAGTGTTTGCTGCCAGTTCGAACTTACTGTCAGTTGTTTTCAAAGTTTAACTCCTAGTTTTTTCCCTTATGTTTCAGAAGCTGAGCGCTCGGAAAGAAATACATTTGCAGAAAGGCTTTCTGCTGTGGAGGCCATTGCAAATGCAATATCAGTTGTTTCAAGTAATGGCCCAGGTAATCGGGCTGGATCATCAAGTAGTCGAAGGTAATACGATTTTTCCAAGGAAAGTTTAATTGGAGGAAAAAGTCCCAAGTACAGAAAGCAGTGTATCTTACTGTCGTGTGCATGAATTGGTGGGTCCTTTCTTGTTTGTTTTTGGCTTCTTCCAATAACACTGTGGGACAATGTCTGATAAGTAATTAGTGCTCAAGTATGAACACTAGGATCTCTTGACACTGATTTTTAAAGCACAGCGCAGGCGTCCTCTTTTTCTTTTGAGTGTGTTCTGAACTTACCTTCTTCTCAGGTAGCTGTCTTCTTTAGGTCCATCCTCAGGTGTCTTAATGACCTGGGAACAAATGAAAGGCTGCTGTGTATTCGGAATGCTTGATTTTAAATTTTCAGGTTTTCTGAATTGTTGGATGGATAGTCCTTTATAATTTATTAAAAAATTGTTAGGTATTTGGCTAGGTCATAAGAATTTCAGTAGTTTTCTGTAGGAAAAAAAATTTATTTTAGACATGAAAGAGCAAAAATCTTGGTTATTGGCAAATCGTTTGTGAAAGCACTGCTCCCTGGGTGGTATTGTGATGGGTGGAAAAGCCTACTTCAAATGAAGACTCTATCGGCCTGTTTTCTGTTACACACTCATCTTTCCCTTTCAAAATGCTTTTTTTCCATCTCAAATTGGCATTAGGAAGGCTACCAGATTGATAGTTTCCTGAGCTCAAAAAGATCCAAAAATGAAACTTAACAAAAACCTGTGGGTGACCAAATTATAATTTTAAGTAGTACAGAAACATGTATACTACACAGAGTGAAAATTATTACCAGCTTATTTATCTAGAACTACCTTAAGCTAAGTGTTAACTCTAAAATGGAAAACAATTTAAATTCTTCATGAAGAAATTAGTCTCTGAATTATTTCAGGTATTTCATTTCCTCAGGGAAATTACAGGTGCCAATCACTTTGGACTCTGATATGGTTGGTCCAATGCCCATCTGCCATCTTTTTCATATAAGGAGTATTTTGAAGGCAAAGACTAAAAGGAGCTTCAAGAGTGGGCGATGAGTTGCTCACAGAAATAAATTTGCAGACGAAGCTCCTTTGAGGAATTTGCCGAAGATCCCACTGCAGTGCTCTCACCCAGTGCAAACTCAGGGCTGCGGGGAGCAGACGACAGCACAGGAGGCTCACCTCCGCGCCGGGCAGTAGAGCGCCACAGACCGCTTCACTCAAGTGACACCCTCCACTAGCCTACAATGGATTGTCTAGGCGATGCCCCTTGATGAGTATGCAGGCTGGGATTCCTGAGCTGTAAGCTCAGAGCTGATGCGGTTTCACTGTTGAATGGAATACTGTAATGACTTCAGATGATGATATGACTCACAAGTTTTGTTATGTGACTCAATAGTTCCTGAGTGCAAAGGGCAGATTTAGTGGAAAGCTTGGTTGATGCATCTGATTGCAGGTGTATATACTCTAGCAATTGTTAACCTGGAAGACACATGACCTTCACTTTTTTGTCACAGTGTTATATTTGAACATGACTGGATTCTAAGGCTTCTGTAGCATGGATATAACGTGCTTACAAAGAGGAAATTACACCATCCTTGAATTCTTCCATATTGTCAGAAAACACGATGACTCCAGGCAAGCCTATATGAAGAAATGTCAAAACTCTGAATCTTAGCAGCCAAGGTGGTGTCGCCTCAGTGTTGTCCTCAGCCACTGAGGATCCAGGTGAATCTCCATGAATTGTGTACAGCATCTTGAAGAATAATTTCCTTTTTGTTTTTTGTTTTTTTATTTTTTAAGAATCTGTATGAGGAGCTGGGCAATATACTTAAAAATGTTCCCAAGACCCAATGAAGAAAAAGGTTAAGGACAATTTAAAAAAAATGACAAGGAATGACCCCTCATTTAATATTGAATTGACTACATCACAGCAACAAAGCTGGGAGTTTGCAAGTTCAAGATGAGACTATGGTCTCAATTACCTTCATTTATTCTTAATGTACTCTAAGCTAGAAGTTGGAGAATACCCCACATGTGTTTTCTCTGGGCTATGCAGTGTTCATTTTTTTAAAACCTGAATGCCTTTAGATGAACATGTATTCCTCTAGTTTGCCACTGTTTCTGTTTCTTATGCCTCAATTCCCTTTACAATCATTTATTTTGTATTTCTTACCCAGTAGGTATTTCACTGTGAACCTGGAATGAGCATGTTTCTTAATAGGTCCCAAACACATTTATTTTCAGGTTATTTGCAGTGCCTCCATTTCCTATATTTTTCTCATCTGTGCTTTGAGTACAACATGTTGGCACACCCAGCGTCTGTCTATCATCAGTGTACAATCACTGGGAAGAAACCTGCTTTTTTTCCTCTGAGTGATGGCTTTGAACAGAGAAGTGACTTTGAAACAGTCAGGAACTCTGCTCCCTTCTGTCTTAAAAAATTTTTTTAATTTCTAAATTGGGAGGGGGAGAATGTTCAGTAGATACTTAAGAGGAGTAAATATTATAATAGGTAATACATTACTTGAGATGTTAACATTCAATTTGTGGGGTCTTTCAGTGTTTATTCCAGGAAGTACACCACAAATAAGTTCCTAAAAACACATTTCTGGAAATAGCATCTTAAAAGAAATGTTCATGCCCTTAATTTTTTCTTAGAAATATAAACAAACATATGTTGATGTGGAAAAACACATTTACTCTGAGATTAAATAGTTATTACAGCTGGAGACTCAAGCATTAACAAAATCATTTAGAATTATTTATTTATATTATGCTCATAAAGTATTAGGTATTTCACATTAGAAGACATGTCTTTGGGATTATGGCTGCATGGAAACATGATGTCCCCATGTGTTATTTTGCCCTTATAGTTGAGTTTTTACTCTTTATTTAGAGGCCTTAAAAACTGTGGCTCAGGGAAGGGATCTGTGTTCTCTTAATCACTATCACTCCTCCCGTGGCTGTGTGGCTGTCTGAGCTTTTCTGCAGGTACAGTACAGGCTTGTGTGTAGGAAGGCATCAGATCCCGTAACGGGATCTTCGTGAGTAGTTACATTTGTAGTGATGTAAACCACCTGTACAGTGTTCTTTTTTTTTAATAGCAGGAGGAAAAAAAAAATCAAGCCCCAGGCAGCAACAATTTTAGTTTCATTAATTTCTTGAAGATGTGAGTTGTACTATTTGTTGAGGCTTTTTTGTTTTCTTTCATTGTTTTTGTTTTGGGGGTCTTTTTTTTTTTTTATTAAAACATCTAAATTGTTCTTTGTTTTTAAAATTGCTCATGTGGATATTAGTTTAATTGCTTTTAAGTTCATAGAAAAGGGATTTAGGCTAACTTCATTTTGTACTAATCAGTAGTTTTATTGATATTTGTTATTAAGCTTAATTTTTAGGAAATGGGACCGAAAAACTTTGTTCTAATGTCTAGCTGTTCATTTATTCTAAGTGTATGAAAGAGTATTTCTAATCTTTCTTCACTGAAACTTTTGTTCCCTTTGCTTAAGTGTGTAGGGGAGCTACTGTCATGCTTTCAGTGTTGCATTGGATACTAGACTGCCCTAGCTTCATTTCTATCGTCTACTGACTTATTCTGGGATTTACAGAATTGGCATTTGTACTTCATTTCCCTTGCCTGGAGTGCTTGCTTATAGAACAAATCTTTGAGCTTCTCAGATGAGAACTTCTGTATACCTCCTGTTGGGTTAGAAATGGTAATGAGTTCTGATTTTGTCCATGTCCTTCTAGTTTGAGATTACGGGAAATGATGAGACGGTCATTGAGAGCAGCTGGTTTGGGTAGACATGAGGCTGGAGCTTCATCCAGTGACCACCAGGATCCAGTTTCACCCCCCATAGCTCCCCCTAGTTGGGTTCCTGACCCTCCTTCAATGGATCCTGGTAAGATCTCTTGTTTTACTTAGTGTTTACTAAAAAGGCAATGTTGTGAAAGGAGAAATGAACATTTTAGTGAAATATTTAAAAGATTGTGAACTTAGTATGGTGAATACTACAACTTGATTAGTTGAAAATTTGGCCTAAGGGGTTTGGTTTTTAGAGTTTTCTCTGACATAATTATTTCTGTACTGTTAAGAGGTTGGATGGCCCCTTGATTGGGGATACATCAAGATAATTGAATGATCTGCCCAGTGGGTTCCTCTTATAGTTAGAAAAGAAATTTCCCTTAACTTTTTGTTGAATTTGCGTTTGGTTTGCGGAGAAAAGCCTTAAGCCTGTGCAGAGAAAGCTTAGGGGTGTGCTGCGCATAGTGATGTGCGTCCTGCTCTTCTGTTTACTGAAAGATGGTGACATTGATTTTATCCTGGCCCCCGCTGTGGGATCTCTTACCACAGCAGCAACTGGCAGTGGTCAAGGACCAAGCACCTCCACCATTCCAGGTAAGACTACTATTTGTCTACTGGGGCTTTTTGAATTTAGAGGGACACACTGGAAAAGCTTTGAATAGCTTTTTCCCTCAAAATTTTTTTTCTTTGTTTAGAAAAGTATTTCTATATAATCTCTCTCTCTCTTTTATTTTTATATGCATTATGGTATACTGTTTGCATACATAAATTAAGAAATCAATTGAAATTTATAAGACGTGTTAATATGTTAGATTCTTTGTATCGAGTTCATTTATTTTTATGTATATTGTTCTGGTGACTTAACTCAATATGTATCTGATAGGTTTGCTTGGTACTAAATGAATCTGCTTAATTACAGGTCCTTCCACAGAGCCTTCTGTAGTAGAATCCAAGGATCGAAAGGCAAACGCTCACTTTATATTAAAATTGTTATGTGACAGTGCGGTTCTGCAGCCTTATCTACGAGAGCTCCTGTCTGCCAAGTAAGAGGCCTGATAGACTTCCTACGAAGGTTTAGCTTCATGATGTACTGTTTAAGTTGATCCTGTGCTGTATTAAAAAATTAGAATCTATGGCTATAGAATTAGAATCTTCTGCTGCTAAATTTTCTTTAGTGAAAGAGGCCTTCTCGACATCAGAGAACATACCCTGAATGAATAGAAACTCACTTTTATGTTACATGGATCAGAATGCAGGTTTTTCTGTGGAAAAAAGAGAATACAGAATGATGTTGACATGTGTAGTTCATCATCCCAGCACTTGGACTAGCCATCATAAACTACAATAGTAATGTCTATGTCTCTAGCAGCATCACAGAGTAGTCTTTCTGTGATGCAAACAAAAGTTCACTTGCATGTTTATCACCAACACTTCTTTTCTAGTAAAATAGGAAGATTACGATAGATGTTGTGTTTTTGAGATAGTGTTTCACTTTGTAGCCTTGGCTTGCCTGGAATTCTGTAGTCCAGGCTGGCTGTTCACGGAGATAAGCTTGCTTCTCCCTCTGGAGTGCGGGAATAAAGGTGTGAGCCATCACCCCTGGCCTAGAAGATAAAAGCTTAACATAGAATCTGTCTCATTTTAGGGATGCAAGAGGGATGACCCCATTTATGTCAGCTGTGAGTGGCCGGGCTTACCCTGCGGCCATTACCATCTTAGAAACAGCCCAGAAAATTGCAAAAGGTAATGAATATAGTTCAAGGCATAAATGAGTTGCTCATTTTAAAACTTGAATAGATTCTCTTCACATGTACCATTGTAATTGTTCAAGCCATATTTGTGTATGTAAATGATATCATTGAAAATATCAAGATAATTTTGTATCTAAAACTTTGTTAATATTCTTTTCAAATACATTTTCTAATTTTATCAAAAAGCAATTGGTATGATGTTTTTTGACTTCAAAGAGTACATTTATAATTGACAGTATAAAATCTGACAGTGTTGCCTATGCTTATATGATAAAACCATGGAGCAATAATAGACTGCCATTGTATAGCTACATCTGGCTTTAGAGGTTTTTACATAAAGCAAGAATTGAGGGGTATCAGTTTCTGCCGTGCAGTTCTTAAAAAATGAATTGTCTTTTTTCAAAAAGTGGTTAATAAATTGAGATTTCATAATTTAATAAGTGAAACACAGACTCAATTGTAGAGCTTTTGAGACACTGTCTTTATGGTATAGGCTAACCTCTAGATTGTGATCTCTTGCCTCTGCTTTCAGTGTGCTGGGATTATAGGTGTATGCTGTTGGGTCTCGCTGGGAATTGAGTCTTCGCTAGTGGACACAGGACTAAGAATTGTAATGTGCATTGCCATCACATATAGTTACAGTGTAGTTCTGCTTTGCCTTTTTTGTTCCAGATTTGGTTGGATTTTCTTATACATTGACTTTCAAAATTTAAAACAGCAAATTATTTATTTTCATTTGCATGGGTATTTTGTGTTCATGTGTGTCTATGCACCATGTATGTGCCTGATACCTGTGAAGGCCGGGAGCAGGCGTTAGCTCTCTGGAAACTGGAGTTAGGACAGTTTTAAGCTGCCATGTGGGTGCTGGGCACCCTGGATGAGCAGCCAGTGCTCTTAACAGTTGAGCCATCTCCAGTCAGACGGTGGAAATTTTGACTAACAAAGAATTTTAATTAGTATGTAGTGGTGTCTAATTTATACTGAGTATATATTAAGGCTCTTCAGTTGTGGTTGAGATTAAGTCCTTTGCTGATAGATGAATTTCCGTGTTTTTAATACTTTAGCTGAAGTATCTGCAAGCGAGAAAGAGGAAGATGTGTTTATGGGAATGGTTTGCCCCTCAGGGACCAATCCTGACGACTCCCCTTTATATGTCCTGTGCTGCAATGACACCTGCAGTTTCACGTGGACTGGAGCAGAGCACATTAACCAGGTGAGTGGTCCTGTGGGTCCCTGAAGGTATCCTTTCTAGAGCTTTCCTTTTCTTCTCCTCTAACTAGAGCTAAAGTGTGTGAATATGCCTGTAGTTTTCTTTTACTTTAGCTTTTAAAATTGTCCAAGGACTTAATTTTGATTGAGTCCTACACATATATGGCAAAAAAGGGTCATTACTCAAATATGGCAGATTATAAGAATTAGGTCTTCACACGTGGTAGAATCTGATCCATGACTATTGATACAGGTTTTATAATTACTCTCTGTTTTGAAATAACAGTGAATTAGTTTTGATATATGTTGTATGTGCCGATTAATATTTACTATTGCTATATCTTTTAGTAACGCTGCTGTTAATCCTAAACAGCGGTATAACCAAATCACCACACAGAGACTATGATTTATTTAGTTAACCTAGAACACAATGCTGGGCAATAGTTACTCCATCCTAAACCTCCAAGCCCTCACAGTTTCCTAACACATTCACCCATTATACTTGCTTTTAGTGATATTTTAGGTCCGGTTCATTCTACACGTTCCAAGACCTCTCTTCCAGCTCTGCTCTCCCAGCTCTCCTCTCTCTCCTCCTCTGCCTCCTACTCCTTCCTGTCCTCGGGCTCCTCCCCTCTCCCTCCTACTCCTCCCTCTCCATTACTCAACATTGTGGCTGGTGGTTTTATTTTGTCATGTTTACACAAAGTTGAGACAGGTGATGATTAGAATAAGTATTACAATGCAATGTCCAGATTGAAACCAGAGAGCGGGGGAGCGAAATCAGCATTTGAATGAACAAGGGTTAAGTTGTATACATTCCACAAGAACATTCTGCCAACAGATACAATAATACACGATTTGGTTTTCATCCTCTACATTGTCAACTCCATGTTTATCATGTTCTCATTGTTTCCTGAGCATCTTCACATTGCTCTGCTAAAAAGTGACCCATTTTAATTTCAGGACATTTTTGAATGTAGAACTTGTGGTTTACTGGAGTCACTCTGTTGTTGTACGGAATGTGCAAGGGTTTGTCATAAAGGGCATGACTGCAAGTAAGTAATTTTTTTTTTCCCCAGAAAAGATTTGGGCATATATTGCAGTACAAAATACATAATTATGCTTTAATTGTTGCTTTATTTCAGAAAGTATGAGGTTTTTCTCACATTTCATTTTATACATACAGAAATGTGGCTTTTGGTTTAAAGTATATTGTCAAGTACTTGCTTTCTTTTACTTAAGGTGTAGTGATCCTTAATTAAAAGCAGGGGCAATAGGCTAAGGAATTTGTGATTATTCTTATTTATTAATCAGATTAATGTTTTTAAGCATGTTCAGAGAATAGTTTCATCTGTATTTTGTAACTAAAGTCTTAATTACCAATACCTCTCCCTCTATAGGTACCATTAAATGTGTTAGGATGCTAAGCTTAACATTTGCAGTGTCTCAGTGAATATTGTTTATCAGTGGCAAAAATGTGTAGATGATGTAGGTAATAGAAAAATGTGCTATCAAGACCCTCCATTTTGGGTTGGTGAGATGGATGGGCAGCTAAAGGTGCTTGCTGTAAAACCTGAAGTACCCGAGTTTGACCCCTGGGTTTATTTAATGAAAAAAGAGAATAGACTCCGTGGCACAGGTGTACCCCTGTCCTTCATTTCACCCTGCCTCACAAACAGACAAACAGGTAAGTATGAAATGGTCATCTCAGGTTTTGCACTGATGCTTAGTTACACTCTGATAATTAAGTATGCTCACTATACTGGTTGCCATGGCAGGGTGAACCAGGTATTTCGTTTCCTACAGCATTTGCAGTCCTGTCAGGTAAATACACATGCAGGAAACATGTGCTTATCATGGCTAGAATTGACTCAGTTTGTATGTGAGGACCACGTAGGGTAGCTTGGGGATTTGGGGATTGGGAAGGACAATAGACATGACTGAGGCATTACAGAGTGATATTTTTCATAGGAATTTTTGTGTTGCTTTCTAGACTTCACACCATTAAGTAATCTTTCTTGTATATAGCAGCTACACTTTCATTTTAATGTAAACAAGAGTACTCTCTAGTTTCATCAAGTTACAGATGTTCATTTCATTATAGGTCTATATTTTAAAGGTTTTCCATATATGAACTTTTCTGTGAATTTTTTTATAGACTCAAGCGGACTTCACCAACAGCCTATTGTGATTGTTGGGAGAAATGTAAGTGTAAAACTCTGATTGCTGGACAGAAATCTGCTCGTCTTGATCTACTTTATCGCCTGCTCACTGCTACAAATCTGGTCACCCTACCAAACAGTAGGCAAGTAGAAATCTTAGGATGCGAAATAGGTAGGTGGGAAGAGCTCAGTGTATACTGGTATGTCTCTCGCCCTCACAACATGCCCTGTTTTCCAGGGGAGAGCACCTCTTGCTGTTCTTAGTGCAGACTGTGGCCAGGCAGACAGTGGAGCACTGCCAGTACAGGCCACCGCGAATCAGGGAGGATCGGAACAGGAAAACAGCCAGTCCTGATGGTGAGTGGATCAAACAGTTTGGACTGACTAATATGGAAAGCAGTAAGTTTTGTTTCTGTCTGACCCATTCCTCCTTTTCAGATTCAGATATGCCTGATCACGACTTAGAACCCCCAAGGTTTGCCCAGCTTGCATTAGAGCGCGTCCTGCAGGACTGGAATGCTTTGAGATCTATGATTATGTTTGGGTCACAGGAGAATAAAGACCCGTATGTATTTGTTAAAACATTTATACTTTCTCTGGTCCTGTGTTAATGTTGCTTTTTACAGTATATTCTGTCTCTCCTCGCCTTTCTCCAGTCTGAGTGCCAGCAGTCGGATAGGCCATCTTTTGCCAGAAGAACAGGTATACCTCAATCAGCAAAGTGGCACAATTCGGCTAGACTGTTTTACTCATTGCCTTATTGTCAAGTGTACAGCAGATATTTTGGTGAGTTCTTGAATACATACATTTATTCTTAGAATCCCATGATTTTAAAAGTCAGACTTTACACAATGGAATACTACTCAGCAATTAAAAACAAGGAAATCATGAACTTTGCAGGCAAATGGTGGGATCTAGAAAAGATCATACTGAGTGAAGTACGAAGTATCCCAGAAGCAGAAAGACACACATGGTATATACTCACTTATGAGTGGGTACTTGACCTATAAGATAGGATAAACATACTAAAATCTGTACACCTAAAGAAGATAAATAAGAAAGAGGACCTGGGGTACGATGATCAATCCTCACTTAGAAAGACAAATGAGATGGACATTGGAAGTAGGAGAAAATAAGTACAGGACAGGAGCCTACCACAGAGGGCCCCTGAAAGGCTCTTCCTGGCAGTATATCAAAGCAGATGCTGAGACTCATAACCAAACCTTGGGCAGAGTGCAGGGAATCATGAAAGAAGGGGGAGTTAGTATGACCTGGAGAGGACAGGAACTCCACAAGGACCCAAGAGTCTTTTCTGAGACTGTTCCTCCAACCAAGGACCATGAATGTATATAACCTAGAACCCTTGCCCAGATGTAGCCCATCACAGCTCAGTATCCAAATGGGTTCCCTAGTTAGGGGAACAGGGACTGTCTCAGTCATGAACTCAATGGCTGGCTCTTTGACCTACCCCCTCCCCCCAACCCAGGGAGGAGCAGCCTTGCTAGGCCGCAGAAGAGGACATTGTAGCCAGCCCTGAAGAGATCTGATAAGCTAGGATCAGATGGAAGGGGAGGAGGACCTCCCCCATCAGTGGACTTAGGGGCAGGAAGGAGATGAGGGAGGGAGGGTGATATTGGGAGAGAATGAGGAAGGGAGCTACACCTGGGATACAAAGTAAATAAACTGTAATTAATATAAAAATAAATAAATAAAGGAAACAAACAAAAGCCAGATTTATAAGGCTGATAACTTCTGATTACATCAAAGGGACTGAAATTGGGGTCAGTTAACTTAGATATCTTTTAATGGAAAAACTTTTATTTTAAATAAAAACCCTAAAATGGTAAAAGGTGTAAACCTTTTTTAAAACCTTTTTTCTTTCTTTTTTGTAAACTAAAATTTTGTAAGCTAAAATAGGACCCATGGTGAAAAGAAGTTACCTAGGCACTGACATGACGTTGTAGACCAAACTGGCATTTCATCTTCTCTGCAAACTAATTTGTTATTGTCAGTTGTTATTCAAACCTAAATAATTTACAATAGCAGAATTAAATTATGATATAGTAATGGAAAATCAAAATAAAAAATAATTTGTGAATCTAACCATACTTGATCTTAAATTACAGCCTAGCCATTTACTGAAATGAAATGCAACATGTTTTGATATAAAGATTGTTATAAGCAACTTTAAAAATAGAAGACCAAATTGTCTGTTTTTGTAGTTGATAATGTTTTATAAACTATGCACAGGAAAGACTAGAAAGTAGTAAATCAGGTAATGGGATTACAAAGTTGATTACTAAATATTTGAATGTCCTTTGTGCTTTGTTAAGTATACTATAGTAAATGAACTATATTCTTCTGATTTTGCTTATTTGATATTCTCTTCTAAACATACATGATGAGGATATGTAGAACTATGGAACAAAAGTCAAGATAGTATACATTTGGGATCCACTGTATATCAGACACACAGTGGTAGGTGTATTGCTTAATCACTGACCCTGTAACTGGGTTGGTTCAGTTTGTTTCAAGATTTTGTTACAAGGGATGGCAAGGTAGCTTAGCCAGGTATGAAGGAGCTTGACACCAAATTGTAACAGCCTGAGTTCAACCTCTGGCACCCACATGGTAAAAGGAGAAGACCACCTCCTGCAAGTTGTTCTCATCTCCACATTCACACAGAGGTATACGTACATACTTACATACACACGCACACAACAAAAAAACATTTTTAACTTTTGTTTGTTGGTGTTTCTGTTTTTCGAGACAGGGTTTCTCTGTGTAGCCTTGGCTGCCCTAGACTCGCTTTTGTAGACCAAACTGGCCTTGAACTCACAGAGATCTGCTGCCTCTGTCTCCATGAGTGCTGGGATTACAGGTGTGTGCCACTGAGCCTGGCTCATTTTTAACATTTTTCTTGGGAACTATTAACATTTAAAAAGTACTAGAAAACTGGACTTTAACCATTGCATGAAGTATCTCAGCATTCATAGAATGATTATAATTTTTGCAGCTTTTAGATACTCTGCTAGGCACATTAGTAAAAGAACTCCAAAATAAGTATACACCTGGACGCCGAGAAGAAGCAATTGCTGTGACAATGAGGTTTCTGCGATCGGTGGCAAGAGTGTTTGTTATTCTTAGCGTGGAAATGGCTTCATCCAAAAAGAAAAAGTAAGGGACTTAAAACATTTTAGCACACATTCTTTAGTGTGATAATGTTAATGTGTATATGAGAAGACTCAGAGATTTCTATTTTCCTTCCTGCTATAGCAACTTTATTCCACAGCCAATTGGAAAATGCAAACGTGTATTCCAAGCATTACTTCCTTATGCTGTAGAAGAATTGTGCAATGTAGCAGAGTCTCTGATTGTTCCTGTCAGGATGGGGATCGCCCGCCCCACAGCACCGTTTACACTGGCCAGTACTAGCATAGATGCCATGCAAGGCAGCGAAGAGCTGTTTTCAGTAGAGCCGCTACCACCACGACCGTCATCAGATCAGTCAAGCAGGTATGTTCACTCTTAGTATGGAAATGTTATATTCAGCTCATTGGTGCTGTGCTTTTGAGTAGCAATAGAAACAATTTTCTCAAGTCTATTTTTGTAACCTTATGCGAGTATAATGATGCTTTAGCTGAATATCAACAACAAAAAGCTTCAAACTCTTGGAAATGGAGCAACTCACTACTAAATGAAAAATGAGACAGAAGTTAAGAAAGATGTAATCAGGTGTGGTGCTGTATGCCTTTAATCTCAGCACAGGAGGCAGATCTCTGAGCTTGAGGCCAACCTGGTCTACAGAGTGAGTTCTAGGACAACCAGGGCTACACAGAGAAGAGAAACCCTGTCTTGAAAAAGAAAAACAGAAAAAGACCTTATAATGGTTTTTCTCTCAGTATCTCCTTTGCCCTCGTCATAATGCATATGTTTAACACTGAAAGGCTTGTTGCGAGTTGAGTGCCTGGCTGCCTATATGACAGCAAGTCCACCTTAGTTGGCACTCATGCCTATATGAGAATGTCTTTGATTCTCCTTTCTCAGGAAAACTGAATGAGGAATGGTGTTAAAAGCTTAACATCTCTTTAGTTTCTTTTGGCACATTCCTGAATCTCTAAATGAAGTTACCACAGGGCCATTTAACATCACATCTAGTTTTCAATCTGTTTAAAACTGAATTCAGTGATTCTTCTCTAACTTTTATGTGGTTTTATTTCTAATGCTAGTTTTAAGAGAAGAGAAACTTTGACCACTCTTTTGGTTGTTACTCTGTTTTAGTATATGATTTGTAAATTTGATTTTCCCATCCCCTGCCCACCCACTAATAAGTCAATGGGTAACAAGCTGGTACAGAATAGGAATTGTGTCTGTTAATGGATGAGTGTTGGCTGCAGTGCTTTTGGCAACTGAGGATGCTGGAGGAAAGAATGAATGTAAGGGATGAGCTGAGCTGCACAAAGGATTCCAGTGAGAAGTATGCTGTGTGAGCTGTGGCACTGTGTTCTCACCACCTCCCGCCTCCTTACAGCTCCAGTCAGTCTCAGTCAGCTTACATCATCCGGAATCCACAGCAGAGGCGCATCAGCCAGTCACAGCCGGTCAGAGGCCGAGATGAAGAACAGGATGATATTGTTTCAGCAGATGTGGAAGAGGTATTTTTAATTGTTTGAGATGCAGATGACATACTTGGATTTGGTGGGGAGAGTACTCACTGGAAGTCAGTATGGGAGTATTTTAAAACTTACCACATTCCAGCCAGCCTGTGAACTTTTGTTATACTCAGTTTTGGCTGCATAATGTAAATTTAGAGTTTCTTATTTTAGAGAGCTTTATATTTTAGTTCCCTAATTCTGTGGCCATAAGTAGTAGAGGTAGAGATTTATTATGTGATTGTGTTTAGGTTGAGGTGGTGGAAGGCGTGGCTGGAGAAGAGGATCATCACGATGAGCAGGAAGAACATGGGGAGGAGAATGCTGAGGCCGAGGGACACCATGACGAGCATGATGAAGATGGTATGCAGCCTATTTGAGAAGTTACTTCGTATCACTAAATCAGATGCCTTAAAAGAGAGAAGCCTCATTTGCTCTGTAGTTAGCCAAATTATGTTCTGCCAAAGCACTCTGTAGTGTGTCTTAAAGTTTTAAGAAGTAACTATATACATACATTATTTATATTTAATTCCTCCCACTCCCTGTTTTTGTTTAAGGAACTTGTTTGAGTCAGAGTCTCATGTATCCCAGGCTGACCTCAGACTCCCTGTGTAGATGAGAATGACCCTGAACTTCTCTTCCTCCTCTTCTTCCTCCCAAGTGCTGGCATAGAGACGAGCGTGACTATGCCAAGTTTCCTTAGTGATGGGGATCCAACTAGAATTTGATGCACACCGAGCAAGCTCTCTCCTGGCTGAGCTGATCCCTAGCCCACTTTCTCTTCTTTCATTCTCTCGTACTCGGGGCTGGTGCATAGCTCATTGAGTATAAAGGTATTGTTGTCAAGTCTGTGACCTGAGTTCAGTCCTAGAGACTCACATGGTGAAAGGAGAAAACACAGTCCCACCAGTTGTCCTGACCGTCACGCGCAGGTCCACCTTATTGCCCTACTAAGTAAATAAATGTAATTTAGAAAATTATTCATTTACCTAGTGTGTGTATAAGCCTGTGACTGCAAGTTTGTGTACGCTGTGGTTTGTGTGGAGGTCAGCGACAACTCAGTATTTTTTCTCTCTTGCCACCTTGTGAGATCTCATTTTAGCCCTTGAACTACTTACTAGTAGCCTGTACCCACTGAGCCATCTCACTGGCCCGTGTAGTCCTGTGTTCCTAAACAATACTTAAATGGTAAAATATTGAGCACTCTGGAAGCTGAGGCAGAATTTTAAATCTGTGGCCAATCTGGGCTACAAAGTAAGAACTTGTCTGACTCACCTCACCTCTAATAAAATCAGTCATAATTTAACAGTGGGCAATTTGTAGTAGAAAGAAAAGGAAAACAGTCTATAATCTCCCTGAGGTAGAGTTGTGTGTGTGTGTGTGTATATAATCTGTGAAATTAAAATGTTTTTAAATTCACTTTTGAAGTAAAATAGATGGAAATAGGGCAGGTGGATAGTGGATGCTGCCCCAAAATCCAAGGCTTTGCAGGAGTTGAATTGCTATGTTGAAGTCCACTCCTTACTGTACTTGAGGAATTTCTCCATTACTGAGCAGCCAATAATTCTTTCTGAAGAACAGCTGTTATCCTGGCTCTCTGATTTTTTTTCCTCCCTTCTTAGTTTCTACCCCTAGGATATACTGGCTTTTCAGACCTGTATTATTTGCTGAATTTCCTCCCCTTATTATTCAATACTTTTCTAGGAAGTGACATGGAGCTAGATTTATTAGCAGCTGCTGAGACGGAAAGTGACAGTGAAAGTAACCACAGCAACCAGGATAATGCTAGTGGGCGCAGAAGTGTTGTCACTGCGGCCACTGCTGGCTCGGAAGCAGGTGCGTGGCTAACGGGAAAAGCTGCTCCTGGCACGTGCTAATTCTGTTTGTCTGCAACATGAGTTGATAATTATATGATATGCATAAGGGTAGCTAAAGCTTATTTAAAAGAGTTCATCTCCTAATCAAGTGTTTTTATAGTATTCTCAGTACTGTGTACTATCTGGCACTGTTAAATACATGTTTTCTTGAATGGGAGGTACATTGTGAAGTTAATTATCCGTGGACTTACAATGTGTTTTGTTTTAAAATAGGAGCGAGCAGTGTTCCTGCCTTTTTTTCTGAAGATGATTCTCAGTCAAATGACTCAAGTGACTCTGACAGCAGTAGCAGCCAGAGCGATGACGTAGAACAGGAGACCTTTATGCTCGATGAGCCACTAGAGAGGACCACGACTAGCTCCCATGCCAACGGGGCTGCCCAGGCCCCTCGCTCCATGCAGTGGGCTGTCCGCAGTACGCAACACCAGCGAGCAGCTAGCGCAGCTCCAGCCAGCACATCGACACCAGCAGGCAAGTCTGGGAACTCAAGTATTATTCCTAGGAGCATGACAGTAGTTTTTAAAATTAGAAAACAAAGTTGTATAAAGTTCCTTTTGTTGAGTTTCAGATATAAGAAGTACAAAATGATGACTCTGTCAAGATGTCTGAATCTTTGCATTATTGCTGTGGGCTGGGTAATTCTTTATTGAGAGCTCTATTGTGCATTGTAGGATGTTAAATTGCATCCACTGCCATGACCTGGTAGGTGTCGGTAGTATTTTCAAACCCTACTTCTTTCTTCACTTCTCCATTTGTAACAACCAAAAGTATCTGCACACATTGCCAAATACTTCCTTCTGTGGTAGTTGTGAGGTAGAGAATTACTCCTGGTTTATAATGTATTTAATCTTCTCCCCCCTTAATGCTCTTTCTCCCCAAATTATATCGTGGAGGTACACTTGTTTGCTCATGTACATATTATTAATTGACCATTTAGATATTTATAAGCCTATGCAGAGTCAGTTAGCAACTAGGTTAGCTCATGACAACTGTCCTTTTTCCTTATAGCAAGTTCCGCAGGTTTGATTTATATTGATCCTTCAAATTTACGCCGGAGTGGCACCATCAGTACGAGCGCTGCAGCCGCAGCCGCAGCCCTGGAAGCTAGCAATGCCAGCAGCTACTTAACATCTGCGAGCAGCTTAGCCAGGGCTTACAGCATTGTCATCAGGCAAATCTCGGACTTGATGGGCCTTATTCCTAAGTATAATCACCTAGTATACTCTCAGATTCCAGCAGCTGTGAAACTGACTTACCAAGATGCAGTCAACTTGCAGGTATGAAACTATTGAAAAGTTATTTATTGTTTTGCCTATCAATTAGGAGACCTTCAAAATAATGGGGATATAACAAATTCTTAAATGTTGACATACTAGTGCTGTATCGAATTTAGCTTTGTTTGGATAGTTTTGACTATTTCAGTTTGATTTTCATAGAACTATGTAGAAGAAAAGCTTATTCCTACATGGAACTGGATGGTCAGTATTATGGATTCTACTGAAGCTCAATTACGTTATGGTTCTGCATTAGCATCTGCTGGTGATCCAGGACATCCAAATCATCCCCTTCATGCCTCTCAGAACCCAGCTCGAAGAGAGAGGATGACTGCACGAGAAGAGGCCAGTTTAAGAACCCTCGAAGGCAGGCGGTATGAAACGTTCTTACATATTTATGTGTTGAATCAGAACTCTTAAATCCTAGGTTAGAGCTTTTGATTGCTATCACATTTAACCTCATCTTAATGGCAAAGGAAAGAAGGTTCACAGCTGCCTCATGTTACTTGTCTTTGCTAGGCAGTTAAAGCAAAATGATTGTTAGCTAAGTTATTTTTTAAGAAATCCATCATGTCCTCATAGGAATCTGTTACTAAAAGCTACTGTTGGCCTGTGTCCTTGTCTGTCGTGCCCTCCTCCCCCATGAGCCCCTTCATCTTCTGCCTCCCCTGTATAAGGTTTATGTTCCCAGAAAGACTTGTTTCTGACTAGGACTGAGTCTGATGCATTTGGTACTCAGGAAGGTTAAAGTGTGTTGTCCCTGCTGTTCTTTGGTTTCACAACACGCTCCACCTCCCCCCTTGCCCCATTAAATCATAAAGTAATATATTTATGTATTTGCCATGTACTCTCTATTCAGTTATAAAGAGCCCCTCTCGGGACTAGGAGTAGGCCCAGCAGTGAAGTCAAGAGGAGCAGCTGTGCCATCCAGTGAAGGTGATGGCTGGTAGTCAGAGTCTGCGGGTCTGTCCTCGCTGTTCCTGCAGATGAGGAAATGAGAGGACAGAGGTCTAGAGACTGCAGGAGAGGACAAGATGAGAGACAACACTGAGATAACAGAGAACTGTTGCCAGGGCAGAGTGGGCAAGAGTTCTGTTCTGTACTTGATTGTAAACAATGAGCAGGAAAATAAGAAAATTCTAGGAATAGAATTGACATACTTGCCTTTGAACGTTTGGGAATTGGGAACAAATTTGGTGAGCTGGTTGGTAGAGATATATCTGCATTAGAGAGAACGATTGGGGAGGGAGTAGTTTTTCTGTTGTGGAATCCTGCTCCACAAAAGGACAAAAGTTTTTGTCTTTCTTAGTCTGTAGTCAGTTGCTGTAAAAGAACACAGTATTTTGTGGCTCGAGAGACAGTTCATCAGTTAACAACACTTTTCTTGCAGAGGACCCAGCACACACATGGCAGCTTGCAGCCATCTTTAACTGCAGTTCCAGGAGATCAGACACCCTCTTCTGACCTCCTTGGGCATTGTACTGAGATGGTGCACATTTGTATAAATTTTTTTTTCCCCAGGCAAAACACTCATATACATAAAATTCTCTTTAAACAAAGCACAGGATTGTGATGTGGGATCTTGATTGATCAGTGTTGTGTGTTTCTCCCCCACCTCAATCATTATTACATTATAATCACATACTGTATCTATAATTTACTCTTTTTAGAATATATGATTGGTTCATTATAAATTTGGAATATTTTTTTATCATCTCCTTAGGAAATATTATACATCTTAATGGTCATTCGTATTCTATTTTCTATAGATTCTGAACTTGTTATATAAATAGAATTATACAATACATGATTTTTTTTGTACTGGCTTCTGTCATTTAACCTGAATTGTTTTTTGATCACCTATGTTTAGTATGTGTCAATGCTTTAAAAATATTCTAATTCATGTATGTTACACCACATTTTAAAAATACTTAACCATTCATCAGCTGTCACTTGGAATATTTTTACCTTTTCATTATTGTGCATGACGTTGCACGTTTCCATAAAGGTTTTGTGTGGATATGTGGTTTGGTATTTTTACCCATTTGTAAAATTGCTAGATCATATAGTAATGGTATATGCTTAACATTTTGAGATGCTGCTGGACTAGTTTCCTAAAAGCAGTATTTCCCAAATAGCAGTATTTGAGAGAGCTTTCGTTTTGTACACCCCCTTTTTTTTTCTGGCCTGAATCTCATTTTGTAGCAGAGAATGACTTTGAACTCTGATCCTTCTGTAGTCACCTTGAATGTCCTAGGGTTATAGGCACGGATCATGCCCACCCATTTCTCCATATTTTTTTGATGATGGACATCTTATCAGGTGTGATAGGGCCTTGAATAGTTCTCCTGCCTAACGGGTAGGGACACCTCAAATTACAGATCTGTGTTCACTGTGGTTTTGATTTGCTCATGATACTGGATTATTTTCTCATGTTCTGATGGGCAGTTTGTCCTACGTCTGTTTAGCTCTTTTTGTGCAGCTGTAAAATAGCTTTTTAAAAAGTTTTTATTTAGTTATAAGAGTTCTTTAATATATTTTGGGTAAGAATTCCTTATCAAGGTTTTCAAGGATTTTTATTCCTCTCTTCTTTATTGGGGGCGGGGGGTGTCTTTTTTTTTTTTCTTCCTTAATTGTGTATGTGTGTGGGTAAGTGCCATTTGTGGTGTCCCCAGAGGGCATTGGATCCTTTGAAGCTGGAGTTAATGGCAGTTCTGTGCTGCCATACTTGGATGCTGGGATGCAAACTAGGGTTCTTTGGAAGAGCAGCGAGTGCTCTTAATCTCTGAGCCATCTCTGCAGACTCCCCTTCTCACTTTCTTGTTGGTGTCCTTTGAGAAGTACAAAAGTTTCTAATTTTGATAGAAGTCCAGGTCACTTAACACTTTGATTTGCTGCTTGTGGTTGGATGCCTTCCTTCCGTCCGTCTCTTTTAAGATGGTACTTTGCTGTGCAGTAGTAGCCTGGCGTCAGATCGCTCTGTAGCCCAGGCTACTCCATTCTCCGTCTTCCAGCCTGCCACATCCCAAAGTATTGGGATGGCATGAGTCACCATGTCCAACATTTGATAATATTTTTACATAGTGTCTTAGTTCCCTTTTCTGTCGCTGTGATAAAACACCATGACCATAAGGAACTTAGAGAGGAAAGGGTTGATCATCTTACAGCATCTGCCTATTACCCAGGGAAGCCAGGGTAGGAAGGAGGAGGCAGGAACTGATGCACAAGTCTTGGAGGAACGGTGCTTATTGTCTTGCTTATGGCTCGCCCAGTCTGCTTGTTTCCAGCATCTAGGGGTAGCACCATGCACAGTATGCTAGGCCCTCCCACATTAAACAGAAGAGAGGAAATTGCCCCACAGGCTTACTCAGAGGCTAATCTGATGGAGACATTTTGATGGTTCCTTCTTCCTAAAGGACTCTAGCTGCTATCAGGTTGACACAAAGGACTAGCCAGCACAGGAAGTGCATCTCATAATAGTTCCTAGAGTTCTGTCATTAACCTTAACTGACAGCTTATTAGAAATACAAATTCAGACCTTTTAAGACTGTTAGTAGGGACCCTGAAGTGTAGAGCTATAAGTCATAAGCAGTGGTATTCCTAAAGAGTACCTATAAATGCTCTGTTTTCTGTCTCTCTTGTTTGTTGTTTCTGTTCTCAAGACAGGGCTTTTCTGTGGTAGCCTTGGTTTTCTTGAACTCACTTTGTAGACCAGGCTGGCCTTGAACTCCCCAGAGTGCTGGGATTACATGTGCGTGCTACTGTGCCCAGCTTCTGTTTTCTCTTTTTAAGATTAATTTTATGTTTGAGTGTTTTGTGCACTCAGTACCTAAGGGAGCCATAAAGGGTGTCAGATCCCTCTGGAAATGGAGTGATGACTGGTTGTGTGCCACCATGTGGATGTTGGGAATTGAACCCCAGTCTTCTGCAAGAGCATCACGTGCTTGTAACTGATGAGCATTGGTTAACATCCCTCCAGCCAGGTGTTTTCATTTCTTAATTTTACATATTTATGAAATTTCATACTTGTGGTTTTAATAAACATTTTCGTTTCTTTTTGTTCCTATAGACGTGCCACATTGCTTAGCGCCCGCCAGGGAATGATGTCTGCTCGAGGAGATTTTCTCAATTATGCCCTTTCTTTAATGAGATCTCATAATGATGAGCATTCTGATGTTCTTCCAGTATTGGATGTGTGCTCATTGAAACATGTGGCATATGTCTTCCAAGCCCTTATATATTGGATTAAAGCAATGAATCAACAGACAACATTGGACACCCCTCAACTGGAACGCAAAAGGTATATCCGTACCTTCTTGGGTTTTGAGAGCTACTTGTGGTCTCCGAGTAAACAGTCACAGTGTGGATTAAGGAGATCAGCACTGCAAAAGAGAACACAGATATTTCATGTAGGAAAGAGGACTTAACTTTAACCTGCAAATCTCTGCCATGACTTCTCAATTAAATGAAAACCGAGGAAACTAAAGTTAATATAGTTGAGATATTTGTGCTTAAGTCTTGTCATATTTTGGGTCAAAATTTGTGTGGACACTCATTCTTTCTTTCTTTAGTGATTTGTTTGTTTTGGGCTTCTCTTGAGCCTATTTTGTTTTTGTAAGGCATTAGGCAGATCATGCTACTATTTCCCATTATCTGAAACTGTGTACTAGTGTTAGGTATAAGTTAGATTCCAGGGTGAGATGTCAGATGGTACTTGCCTAACTACCTGAATTCAGTTCCTGGGTCCCACGTGGTGGAGAGAACCAACTCCTGCAAATTGTCCTCTGACTTCCATATACATGAGAGACAAACATCCACATGGGTTAGTTTCCAAAGTGACATTTCCGATGTCTTTTTCTAGCGGCCCCTCGCCTGTGTTGTTTTTCATACCACACAAATATCTAATTTAAATGACTTACTTTGTTCTTTTTAAGGACGCGAGAACTTTTGGAACTGGGTATTGATAATGAAGATTCAGAACATGAAAATGATGATGACACCAACCAAAGTTAGTGCATAGAGAGTCTACCAATCTGCCTTTAAGAGATGGCTGCTCAGTCTTTCCTCCGGGCTCTTTAACTACTTTACTTTTCTGTCTGGGTGGGAATTTCTCTTTTCTTCTCTATGTCAAATTTCTTACCCTTTTTTTTTTTTTTTTTGTCATTTCTTCACACATCTTTGGCATTATATATGATTCATAATTAAGATTGAATTGATGTTACGAATTTTCCATACTTTTAGAATTTCTTTTTCTCATTTCTCTTAGTTTATATTTACCATTACTTTTAAGTCTTTGGAAAGCCTTTGTTAATTTTGATGCAAAATAGATTTAGTTAAAATGTAAATTATGCTTGAGCATAGAAACTACGGAAAATTTTAAAGGGTCACAGCATTAGGAAGGTTGAGAACCACTATTGTTGAGCCAACTTGTAGTTTTCCATTATTTTATATGGGAGTTTAAAATGGGGTCAAATAGTCCAGTTTTCTGTTTATTATTCCCAGCCAATATTTTTATTAGTTTAGGGAAAGACAACTGTTCTGAGTTTGTTGTTGTTGTTGATGATGTTTATGGTGGTGGGTTTAGTTTTTCTTTTTCTGAAAATCTACCCAGCTGGATATGGTATCTGAAGTCTGTAATCCCAGCAGAGGCATATAGACCTCTGAGTCAAGGCCAGCCTGGTCTACAGAGTGGGTCCAGGATAGCCAAGGCTACAAAGAGAAAGCCTGTCTCAAGAGACCAAAAGGAAAATTCAGCCAAAATTCATTATTTCCACAACTTAGTAAAGTTTTGTTCCCCTCAGGAGAGCTGTTGCTAATGTGTTGACCTACTGTTGGCTGAATATATAAATTGCTCAGACAACTCCATGCTCATTTCAGTATGGGAAGCAACTAGTTAGATTTCGGTTTCTGCTCATCTCCTTTGCTGTTATCAGGTCCTGAAATATGCTCGGGAAACTAGCTGTATTTTGGCTTTATTCTATCGATTTAAAGAAAGGATGTAAGAAAACTGTTCAATATAGAATGGACTAGTAGTATTCATTACAGCTTTTATTTTTGCATATTTTTATTATTGTTTGATAAAGAATACATTCAGTTATTTTGGATTATCACTTTAAAAAACACCAAAATTCTTCATGGTGAGTTCTAGGAGAGTCTGTCACACAATGAGACCCTGTCTCCGAAACAAAACACCAAAAGTTTGGATTACTAACTCGTGTGTATGTGTGGGTATGAGAGAGAGTGTGTGTGTTTTGCAGGGTTCAAACCCATGTTTCAAACTTGCTTTCTAGTATGTTGCTATTTTGTGACATACCAAGCCTCTTAGGTTGAGCAGATTGACATTGTTACCCTTTCTAATTGCTAATATATATAATTTTTTTTTAACCATTTAGGTGCTACTTTGAATGATAAGGATGATGAATCTCTTCCTGCAGAAACTGGCCAAAACCATCCATTTTTCCGACGTTCAGACTCTATGACGTTCCTTGGATGTATACCCCCAAATCCATTTGAAGTGCCTTTGGCTGAAGCCATACCCTTGGCTGATCAGCCACATTTGTTGCAGGTGAGCCAAACAGGTCTAATGTTCTTTTATAGCTGATTTTTGAAGTTGTTCAATCTAACTATAATATTCTTGTTAAAATTCCAGCCAAATGCTAGAAAGGAAGATCTTTTTGGTCGTCCAAGTCAGGGTCTTTATTCCTCATCTACTGGTAGTGGGAAATGCTTAGTGGAAGCTACAATGGACAGAAATTGCCTTGAGGTAAGATAGTAAACATTTATAATATATTTGTTAATTCTCACTTTTCCCAGCATCCAGCTTTGAAGTGATTCATTATAATGTAGATTCTCCAGTAGCAGAAGTGTCAGGAGTCCATTTCTTTCAGCATAATGAACTGTTGCTCTCATTGGCTTTCAGTTCCACACACCTTTATTTTGTGCTTAGTCCGTTCCAGAAAGCTGTTAACATAGTTGCTGAAAACTGGGTTTCCCAATGAGAAGAATACTCACATACAAACTTGTATAAATTACCTTCAAGGTTTTTTTCTCCTTGATGTGCTGAGTTACTTGAACCAAGAGTAAAGATAAATGAGCAGCATTAATAATGACACTTAAGTCATTTTGTCTCTTTGGTAGTATCTTGTTCTTTATAACTAAGGAAACATTTAGGTAAAAAATAAGGCTTGAAGAGATTATCAATTTTAAGAGGGAGTCTCAGTTATCACACCACTAATTACATGACATATGAGAAATACAGCTGAATGGATTTTTATAATTAAGTGATAAAGGAAAGTATAGTACTAAAATTATTGAAAATATGTAGGAGACTTAAATACCAGACATAATACTGTAAAAGTTGCTTTGAAATTCTCTGAGGCTACCCTAGTGTGTTCTTCCATGAGGTTCGGGTTGACAAGAGAAGGCTGCACTTTGCTGATGGACGCTCTAGAAAGGGAGTATTATTTAACTTCCTGTGTGATTTCTACAGAGCTCTATTAAGTTAACATGATCTTCACCCGCCTAATGTGTCACTTTTAAACTTAAAATTGCATAGGTTCTTCCGACTAAAATGTCGTATGCTGCCAATCTGAAAAATGTAATGAACATGCAAAACCGGCAAAAGAAAGAAGGGGAAGAACAGTGTGTGTTGCCTGAAGAAGCTGAGAGTTCAAAGCCGGGGCCGTCTGCTCATGATGTTGCTGCCCAGTTGAAGAGCAGTTTACTAGCAGAGATAGGGCTTACTGAAAGTGAAGGGCCACCCCTTACATCTTTCAGGTACGGCTAGATGAAGAAATGCTCCTGTGGCTATTATTACACTTTTAAGATAATTTTTTAGAGATTTCACATTTTGTAGATTGGAATATGTAAGTATTATAATTAATGTTACTTTTCTGTGATTTCCTAATTTACTATCAGATAGTTAAATATAAGTTTTCACTTTTAAAAATTTGATGATCTTTTTCCTATGTTGAATTTCCGAGATGCGATTTTTCTAATGTTTAATACTGGCTTAAAAGCCATCAACCATCAGCAGCTCAGCTAACATGTAAATACTAGAAAGAAGAGAATTTTCAGGTTTTGTGACTCACTCACTTTTGCTTAGTGTTTGTAATCATTGAGTGATTTACTGGCTCTTGTTTATGCCTTGTTTTTGGCTAGAAGTATAAGATATTTTTGCTTATAAGTTAATGATCTAGCTAACGAAAGATGGTATGCTTAAAAGGAGTTAATTTGTGAATGAATAAAACACTAATCAGACGTTGTCTACCCACTGGAAAGGGCATGGGATGATTTTACACTGGGATAGCCTAGACTCAGAGGTTAGAGTCTATGGACCATATTGGAGATATGTCTTGGAGGCAGGAAGACCAGTTATTCAACTGTAGCAGTCATAGCTGCTGAGGAAGAGCAGGTTAGCAAATTAGCTTTAGGGGTGGGAAGGAAATGTCAAAAGAAGATGGACTCTGGAGGAACAGAAGGTAGAAAAATGCGCTACCAATGCATTGGGTAAGTAGATGGTACTGATGGATAAAAGGAAATATTGTCATGAAGCCTTACTAAGTTTTATCCATGTTGGGCTCTAATTAAACACTACTGATGTTGATAACAAGTAAAAACTCTAGAGAGGATCTAAGTGGGGACGGACATTTGACTCTGAGGAGATGGATAGAATGAAATGGCAGTTCCAGATAGAAGGTGCTACAGGTGTGTGTACAAATGCACACACAATCACATACATGTCAGGAGCATGCTGCCATGGGAAGGTTCTTTCATTAAATAGGATATGGTTTGAAATACTGATGCTATCAGGATATTAGAAGACCAAGAAAGTACTATTATTGTCCAAAGTCTGAATTTTGGGAGTTGATTGCTTGCTTCTCTCTCTGTGTAAACTTCTCACAGGCCTCAGTGTAGTTTCATGGGGATGGTCATTTCTCACGACATGCTGCTGGGACGCTGGCGCCTTTCTTTAGAACTGTTTGGCCGAGTATTCATGGAGGATGTTGGAGCAGAGCCTGGATCGGTGTGTATTTTGTGCACTTTAGTTCTGTTCTGCATGTTAGCATATTTCAGTGAATAATTGTTATGTCCTTCCTTTCTCTCTTTTTAAGATCTTAACGGAATTGGGAGGTTTTGAGGTAAAAGAATCAAAGTTCCGTAGAGAAATGGAAAAACTGAGAAACCAGCAATCAAGAGATTTATCACTAGAGGTAAAGGTATTTAGATTTTTTTCTATCTATAGTATGACACTTGACAACTTTTAAAACAAAAATAATTATTGTTCAGGGATAGATATTTTATAGTTAAAAATTTAAAGGAATAATAATTACAGAATTTTGGGCAGTAATTTCTTTTTAGATGACTTTTTTTTTTAAAGAAAGTTTTGGGCTGGAAAGTGGTTCAGGTGGTAATATGAGGACCTGAGTTCAGATCTGAGTTCAGATCTCCAGCACCCATGTAAGCAGCCAAGTATGGTGGCATGTGCCTTTGATCCTAGTACTGGAAAGGCAGAGACAGGATTTGGTGTGCCTTGGTCAGTTAGCCTTGCTGAAATCAGTGAGAGCCCCATCTCACAAAAATAAGGTAGAAAATGATAGAGGAGGAAACACAGTTTCAGCCTCTGGCCTTCACGTGTATGCACAGACACATGAACATGTACACACAAGCACATTTTGTTATTTTCCAATGTGTGTTACATGCATTTCTTGCCACAAGCTTTAAATTGGCCACTTCTTTCAGAAATTGTACTATAATGGGCTCTGTCTGAGGTTTCTACGAAGTAGGCTATTGTTTCTAGGCCTTTAAGAAGTGGCTGTGAATTCATACTGAGTCGTTGAACATCTCCTTTCTTCTAGACTGAATACACAGCTTCTCACCATTGGTGGATTATCTACTTTTATTGCACAACAGTCTTAGAATTACAACATTACTACTACTACCAATAAAAGTTTTTCTTTTTGTTGTTGTTTTAAGACACGGACTCACTCTTATCGCCTAGGCTAGTTTAGAACTCACTATGTAGCTCAGGCTGGCTTGAAAAACTTCTGGCAATTCTCTTGCCTCAGTTTAATAAGTTCTGTGATTTTACAGGCATGGTCTACCATATCTGGCTTAAAATGATGTTGATGATAACTTAAGGTTAATTTAAAGTTTTATTTTCTATAGATCATATCCAAGTGAGAATCCTTGAGTCCTCATAATTTTGCTGCAAGAATTTTACATTTTGATTCATATAAGTTATATCTCCATAGTTTGAATTTCTTATTTTAAGGAAAGTTAAATCTTTCATGCTTTTAGGATACTGTGTTTTTCTGTGAACTTTTGATGTATTTTTCCCATTTTTTGGTATAAAGTTACTTTTTTCTCAAATTAGCGCTTTTTTTTTTTTTTTTTCCAGCAAGGTGTGGGTGGTGCATGCCTGTAATCCCAGCGCTTGGGAGGTAGAGACAGGCGGATCTCTGTAAGTTCGAGAACAGCCTGGTCTGCAAAGCAAGTCCAGGACAGCCAAGGCTACACAGAGAAACCCTCTCTTAGAAAAACAAAACAAAACAAAAAAACCAAAAGGCTTTTTGTTGTTTGTTTTTGTTTTTTTAAATATGAACATATGGTGGCATATGTCTAAGAATTCCAGCGCTGGGATGACAGGGGCAGATAGACCCCTGGTCAGGCTGGTCTACACAGTGAGGCCTCTCAAATTAAAACAACAACAAAACCTTTTAAACATTGTTTATATGGATGGATGGTGTAGGTCTGTCAGAGCATGTGTAGAGGTCAGAAGACAACATGGAGGTATCACTGTCTCTTTTTGTCATGTCAGTTCCAGGGATTGAACTTAGGTTGAAGAGTCTTTTGGCAAGTGCCTATAGCTGCTGAGCCACCTTGCCAACCCCTCACATTTTAGAAGTTGTTTGAGTAGTTTTAGGTAATATGCACTCTGTGCTTGGATCTGTCTCTGTGACAGAATCTGCAGGTATTTCTCTACTGTGTCGCTGTGGGAGTTATGTGTTTGGGCATCAGCAGTGTAGGAAGGTCAAGAGTTGAGGCCTCCTGGCTGCCTGGATTACATACCCAGATGTTATTTCAAAGAGAGAGACTGAGTTCCTGTGTCTGATCCATTGGGGATTTATTCTCATGTACCAAATGAAAAGGATTTTTGTTTTCTGGTGGATCTTTGAAAGGGTGAGTGGATTTAAGCTGTTAAATTCCATTAGCCTGATTTAATATAGGACATTCATCTTTGCTTTGGAAAAGTTGTATATTTAGAGTATAAAAGCTTCTGAAACCTCAAATTTCATAGTAGTATTTAAACTAGGAAGGAAAAAGCAGGATTCTGCTTTTTGGCTTTACATAGAACACCCCATGGTTTTCTAGCACTGAATTCTTACTTGGTGTATTTTCCTAGGTTGATAGGGATCGGGATCTTCTCATTCAGCAGACTATGAGACAGCTCAACAATCATTTTGGCCGAAGATGTGCTACCACACCAATGGCTGTCCACAGAGTTAAGGTCACCTTTAAAGATGAACCTGGAGAGGGCAGTGGTGTAGCACGAAGTTTCTATACAGCCATTGCACAAGCATTTTTATCAAATGAAAAATTGCCAAATCTAGATTGTATTCAAAATGCCAACAAAGGTACCCATACAAGTAAGTACTCTACAGATTTCAAGCGTTATAACTATTTCTCCTGTTTCTCACAACAGTGGTAATCATTTTATGTCTATACATTTACATTTTATATAATTTCATTCTAGATGATTTAGTCTTGACTAAACTGCTTGATGAATTGATAGGTTAAGAGTTTGCTTTTTACTACAAAATGTTGTTGGATGTTTGTGATTACATTAGCTTTTCACATCAATTGTTACTTGTTTTGAGGGTGACGGGTTAAAAGGTCTTAAGTGATACTACAGAAATCAAGTGAGGGGGCTAGAGTATTTTTTTTAATCTCTGTATTAATTGCTGGCTATCTAAAAAGAAAACAGAATTTTCGAGGTAGGCTATTTTATGATTGACTCACAAACATGCTCAGATCTTAGGGAGGTAAAGAGCTTGAGACCACACACAAGCCATGTCAGTGTGCTTATTATTTTGATTTCAGTAGGATTTTTTTCCTCTTTAAAATGGGGCTTTATCTAATTAACATCTTGGAGCGTTGCAACCTCATTATGAATCCACCTCTTGGGGGTTTAGGACTCTTAACCTTATTGTCAATTAGTATATTTAAAGCTTTGTGAAGATGACAAAAGCTGTAGGGGATGATAACTGGTGATGCATGGCCAGCCTTTTAAGTGGTTGGAATAATTAGGTCGGAGGAAGTTCATAGAAGTTGCTTGTGCTACATCTCTATCTCATTGGGCATATGTAACCTGCTGCCATGGAGATGGGGTTGCAGAAACAATAGAGGGTGAACAGATGGGGAGTTCACTAGCCTTTGAGCATCACCTTTACCATTTAACTTGTGAAGAAAGAAGTTAAACAGATTTGAATGAAGAGACTTGGACAATCTTAATATTTTACAAATATCTGTTTCAAATACCATTAATAAGCCATTATCAAGGGCTAGTGAGATATATCCAGTATAAAGATGCTTGCTGCCAAGCCTGATTGCCTGAGTTTGAGCCCCAGGTCCACATGGTGGATGGAGAGAACCGAGTCCTGCGGGTTGTAGCTGGCCTCCACACATGTTCTGTGGCGTATGCATGTTCTGTGGCATATGCATGTTCTGTGACATGTGCATGCCATTTGTCAGAGCTCAGCAATTGCAAAGATGGAATTTCTAAAAGAAAGAAACTATAGTCAGGAATTGAGCATTGGAATTTAAAAATAATAATAATATTCTGGTGGTCTATAATGCTCAAAGCCAAAAAAACTAAGAACAGAAAAGGTATTGAGTGGCTTCAACCTTGTAGGAAATCTCAGAACTGTTTCTGATGAAGTCAGTCCAGTCAATAGTTTTTGCATATTATTTCATAGTTTTGACACCACAAATACTAAAGTGAACTTGTGTGATGTGCCATGTATATTCTATGCAGTTATCGGTAACCCTCAAAAGCCAAGGCACTGGGGAGATGGTTTAGTGATGGTGCTTGCTGTGACAACAGAGCGACCCGAGTTCAAATCCCTGGTACATTAAAGGCTGGGCATGTCTTGCATGTGCTTCTAACCCATGTTGTGGGATGGCAGGTTTCAGTGAGAGCCTGCATCAAAGGTATAGTGATGGACATCTCTGATGTATTTGGCCAGGCATACAGATGCACATACAACACACGGCACACACCCCAAAGAGAGAAAGGTACTGACAGCACAGATGACCTCAGACAGTGATGTTTTCTTATGGTCTTCTCTCAGCATTGACTGAAATATAAAGGTGGCCATCTTTTGTACTTATCTCAATCTACTGTATTTCATCTTTTCTACTAGGTTTAATGCAAAGATTGAGGAACCGAGGAGAGAGAGATCGGGAAAGAGAAAGAGAGAGGGAAATGAGGAGGAGTAGTGGCTTACGAGCAGGATCCCGGAGAGACCGGGATAGGTATGATGGATTTTAATTTTTACTGAATATCAGCATTTTAGACAAGTAGGATAAAGGCTTATAAATCAATCTGAGATATGTTGTTTGAATGGATACATGGTAATAGTAATCTGTTACTAATGAAAGGTTCTGCTTTAGCAACCCTAGGACATTTGAAATTACACTGCCTTTTTATTTATTTACTAAAGTTTGATATTTCATTGCAGCTATCACTTTCCTAGTTTAACTAAGTCTTAAATGTGGCAAACTATATTTTAATTTTCTCTTGTTGGAATGGGTTACATTCACTTTAAAATTTCCAGGAATTATGGGTAGTCTCTTGGAGTCTGGTCCTGTTCTGTTAGGATTAAATTTTACATTACACTTAGATTTTTAGTGACAAACCTACATAATCTTTGTTTCTCAAAACATTTTGTTTTTGGATGTCATACCATCCTGGTGTCATGGTTGGCACCATCTCTAAGTATTCTGGTTTTCTATTGATCAAGGTATTAATTTGATTTGGTCATTAAAGGAAATGGAGTTATAACAGCTTTCTTCTTTCACAGAGACTTCAGGAGACAGCTTTCCATTGACACTAGGCCTTTTAGACCCGCTTCGGAGGGAAATCCTAGTGATGACCCTGACCCTCTTCCAGCGCATCGGCAGGCACTTGGAGAAAGGCTTTACCCCCGAGTGCAAGCAATGCAGCCTGTAAGTGCTGGGCACTGTCCTGCTCCTTCACTACATGTGGACTTTTTAACCTTTCGAAAGAAGATGGCTATTTGGCTTTCTTTTCTTTTTCTTTTAATTGTCAGCTACTAAGCAGCTCCATAGTTGAGGACTGTGTGTAGCTGTACAGAGAGATAAGGAATTTTAGAAGGAAAAAAAGTGTTTCTTGGGAGTAATTATACAACCTGCATCTTTCTTCACGTAACTTGGTTCAAAAGACTTTAATTCTACCCAGTTTGTGTTCCTTTTGTGTTTATAATTGCTATGATTTTATTTGTATTTTCACTTGCACAAGTCATAGTTATTTTTGAAGTACTCATGACCTGTTAGCAAGCTGCTCCTGGAGCAAGTGGCAGTCCTTTACTGCAGGTAAAATAGCTCAAGATTTCAACTAGAATGTTTTATCAATTTTCTTTCATAAAATGTGAAACCTGTAAACTAGTGGATTTTTTTTCTTTTTGGTGTAATGTATATACATTGTAGCCAAAAGACTAATGAAACAGACAATCAATCCTCTTTCTTGATGTAAAACAGCCTTAAGTGCTAGGCACCTTTTTTCTGTACTAAATGAGAAAAAGTGTTTTTGGCTCTCTGAGGAAGACAAAAATTAAAGAAATTGTATGTATGTTTACTTAGGATTCAAAGACATTAAAAAAAAAAAAAACTCATGCAAATATTCCAGCCTCAACAAAACTATGCTTATTCATGGACTGTGTCCCTGCCAGAGTTGTCTGACTGACCTTGCTAATAATAAGGTTCATAAAAAGCCTTGCTAGTTCACAAGAAAATATTAGAGCTTTTCATATTTCTTTTCCTTCTTTTGATTGTAGCTTTTAACAATTGTAGCAGAGAGTTGATAAAGTAACATTTGCTTATTCTTAGGCATTTGCAAGTAAAATCACTGGCATGTTGTTGGAATTATCCCCCGCTCAGCTGCTGCTGCTTCTAGCAAGTGAAGATTCTCTGAGGGCAAGAGTCGATGAGGCCATGGAACTCATTATTGCACATGGACGGTAATGTGGGCAATTGGCACAGCATATAAGTTTAAACATTAGCTACTTTATTTCCAGATTGTGTAGTTTTCACCATGTGCTAAAAATTATGACAAGGCTGGAGGTAGTATCATACTTCAGATTTTTTACAATTCCTAAGTGCAATAGCTGAATTTTTCAAGCTTTATAAGGTTATAGAAGGTATTTAGCTTTTAGAATTGTTCTGTTTCATTCACGAAACAAGGTTAGCCCTGCACCCACCCCTAACCTCTTGCCTCAGACTTGTGACTGCTGCGACTTAAAGCTATCATATCTGCCTTAGAACATGTTTTATTTGCAAGAAGTATATCTGAAAGTACACCTCAGATTTCCCCGATTGGGAGTATGTATGGTAAGAGACCACATTACACTCAAAGAATCTTGGGGTAAATCTTTTAACTTCTTGTGTTAAGTATGACATTTCTTTTATGGTTCCAAATTGGTGCAAGTTTTTATTTCCCTTCTGCAGTGTATATTTGTTTGAGTATGAACTCTAGAAATACCAACTAGTCCCTTTATTCAAGGTGACTAGTAGAAGTAGCATTAGGAAGATATGCTATACTTAGGCGTCTTCTGTGTTGGGCTCACTCTTTAAGCCAGCTTAAAGTGTGGATTATTTTTTTTGTGATGCTGTGAACCTTATACAAACTAGGTGCCATTGTCGTGTTCTGTTGCTGTGAAGAAATGCCATAACCAAGGCAACTCTTATAAAAAGGAAGGCATTTAATTTAGTTACAGTTTCAGAGTTTAGTTCACTATCATCATGGTGGGAAATACGGCAAACATGGTGCTAGAGAAGTAGCTAAGAGTTCAACCTCCTAATCTAATAGGCAGCAGGAAGAGAGAGAGCTACTGGGCCTGCCATAGGCTTTTGAAACCTCAAAGCTTACCTCCAGTGACACGCTTCCTCTAACAGGGCCACACCTTTTATCCCTTCTGATACTTCTCAAATAGTATCACTTTCTGATGACTAAGTATTCAAATATGAGTCTATGGGAGCCATTCTTCAAACCAGCACCCTAGGTACCATTTCTGTGTTAACATCTCAGACCTTGGGTAAAATGTCTTCCTAATCATAATTTTGGATGGGGAACAAAATTAGATCCAGTTCTAGAAGTAGTATAAACATTTGGGCTGAGCATCAGAACTAAACAGCCACTTTTCCTGGCCTTTGAATGGTCCACGTCAATTTCCCTTATTATTAAAAGACTTTGTAAATATTTGTAAGCATTGCTAATTTAGTACTTTCTATGCAAAACTAACATCTGGTTTTATGGAGTGAATAGTGAATTTATTAGTGGAACATTAGATTTATTCTAAAGAATTTGATTCTTGTTGTAATTGTGTTCTGAGCATTCTGCCTTTTCTGCAGTGCTTGCTTTGTGCTAAGGTTTTAGCAACACTGTATATGTTCTCTTATATCAAGGGGCCTTAGCCATGTCTGGAATTGATTGTATGTGTGGAGTTTTTAAGGTTTGTTTAGTTTTGGTTTGCTTTTTTGCTTTTTGGTTGTTTTACTTTGGAACATTATCTGGGCAGTGTAGCACAAGAACTAGCCTTGAGTTTGCTGTGCAGTGCAGGCTCCCAAGCACTAGGATTATAAGTGTATTCCATGGTTTGGGGCTAAATTGATTTGTAAAAGGGTTTGTTGTTGTTGTTTTTAGGGAAAATGGAGCTGATAGTATCTTGGACCTTGGATTATTAGACTCTTCAGAAAAGGTACAGGTAAGGGATTTTAAGTACATTTGTTAATGAGCAGTTAGAACAATCTAAAAACAAAAAACAAACCAGGATTTAGGAGATGTCTTTGTAAATAAAATGCATGTTGTACAGTACAGAAAAAGAAAGACATGTAGTTGTACTATATAGAATCAAATTATAAAGTCAATTGAGTTAGACATTAATGGGACCGCAGTCACTTCGCTGTTTGTGTTTGAACACAGACTGAATTAAGCTTGAGTTTGGAGATTCAGGGAACTCAGTGGCAGAGGAAATAGGCAGTATAGAATCTTAAGAGCCACTCCTCCAGGAAGCTGTTGATGCCAGAGATGCAAAGAAAACAGCAGTACGGGTCACTTTGTGGGTATGGTGTGGTTTGTTTCTTCATAAGTAAGCTGCTAGGGCTATCTAAGAGGAACAAACTCACTACAGTCACTTTCATTGGTAATAATAAAAAACTTAGCACAAAATGCAAATTCGGAACAAATATATAGTAGCACACAGATTGGAAAGAGAGGTCAGAACTTGACAAATGGCCAGTACACTGTTTTTTCGGCAGGAGGATAAAGCTGATCCTTGTTCTCTGTCCTACCTGAAAGATGGCAAAGGCTTTGAGAATTACCTGCTTGGGAAGCACTGCCCAGGTATCCCAGGTGTTGCATATGCAGAATACACCATAATAGCATAATTAACAGCTTTGAAATGTAATTGGCATTGTGACTCCTATTGTGCTAAAAGCTCCTCTCCCCTAAATGCAATTTTTAATACAACTTAGAGTCACACCTAATACTCAATGTACTAGCTATAAATCTAAAACCACTGAACACAGCAAGAACAAGACAAGACAGACCAGTTCTTCTAAGATGTAGATGTACAAGGTCAGTGGACTTCAAGCAGACTGAACTAAAACTGTCCCGTCACAGTGAAATAGTCAAAGCAGAGAAATGGCGATTTGAAGAACAGTGGATTTCATCCCAGAAACTAGAGAGGCCAAGATAGCAGAACGCCAGAATTCTAATGGCTGAAAGAGCCGTCAATCCAGAACCCTATACCTAGTATCTTAAAAAAAAAAAAAACTAAGCCTTCTAAGCATTAAGCTGAAAGAGTGTTTTTTGTTTGTTTTGTTTTGTTCTGAGGCAGGGTTTTACTCTAGCCCAGACTGACCTGGCACTTACTCGGGTGATTGTCCTGTCTCAGCCCTCCCAGTGCTAAGATACAGGCATATGCTATCATCTTACTGGTTATTGGAGCACATCAGCCCAGGGCTTTGTGCTTGTCGGGCAGGCCGCCTTCCAGCTGAGCTGAGGTCTCAGTCCTAAGTGTTTTGATTTGACTACAAGACAATAAGATTTAATACACAGGGACTGAAGAGATGGCTCAGTAGATAAGATCACTTAGCTGTACTCCCAGAGGACCAGGGCTCAGTTCTCAGCACCCACATGGCAGGTTACACTGTATCTCCAGTCCCAGGGGAATCTGATGCTCTCTTCTGGCCTCTGATGTGTATTGAATACACATGCACAGGAAAAACACCCATGTATGTAAAACAATGATAAATAAACCAACGAATAAGTAGATAAGCAAATAAGTGATTAAATATAAAGAAAAAGATTTAACACAAGATGTATGTATGTAGTTTAGAGTTTAACATTTTTATGCTTTTTTTTTTTTTACTTTAAAATTTTATTTTTATCGTGTATAGATTGGTGTTTTGCCAGCATATATGAGGGAGTCAGATCCCCTCAACTACAGATAGTTGTGAGCTGCCATGTGGGTGCTAGGAATTGAACCTGGGTCCTCTGGAAGAGCAGCTAGTATCCTTAACTGCTGAGACATCACTCCACCCTTCCCTTTTACTTGAAATGATTTCAGAGAACCATTTCATTTCAAAAAAATGAGTTCAGGAGCTTCATTTCTCTTTACTTTGTTATTAGGAAAACCGAAAGCGGCATGGCTCTAGTCGAAGTGTAGTAGATATGGATTTAGATGATACAGATGATGGTGATGACAATGCTCCTTTGTTTTACCAACCTGGAAAAAGAGGATTCTATACGCCAAGACCTGGCAAAAACACAGAAGCAAGGTTGAATTGTTTCAGAAACATTGGCAGGTAAACTAACTATTCTTACCATTTGACTCAGGACTTGGCGTTCTGGGGATTGGACCCAGGGCTTTGTCATGCTAAACATGTTCTCTACCACTGAGCTACTCCTCTAGCCCCAAACTTTCCGTGTATCCCAGGCTCTGCTCAAATTCATGGTCTTCCTGCTAGCCTCCCAGGGCTGTGGAATTAAAGGTGTGTAATCTGGCTAAAAAATAATTAGCTTTAAAATTGGATAGGTACTCTATGCTAGGTAAAAATAAGGCTTGGAAAATATCTCAAAATATTGTGTGTGTGTGTGTATTTATTTATGTATGTGGATCTAATTCAACAATACATTTTGAATTTAAATTATATTTCTGTTCTTATTTTTAGGATTCTTGGACTATGTCTGTTGCAAAATGAACTATGTCCTATCACATTGAATAGGCATGTAATTAAAGTGTTGCTTGGTAGAAAAGTAAGTTTGATGCGTATAACTGCTATTACAATTGTAAACATTTTCTTTTGCAAAATAAATGATAGTACACTGTATAGCATTCAATTGTATAACATTATAATTGTAAATAATGGTCAAGTATTTACTGACATAGATAAAGTCTTTGTATATGCGGAGATGGCACAGTAGAGTTGATAACAGAGTTACGGTGGGTTTGTGATGGACCTCAATCCTACTAAAGAGAAATCCTCTTGAAAACTTTATAAAGATAAAAGGCACTGTGCTTGGCATACCGTTTGGCTCAATTCCCTTGGCTCAGGAATTGTATTAATTGGTCGAAAGGGTGTGGCAGTAGAGTGTAGAGATAGTCTTAAACAGCAGTCCAACTTAAACGTAGCCAGGCATGGTGGTATGCGCTTGGGGGGGGGGGCAGGTGGATCTCTGAGTTCGAGGCCAGCCTGGTCTACAAAGTGAGTCCAGGACAGCCAGGTCTATACAGAGAAACCCTGCCTCGAAAGCCAAAAAATTAATTAATTAATTAAATTTTTAAAGATGCATGTGAGTGCCACAGAAGAGCAAGAGTCTAAAAAATAACACAGATATATTTGGTATTCCTCTGCCTTGTGGAATTAGCTTGCTTTATATGTTGATAGTCTGATAACCTGGCAAGATTAATATGCACCGTTAATTGTTCAGCTGTATCAGAACAATTCTGGAGCTATTATAAAGAAACTGACACAAACTACTGAAAATCAGAGTCTTTCTTGGAGATGGCTGTACCATACATCTACTGTAAATTGCATTGTTAAAACTGTAGTATAGTGATTACCCCTTTAATGATTTTATTAGCACATATTAATTATACACAATACTGAGTTACGACATTTTCATCTATGTAAATAATTTATATTTTGATTGTATTCCTGTTCTCCAACTTGGTTTTGTCCCCTTTCTGCTTCACCTTCTTCTGTTTTCATGTCTCTTTTTTGATTGCGACCTAGTGGGTATCATTAAGGCTGTTTATAGGAGAATGGGCACTTGACCAGCAGTTAAATCACTAAAGAACATGGTCTGTCCTCCTCCATCAACCATTGATTATATAAATCGTTAGGGAGATGTGGGCGCTGTGAGCCCCTCAAGGCCGTCACTGGGTGTTGAAGGACCAGTTTTGCCAGGTGTCAGAGTATGATAGTTCAAGAGCCTTACTGTGCTCTAGAGTCAGTTTACAGTGCTGCTTTCTCTGTCTTTTACACACACACACACACACACAACACACGTGCACACCTCACAACCCACTTTTTCTACAGTGGACTCTGAGCCTTGGTAGGGTGGTGTAGCCCTCCCATTTGTGGTTGGACATTCAACAGTTTTGGTACTTTGAGCAGTTGAGTCTTTTGTCACACTGACCACTTCAAAAAACTTCTCTGACAGAAGTTGACAGCAGCACTAAATATATGGCCATAACCAATTTTTTAGAAGACATTTGATGGATACATCATGTTCATTCAACAAAACAATCTTTTCCACAAGGGCCTATCACCTTCTCATCGTACAGTATTTGTTTGATCATATTTATAGTACCAAATGAGTTGTATTTAACCAAACCACCAAATAATGTTTTCTGTTAAAATGAGTCTATTGTAATGAGAAGTATATCTTTTTCTTTTTAGCTGGGACTACAATTTAATTTTTGACCTGTTCCAGCTAAAGTGCTCTTGTGCATAGAACTTGAAAACCAAAGCTTTCAGACAGTATGTTAATCCTTTAGCTCATGAGATCTGCTAGACTTCAGTTTTAACTCAGTGATGTGACCTTTGTAAGTTACCAGATTTCTTAGAGCAGTCTAAGTTTATCACTTGCATCAAGTAGCCAGTATTGTATGGTGACTGAAAGTATGCTGTTGCTCCGCCTCATGACAATTAACTTTTTTTCATTCCTGTTTTGAAAAATTAAATGAATTGTCAAAGCCAAAGATTTATTACTTTTTCTCTTTTTAAAGCAGCTTTATGTATTTGGTGGGAAATTCTTTTATCACTATACCTGTAAGTTAAATAAAATTAGGCCTGAGATATAGCTCAGTGGTAGAGCACTTATTTAACGTGCACAAGTTCTGGATTCATCCTTATCACTTCCCCTCCCCCAAAGGGTAAAGTTGTCACAGATTTTATTTTACTGTTGGGTGAAGAAAAACAAATGCTTCTTTTGAGTGTTGTGTGCTTATTTTCTCAGGTCAACTGGCATGACTTTGCTTTTTTTGACCCTGTAATGTATGAGAGTTTACGACAGCTGATCCTCGCATCTCAGAGTTCAGATGCTGATGCTGTTTTCTCAGCAATGGATTTGGCATTTGCAATTGACCTGTGTAAAGAAGAGGGTGGAGGACAGGTAAAACAAATCCACAGTTTTCTGATTTTTGCAAGAGAATTGGGTATTTGTTGGACTTGTTTTATAAAGAACTATTTGGCTAGGGACCAAGAAAGACATACAAGAAATGGAGGTAATGAACAGAGAGAATCAAGTTAGTGAGATCGACTGAGACAGTGATTTTTGTACTTATTTAGGTCTAAAAGGTTTGTACTTCTCAGATATTTGTCATTTAAAGGTGCATCTTTAAATTCTAAAATTTTAGAAAATAAAGTTTACATAAGCTATTATTGCCTGTATGACTTGCTCTTCAATGTCACTGCTGAATTTTTTTGTAGGTTGAACTCATTCCAAACGGTGTAAATATACCAGTCACTCCACAGAATGTGTATGAGTATGTGAGGAAATACGCAGAGCATAGAATGTTGGTAGTTGCAGAGCAGCCATTGCACGTAAGTATTTTCTATAAAGTATAATGTCACGTGACGAAGCTATTTTTGGTTTTGCATTGTCGTAAACTAGCTCAGTAATCTATTTGTCTATAAAAGGACCAAGTTTTCAAATTTAAAATGAATTTGCAACTAAATTTGAGAGTTCAGACTAGGAACACATTTTCTTCTGGCGATAACTATTGTGAAAGCCATATAATCATAAAAAAAAGTGGCTCTGGTGAGAAGTTGAAGTCTGGGGGCTTGTAGGGCTGAAATGGGGTTCTTTAAGCATTGTGTCACCACCCATGCTTACTAACCAAAGTTAGAAGGATTCCCTGGACTTACTAAACACAGAGACACCTCCAACACCATAAGCAGAGGAGGGGGCTGTATTAGGCAGAACCTAAAGGGTTCTCTGCAGAGCAGGGACTGCATGGACTGTCGCAGACAGTACACGCCTTCCTCTGCCTATAAGATACTTCAGCACATGTGCAGCATTTCCTTAGGGAAGCCTAGAAATCACAACCCAGGGTTTTTATTGGTGTTAGTCCTACAAGTGTTTCCTGCCTGTATACCCACCCATGCACAATTACTGCAATTTTAGAGGAAATCCTACATGTTTCTATCACATTGTTAATACAAGTGGTTTAGGCTAGGTTAGCCTTAACTAGCTTAATGAAGGTTCATTGCCCTAAGCACAGCAGTGGAGGGGCATTCCGTACATGAAGTTCTCAAGACAGCAACCCAGGGCCAGCTCTGCATTCAGGGCCTTTCCAAAAACAAGAACACATCAGTTCTGCAGTGGTAATGCTTTCCCTTTCCAACATAAAACTGCTGTAAATTTAGGAGTGGTTGAACTTAACCAGTGGTGGTGACTCTCTGCTGGGAACTAGACTGAGTTCAGATTACTCCACTCACTGCCTTTTAGCTGCACGTTAGTTAATACTTATGTGCACTGGTTCCCTTCTGCAAAATCAGGATAAGATTGAACACAGTAATGCACCTAAGGTACGTGGTATAGCTCTGGGTACATTTTTCAGTAAGTGTCCAGATTTTGGGTTTGAGTCTGGGAGGTTTGTTTTGTTGTTATTGTACTCCTGGGATGCACTGTCTCCAGATTGAAGCAATGCTTATCTAATGTGCTGCCTGTTTGCTACTTACGTAATTTTTAAAGTAATTTCAGTTTTCTACTGGGCCATAGAAACACTAATAACTTCTGAAATGTACCCTGTTCAGTGTGCTCAGCTCTTTTCCTTTCTGTCTTGACTCTGTTAAGAAAAAAAGTCAGAATATAGCCTTGCTTTTCGTTTACTCTTCTTCGCTTTAGGGAAATAATATTTTTAGAGAGTGCTGCTAAAATTAGAGTATAAACAGATGTCATGGAAAATAAGGTACTTATTCTAATAAAAGAAAACATTCAAATTCTCTAGGCAATGAGGAAAGGTCTACTAGATGTTCTTCCCAAAAATTCCTTAGAAGACTTGACAGCGGAGGACTTCCGGCTGCTGGTAAATGGCTGTGGTGAAGTCAATGTGCAGATGCTGATCAGTTTCACCTCTTTCAATGATGAGTCAGGTAAGAAAACTGCATATCTGTGCGTTTGCTCAGTACCCTCTGAGGTCCTGGATCTGAGAGTCTATTTCCCAAGCTCTGCAAATACTCAGGTTTTGTTTGTTTTGTTTTGTTTTTTTACTCGTATTACTTTTAAAGTTATGAGTAAGTGAAATTTAAGAATTTTGATAGCTTAGAATTAGGTTATTCTTTTGTTCTTTATTAGGAAGCCAAGGCAGGAGGTTTGAGGCCAGCTTCAGATACATATTGAGAACCTACCTAAAAAACAAAAGTATGTATATACATAGACACACACAAACAAAATGACAAATCTAGAACACAGTATAATTGTTTCTGGTGAGAAAATGATGTTTATATGCTAAAGTAATAAAAATAGTAAATGTTTCCTATGCTTTAGACAATGAAAGAATTTGAACACATAATGTTTGCTTTGTAGAGTAACTGGGTTATTCTGTAATTGTAAAAACACAAAGTCATATGATGAATATAGAAGGAAAAAAATGGCGATAATCTTTTGCAAATAAGTTTTTTTTAAAGATTTATTTATTTATACATATGAGCACTCTATTTGCATGTATGCCTTCATGACAGAAGAGAGCATCAGATCCCATTATAGATGGTTGTGAGCCACCATGTGGTTGCTGGGAATTGAACTCATGACCTCTGGAAGAACAGACAGTGGTCTTAACCACTGAGCCATCTCTCCAGCCCTGCAAATAAGTTTTATCTCAGTGTGTGATGTGCCCTGAAGTAGTTGTTGTTTTACATTTTAGACATTCAAAACAAATGTAGGAATTGATTATGAAAAAATTATAGGTATACCCAGATTACTACATACATGAATATGAATTTTCCCCTTTTGTGTGTTTTCTGTTAAATGGCCTCTACCAGATTACAGAATTTATTTTTATCTTTATTTTCATTTATTTGTTTCTTTTATTTTTTCTGAAACGGTCTATATAGGGTTGGCTGTCCTGAAATTCACTGTGTAGTAGACTAGGCTGGTCTTGAACTCAACAGAGATCCCATCTGCCTCTGCCGCCAAGTGCTGGGATCAAAGGTGTGCCACTGTGACTAACTCAAATCACAAAAAAAGTTACACTGCTGTTTTTTTCTCTTTTATTAACCCTTTGTGTTTGGTGATTTATAGTTTGTTGATGTAATGGGCTTTGTGTCACATTTTAATATCAGTTTACTTAGAACTGATATTAAAAGAGCTTGTTTTATTTTAAAACCAAAACTATAGAAGGGAAAACAAACAACATATGTAAAGATACCAAATCAGCAACATACACTTCATTTGAAAATGTTTTAGAAATGTAGAGTGTCTGGTGTCCTTTTCTTTCACCTTCAGGGAATGAATAAGAATCTGCCTTTTAAATAGATCTCATGTGACTTATAAACTCAGTTTGAGAAGCACTGGCTTAAGGTCACGTGAGAAGAATGGGAGTTTACAGAAGAGTTTCACATCCTGGGACTATCAGTTTTGGTGATGAGAGTTCACTTTTCCTCTTTTCCTCATCTCAAGTCAGGGTGACCTAACTAATCACAAAGGTTTTAAAATATGCAAAAAGCTCTGATTTCCTGTAGGTGACTGTCTCTTTATTTAAACAGTTTATCAGTATTCAAAAGAAACAACCTTTAATACAACACATTGACTTTGCATTCTTAGGAGAAAATGCTGAGAAGCTCCTACAGTTCAAGCGTTGGTTCTGGTCAATAGTAGAGAAAATGAGTATGACAGAACGTCAGGACCTTGTAAGTTAAAAGCTTCACAAAATTTGTAGAACAAAATATAAGGGGTTTTGTTGTGTTTTGCTTGGTGTTTTAAGGAATGGGATGGTAGATTTCCCTCTTGGAAAACATAGTTTACTGATAAAAGTTCTGTGAAATCTGCCACTTTGGTTGCTCATTCTCCTCTCTCCCCCTATTCCATTTCTCCTTTATGTATATGGATATTTTACCTGCATGCTTGTCTGTGCCCCATGTACGTGTAGTGCCTTCAAAGGCCAGTAGAGGGCATCAGATTCCCCTGGGACTAAAGTTACAGATAGTTTTCAGCCATTGGTGCTGGGAATGAAACCCAGATCTTTTGGAATACCATCCTGTTCTTACCTGCTGAGCCACCTCTCCAGCCCCATCACTTCATTCTGGAAAGTTTTTAAATTAAGCTTTTTCTTGCCTGTTAAATGAGTGGATTGAACCAGCTTTGTTTCTAGTTCTTTCACAATTGTGCTGTGGTGCTCAGGAGAGGATTTGTTATTTTCTTTTCCCTTTGTAGCATTCAAAGATGATATTTCTTACACAGTTATATTTTAGAAAAAACCACAAATACTTAAGTTCTTGAGTTACTCTACAAAGTTAGATTACTTTAGTGCTTATTTGTATAAAACAAATGCCATAGATTAAGTTCTATCACAGAAGATTGGCACATGAATGTATAGAAGGATAGATCATTGCAGAGTTTATATTCATAAAAATAAGTTTCTGCAAAGAAGCATTTCTTTGGTATATTTAGTAATAAATAGAGTAATGCTTGACACATACTGGGCTTCATTGGTTGACACTGTTGTGTTGTACAAATAAGTTTGTACTAGAATGCCATATGACTTGTATAAATTTAGTATATTGTAGATATTCCCTAATATTGTTATAATTGTTCTGTGTCATAATTAGCATCGATAATACTGTTATTTTGCTAGTAGATAAATTATAAAACGACTTTTAGATAGCCTGCGGGACTGTTAGTTTTTCTCATTTTTGGAAATTATTTTTTTCAGTAAGAGATACTTTAGAGAAGTTAGCTATAGTAAAAGCCCTTAGAGACTGACACAATAGCTTTATGTCTCAGATGAGATAATTCAATTCTTCGGACAATTGCTTTAAAACAAACAAAAAAAACCCATAATGTGACACCTTTTTTCTTCTTTAATCCTAAACATTTTTAAAGTGTAGTTTACTGAAGTATAATTCTTTTTTAGTGCAAGAAAATAATTTTATAACTAAGGCTACATTTTGTTTGTTTGTTTTGTTTTTTAAGATTATCATTACATCATTTCCCCCCTTTCTTCCTCTAAACTTTCCCATATTCCCCACTTTTTTCTTTTTCAAATTCATTGCCTCTTTTTCATTGCTGTGTGGGTGTTCCTAAGTACATAAGTAAAACCTCAGTGTGTATGATATTTCAATGTATGTTTTCAGGGCTGACCACTTGGTATTGGATAGCCAGTAGAAAGACTTTTTCTCCTGCTCTCAGCATCCCCCCCCGCCCCCCGGGTCTGAGGGTGTCTGCTGTTGCCCTTAGTTTGTTAGCTGATATCTAGGCAGTTATGTTGGTGAGACTCCATTTTTGAACATAACAGTGGGGCTGTTTGTGTTGCCAGAAGAATTAAGGGTGACTATTGACCTATTAAAGCCAAAATTGTGATTCTGTATTCTTGTTTAGGTTTACTTTTGGACATCAAGCCCATCATTGCCAGCCAGTGAAGAAGGTTTTCAGCCTATGCCCTCAATCACAATAAGACCACCAGATGACCAACATCTTCCTACTGCAAATACTTGTATTTCTCGACTTTATGTCCCACTCTATTCCTCTAAACAGATTCTCAAACAAAAATTACTACTCGCCATTAAGACCAAGAATTTTGGTTTTGTGTAGAGTATAAAAAGTGTGTATTGCTGTGTAATATTACTAGCTAATTTTGTAGATTTTTTTTCCCATTTGTCTATAAAAGTTTATGGAAGTTAATGCTGTCATACCCTCCTGGTGGTACCTTAAAGAGATTAAATGCAAACATTCCTTGCTGAGTTTGTAGCTTAAAGGCCTGAGAAGCACTGGCATCTTTTGTCTATGATGGTTTGCTAGTCGCCAACTTCTAGGTCTAGCCCCAGCCAAAGATGACAGCAGAACAACATAATTTACACTGTGATTTATCTTTTTTGCTGAGGGGAAAAAATGTAAAATGTTCTGAAAATTCACTGCTGCCTTTGTGGAAAGTGTTTCAGCAAAGGTTCTTGTATAGAGGGAATAGGGAATTTCAAAATAAAAAATTAAGTATGTTCTGTGTTTTCATTTTAAGTTTTTTATGGTGTTATTTGTGGTTGGCTCAATTGTGTATCATGTATATGGAACTTGTAAAAAGTTCTAGATATTCAGATTTTAGAGACGAAATCACTTTTACCTATTTTTTAAAAAAAACCTTTTATTGTGGGTTATTTCAGCTGCATTGAGCTCTAGGATATTAAATACCACTAATATTTTGCATGTAATTTGTTCATTTGAGAGAGGCACTTTTCTGTACATATGATGGGGCCAATGCACAATACCTTATCACAGTCACCTTTTTTCCTTGTATCCTGTGTCAGTGCGGTTGGACAGTCACGGCACTGGAGTTCTAACTACACATTTGTACTAAGGTGATTCAGTTATGTGTACTCAGCCTGGGCACTTTCTGATAACTGTAAAATGTTTTATAAGATCATAATTACTGAAAATACATTTTGGAAAATTTTAAATGTTCGTGAGCAGCTTAACTACTTTTGTATCTAGCCTTTTTTTAAGTATCTTGTTACATTTTACTTTTTTAAATAAATTGCAGAAGAAATGTCAAGTAACATTGAAGAAACAGTTTTTATTTATGTAGTTGTACATTTTTTAAGCTAGGGGCTATGCACTGACATGGTTATAGTCGTACTTTTTTAAAGTTTGTATACATGTGAACTATAAGAAAGTGAAGAACATCAGTCCACATTTTACAGTTAGCAGAGAATCCTGAATGGCACCCAGCCAGGCCTTTTCTTTTTACAAGTAGAAGTGAAGTGTGACCATTAATTGGCACAGAATGTTAGAACTGAAAACTAAGTGACAGGTTCTTTTTTTTTTTTTTTTTTAATATGACTGAGTGGTCTAGGACCAAAAAATACTCTTACATTTTGTGGACTTAGCAGTATCACTCAGTGGGAAAACAAGAAACAAAAAGTCCCTAGTAGGATTTAAACTAATCACTTTAAATTTTGCATTAAGAAACTGGGAAACCTTCCGGTCGGCCCTGGCCTAGCGCTACCCAAGTCCAGGGTAGATCTTGTTGCCACTGAAACTGACAGCTTACCTTCATGGTGAGAGCTGCTGGCCCACGCCTGAAGTCTTCTTAAATCAAGATTTTGGTTAAAATTCTTTTAGTAATATTAAAAGAAGAGTGAAGGGTTTTTGGGGTGTTGTGTGTGTGTGTAGGTTGTGTGGTGTGTGTGTGTGTGTGTTTAGTAAATAAAACAATTTTTTACAATGCTATAGTTAGGCTAAATGTTTACATTTAGCATAAAATAGTTCTAAATGTAAAATAAAGTCATATAAAATAAGGTTCTTTTTGGTCTTGTTTAGTGATTAAGTGAAACAGAACTGGAAACAATTCAGGAAACCAATAGTGAACTTTACTGGAGCTTTTGAAGTTTTGCTGCTTTGCATTTCCCCTTAAGCATGGCTCTGTAATGGCTCACTGGGGCAGGCTTGAGGGGACAACTCAGAAGTTGCTTCCTACTTAATACTTGTTCCCAGACAACATCTCCCCTGTAAAGACTGGGTTATTTTAATGAGCGTAAAAACTGTGATGCCCAAGCTAGAATCAAAATCTTTAGAGGGAATAATCGCCAGGCTTCTTTATGGCAGATTTACTTGTTAGTGTGGATACCTGGACACTGTCTCCTGGTTACTTTTCTGATGACACTAACTGGTAGAAGCCAGCTCTTCATTTGTAATAGAGCAGCATCTGGGTGAATTAAAGAAAATTCCATGACTGTCAATCCACTGCAAAGTTTTCTTAAAGCCAAGCCTTTCCTGCTTGGAATCTACGAAAGAGTACAACTGTTGTTCAATCCTGGCTTTTTCTTGATCAAGGTTGGATGATGTGCCTTTAATGAACCTCTTGGTAGTGGTTGAAAGTACTTGACCATGTTTACATCAACTGAAATGGGTATGAAGATAGAGATAAACCTTAAAATGCCATTCCATTACCCCACAAATGTATTCACAGTGTGACTTACTTAAACACATGTATACAAAGTCTCTTATGTTACCTTGCTTACAATTCAGAACATTAGATTGCTGATTACATTAACTTCATTATTTTTAGTAAGTACTTAGCATGCGCTAAGCACTTTTTTAGTATTTGTTTCCTTACCTGTCCTCAGGGAACTGATTGAATGATTTATCCACCTGTTAAACTCTGTCACAGTCACTGTGGAGTTCACATTCCTAACCTTGTAGTACAGTAGTATTTTGTGGAAGGTATGATCATGCAACTCAGTCATAGACTAATGAAGAGTGCCAGTAAAGTTCTAGCTGCATTATATTCTGTCTGGCTTCTTAGATGCTGTGGCCATCCTGATGCTCCTGACTATGCTATTTTGAAAAAGCAGTGACTCATAAACTTGTTAAAGATTTTAAAACAAACTTAAGTCAATTTCCCCAATGGTCTCCAGAAATTTGAAGATATGGGGATGCTCTAAAATCAGCCATGTTATATATACTTAAATCCAAAGCATATAATGAAATTGTTGTAAGTTCTCTTCTTAAAGTTTAAAGGAACTGCAAACTCTAAATGCTGGTTCAATGGGTCAAGACATTTGCTGCCTTGCTTGATGACCTGAATTTGATCTCCAGAGTCTATAAGGTAGAAGAAGAGAGCCAATTGCAAGTTGTCTTCTGGCCTCTACATGTGCACTTTGGTCATATATGGGCACACATAGATATATAATATTTTAAAAAGCACATAAACTATGGCAAGCTTGTGGCATAGTAATGATTAGGTGGGCTTTATGTATCATACATTAGCCTTTCGAAACTTTAAAGTGCCTCATGCTCCAAGGTAGCCAGCTTCTTTTCATCTGTCTCTTGGAATTGCCTTATAGCCTACAGAAATGGAAGACTTACATGATTTTTCACCACCACCATATCCATTTAGTCCATTTAGGGAATAAACACATTTCTGTCATATTTCATTAGAAAAGTTCTGCTCACAGAAAAACAAACCTCAGGGGTAATGAGTAAATAGAAATGAGGCACAATATAGGCACTAAGCAAGTACAGAAGTGAAAGCACAACAGGTTTGGAGTAGGAGCACATTTCTGCTTTGTGCTAAGAAGTAGCAAAAGGTGGAGCAAGGAAACTAACAAACATTCAGAAACACAGCACAAAGAGCTGCTTACCATAGAAACATTTTGTAGCACCAGATCACTAAAATATTTGAACATTAATGTGTTCAAGAGTTGAGGGCTAGCATTTCTTTAGTATAATTTATTTCGTTAAAACATTTTACATGCACTGGAGGAAGGCAGGGATGCATGTTCAGTTTCTGATGATAATTGGCAGAGGAGTGGGGAGTGTAGAACATAAGCACATGCTTAGCATGTGTGAAACCTTGAGTTTAAGACCCCGCTCACCCAGAATTATCCATTAGGATGCTAAAAGTTCTGTGATTCAATGATGTATAAGTCAGAGGACAATTTTGTGGAGTTGGTTCTGCTTTTATGTGGGCTCTAGGGCTCAAATTCAGATCACCATCTTGATAGCCCAACATTTTTGAATTACTGAATTTCAATGACCAGTTTTAACTTAGGGTTATGACCACTTCCTTTTTCTGTTTTTCATTCATGTGCCAGTGCCTAAAATGTTTATGTGTGGAAATGTTCTTCATACAGTTCTTGAAACTTAAAGCAGAAAATTTGTTACTGACTGCTGATTTATCTGAGTTAACTGCTGTGTTCAATATTGCTTTGAAGATGTCAGAGCTACAACAGATGTCTGAGCACTCAGGTGTCCAGTTTAGAACTGAACTTTTTTTTTTCCTACAATGAATCCATTGTTAAAAGGCATTGCTGATTATCTAGTTTTTCATGTTTTTAAGCTTGTAGTCATCCTGTAGTACTTATTAACTGTCTTCCACAGCTACTTACTGATGAAGGCTTCTTGAAGAGATGTTGTACCCCCCACCTTTTTAAAAAATTTATATGAATGTTCCATCTACATGTACATCTGAAAGCCAGAAGAGGGTATCACATCCTAGAACAGATGGTTTTGAGCCACCATGTGGTTGCTTGGAATTGAACTTAGGACCTCTAGAGCAGGCAGTGCTCTTAGCCACAGAGCCATCTCTCCAGCACTGATGTCTCCCTTTTTTAGAGTGAGATTCTTATTCTACGCATATAGGTGTTTTGCCTGAATGTGTGCCTGTACTGCATATATGCAGTGCCCATGGAACCCAGAAGAGGGTTTTGGGTCCCTTGGAGCTAGAGTTACAGAAAGTTGTTAGCCTCCATGTGGGTACTGGGAATTGAACCTAGAAAGAGCAGTTGACACTCTTAACTGCTAAGCCATCTCTCCAGCCCTGGGAAGATGTTCTTAGCATGTATTAACTCATTCTTTCTTGCCTTCCCATTGCCGTATATGAAGCTTGCATTATCCTGCACATAGCCTATTCCAATAGGGTCCAATCTCTACACACTAAATATGCAGCCTCCTCTCCATTGGAGGTCTTTTTGAATAGTAAACATGGCTTGTTAAGTAGCTCCATATTTTTCAGTGGTTTAAAGAACAACAGTTTGGTGTTTGCCATCTTCTGCAAGGATTTTAGTTTGATTGAGAAGAGTGCCTCAAGGCTCATTGCTCCTGTAGGGCTATCTAGGGAATTGTTCACAGGGGACTCTTCCCCTGTTTTTTGTTTTTTGTTTTGTTTTGTTTTAATTGAACACCCCTCCTCCCCATTCTCTTCTATGTTTAGAAGTGACTGTGGCTGGCTATCTGTACTGTTGGTAGATCTTTGCATTGTCCTCATTATGGCTGGTTTTATAGACTTGAGTTGCGGAGTAGAGAAGGCATCTGTCCAAAATTTCAAAGGGAAAGCCTAGGAATCAAGGTAATATGTGAAAGCAGCAGAGTAGTGTGTTCATATGCTCTTTCAGACCATTTCTCTTTCACAGACAGTACCGTTCTATGAAGTGGGAAACAGAGGTTCTACCTGCAGTAGTTTTGGAAGAGTCTAATAAGGAAGTAAAAACTTAAGGATGATCATTTAAGAGTCATGCACCATTTAGTTAAGGAATGCTTCATTTGCATGAAGAGGAATTCCAGGAAGTTTTAACCAGAAACCTGGCCACCAGCCTACAGAAGGATCTCAGGGTGATAGAGGCGGATGGGTAGCAAGACTACACGCAGGCCCAGAATAGGGAGGGGTAGCCCTTACTCCTGCCAGTCTCAAGGGGGGATTGTCAGGGTTTGGACACGTCTTGACCGCATTCTTGCTCTGGGCAGGCTCCTGTGCACGGCTTCTCTGTCCCACATTCCATGTTTCATTTTTTTATACTCAATACGAAACAAGTGCTTGGCTGGTGTTCATTGTTTCCGACATTAAAAATGGGCTTTCTTCCCTTGGAACATTTTATTTTCTCACAGATTATTCTTACAGCAAAGATTGTCTATGTTTACCACATAGATGTCTGCAGCCACTCTAATATGCCTTCTTATATTGTACCTTATTTCCATGGCCTGAAGAGTCAAGATCTGGGTGGAAGGGAAACCACAATCGTAGGAAATTAAACTATCACTGCAGCCAGCAAAGGGAGTGATTCCTGTCTTGTCTATTTCTGAAATCAAAACGGTATTTGTTTCTGACCACTGCTTGTAGCTTGGTCTTCGCTTGCTTTTGTACTTCAGTGTCTGCAGGGGCTGAATATTGATGGAAAGAAAAAAAAGATGGTTTATCACTTGGACTATACCAAGGAACGTGTCAGCACCAAGGACAGATTCCCTAATGCTCCTACCATAGATGTTCCCTTTGGAGTGATTAACTGCTCCTGCAAAAGATAACAAGTTCAATTTCCAAGCACCCTGAATACCTACACTCACATGTGTGGGGGTGAGAGAGAGAGACTCAGAGACATAGATTCATATAATTTAAAAATACTTAAATTTTTTTCTCTTTGCTTTATCGTAGGCCCAAACAGGTTCTTTCAGGCACCAGAGGGGAAGTGCTGTCCATTGTCCACACTCAGCTGAGTGGAAGGTTAGGGGTATTTGTCTGACCTGTGAAAAGGCCATGTGTGACTGTGCAAACTGAAGAGACTTCAGTTGAACAGAGAGCTGTAAAGTTGTGAGAAGTCAACACAAAGCATTAGGAAAGAAAGGTTCTCCATGTTTGTGCTCTGAGAAGGGATGATCACTTGAGATTCCTCATATTCCTAACCTGAGGAAGCAGACTGAGGAATCCTGCACCATGCTAATTACGCATTCATTTCCTTCCAAAATTACAGATTTCAGGGAGTATTAAGCAGTCTGCTTTTGTCTGCATCTAAATGTTCTTTTATCTTCATGCAGAATTACTCTTTTAAAAATGCTGTGAGACATACTGTTTGATTACTCTAAATGAATGAACTCTTGCTTGTAATTTATTTGTCATGCAACATCTGGTAAGTTATCTTTCATGACAATCTCCTCTCAGAATTTAATCTTACTGTATAGACCAAGCCCACCTTGATTTCACGATCCTCCTGCCCCACCCCTTCCAAAGTGCTGGGATTAGAGTTGTTCAACAGCATACTCAACTCTTCTTTCACCTTATTTTTATGTATCTTATTTGAGTTTGTGTACAGGTGGGGTTAGTCCTGGGGATTGAACCCAAGGTCTTGTACATAGGAGGTAAGTACTCCATCACTGAATTACAGTTCTATCCGGTTTATTATAGTTGAAAACCTTTTTTTCTGTTGTAGTTATCATAGCCTGAAAACATCACACTAGTAATTCAGCCAAGGTTATTGCCACCATCATTGTTCACTGTCCTTAGCCGTTACAATACAGAAGTGTTGCATCTCTCTCCTGAAAAGTATATGTAGCAAGGATACTGGAAGGCACTGTATTTGTCTGCATAACCTTGGTTATTTATCCTCAGATTCAGTTTCTTAATCTGTAGCATGAAGAAAATTGCAGCGTCGACTGCAGGGAGATGTCTCAAAGATTAAATGATCTAATTCACATAAAGGGCTTAGCAATATAGAACCCATCACTTTGGAAACGTTCAATAAATATTACTTAGTTGCTTAAACAGTTTCACAAAGGTTTCAAAATATTTTCCTGAATCTAGTTATTTTTCCTCATTCTCAAGCACTATTCACACCCGCACATGCGCGCGCGCACACACACTCCTTTTGGAGTTTGTGACAGTGCCGCCCCCACCAGGCTCTTCACACTCCATCCACTGAGCGCCTCTACCGCCCTCTGGCAGTCTCCCGGGGCTGACAGCAGCTCACCGCGTTGCTGGGGCGCTGCGAGGGCCAGCTTAGGCAACGCCCCAGCGTGCCGGTCCCCTCGTGTACCAGGTAATCTGGAGCAGGTAAGGCAGACTGCAGGTTCCAGTCGACACCCCAAACTCAGAACAGGTGACAAGCTGAGGGAGAGCGTAGAGGCTGGGGCAACACGAGTGGGTGGGATCACGCGACGGCGGCGAACAGGCTGGACCGGCACCGGCTCTCTCCTACAGGCTGCAGGCTCAGGAGAAACCCGGCCAGCTGAGAAAGCAGGCGGAGCTCGGCGGGGCGGGGCCGTGACGTACCCGGATCTCCAGGGCGGGGGCGGGGCCGTCTTGAGGTGGGCGGGTCTCCGTGACCCCGGGAGTAGCGGGCCTGGGCGGAGCCACCGCAGATGGGCTGGCCCGAGCCCGGGACCGGCGCAGCTGGGCGGGCCCGGAGCGGGAGGAGGTTCGCACAGAGCAGTCGGCTACCTCGGTCTGGTCTGCTTAGAGTTGCCTGCTGCGCGCAGTTCCTCAGCTCCGGTAGCTCTGGCCGAGTCTGCGCGATGGGCGACCCGGAAAGGCCGGAAGCGGCCAGGCCGGAGGAGGATGAGGTAAAAAGATTGCAATTGCTTCATCCTCCACCCCGGGGTCTCGCCTGGGCTTCAGGTTGCAGGGAACCTGCAAGTCAGTTGCAGGACCGTTGTGGAGTGGTATTTTATTCGTCGCCGTAACAAACTCAGTGCAGGCCGGAAAGAAGCGCCCTCACCGCAGACTGCTGGGGCAGTCGGGGAGGGCGGGAGGGACGCCGTGCGGGCCCGGCCCGGCAAGGCTCCGCGCGCCTCGCGATCCGGGCCCTGGTCTTTCCTTGTCTGGAACCCCGGGGGACGGAACAGGGCTGTGCCGGATCAACGCGGACTTGCTTATCCTGCGTTCGCAGTTACAGAGTTGAGGAACGTGTGTGGAAATTGATGAGGAGGGCGATGACAGGTGGAGGGAGGGCGCGGAAGCCTTAGGACAGTTTCGCTCAGACCCAGTTCCTAACCGAATCTTCGGGGTGTGTTTCTCCATTTCAACAGTGGAAGTGTTGCTTCCCTCACAAAGGATGAAGTGCTTTATGCAAAGTGCAACGGTGCTTCATAAATCTAAAATTAACTTACCCATCCTTTTTGCTTCTGTGCTAGCAGAAAGAAGTATTAATAACAGCAAATAAATAGTAGGTTATATGAATATATAGTAATTTAAGTTGTTACTTCTTTCTAATTTCCAATACCCCATTTTGGGGGACAGATACTCTAAACCATCTGGAATATGAGCTCTACTTTTTTTTGTATGTGAAACTTTTTGTCTTTGTGGTATCTTGACGCAATTTGGAGGGGACATAAAAGTTTTAGCCCACAGACTGAATGCTTAAACTGGCATTTATAGACAAAGATGTAGATTCTAAGTTGATTTTTGCTTTGTAAGCATTTAGTGATAAGTTGTGACTATCCGTTAATTTTTTCCCCCTTGAAACAAAGGTACTTTGTGCCAATTTTTTCCATTCAGGTGAAAATTCAGACTTCTCTGGCTTGCCAATGATATCAAGAGTCAGTATGGCTTAACAACTTTATTAACTTTTTATTACTCTTAATTCATAAAGACAGCAGAATTTTAGACCTAGAATGAATTTTAGTGAGTACTTTTAATGACTCCAAGAGTTTTTGAGATTCAGGGATATTCTGAGCACTTTGTTGCTCTGGATATAATAGGGCACCTCGGGCTCTTTGTATCAGAATCATCTGGAGTAATTAATAAAAACTAAGTTACCGAGCCTACAACCTGTGTTTGGGTGGGTGCACATATCCCAGTGTGCATATGTGGAAGTCAAAAGACAATAAAGGCAAAAAATGGGAAACATACTGATTTAACTTTATTTTTATTTCCAATTTCTTTTCAAAATCCTGCCTCATTTCTACAAGTGATTGTAAAACACATATCCAATAATGTTCACTTGTCTGATTAAAAGCCTTCAGTGGCTTCCAAAAGTTTACATTTAGAAACAAGGTGGCCTGCTCCAAAGTTTTAAAAAGTTAATGTCTTAATTTCCATTTAGTATGCAGAATAGACCTACCTAACCTAACTTTAGATACAATTTAGCCAAGGAGTAATATTTTAGAATCTAAAAGTTAATTTTTCCATAAAATAATGACAATGAAATTTTTTTCAAGTAGCAAAGCCTTGTTTTAGAGTGGTTATAGAAAAATAACTATGGCAAAGTTTATACCTGCAAGTCCCTTTCCATGGGCATTAGTATCTGAGCCCATATTCCAGAAAATCATAAGTGAATAGCAACTGATAAATACACTTTTGTCTGATAGAATAATTTTACGTTTCTGTTTGTAAAATTATTCAAAGGAACGGTGAGGCTTGACCTCAAGTTGTTTTGAATTCAGATGTATCTGGAAGGTGACTTAGCTAACCATTTCTTTGTATATTATTAGTTCGACTTTCCCCTCTCCCCCCTCCTTCTCCCTCTATTTTCTACCTTCCTTCCCCCTGCCCCCTCCTTTTTTAAGACAAAATTTTTCTGTGTATCTCTGGCTGGCCTGGAACTTACTCTGTTGGCCAGGCTAGCCTTGACCTCAGATCCACCAGCCTCTGCCTCCTGAAAGATGGATTAATACCTGGCATTAGAAGTTCTCTTAATCATCTTGCTATTAATCCATCCTGTTGGTTTATCCACCATGTGAAATACCCTTTGAAGACTGAACAACCCTTTTATAGGGGTTGCCTAAGATGACTGTAAAACAGATATTTACATTACAATTTACAACAATAACAAAATTATTGTTATAAAATGGCAATAAAAATAATTTTATGGGGCTGGAGAGGTTAAGAGCACTGGTTGTTCTTCCAAAGGTCCTGAGTTCAATTCCCAGCAACCACAGGGTGGCTCATGACACTCTATAGTGAGATTTGGTGCCCTCTTCTGGTGTGCAGGCGCAATGCCGTATAAATAATAAATAAATCTTAAAAATAAAAGAAATAAACTTTTTAAAAAAATAATTTTATGGTTGGGGATCACCACAGCATGAGGAACTGTATTAAAGGGTCACAGAATTAGGAAGTTGAAGACTAGTGTTTTGAAGTATGGCTTCTGACCCACATGTCTACGGAGGGTACCTTGGAGAGCCTTACCTGAACCTCATCAAATTGTATTAAAATATGCATTATGAAATATATCAACTCTGTCCCAGCTCAAGGGTTTATATAGTTAACCCTCTTTACATGACAACATATTTAGTAAAACTTGCTAATGTAGCTTCTTCTAATCCTTCATGTACTATTCATGAATACTACTATGCTTGTATTATGTTACATTTTTATCAGGGTAGAACAGGAAGAAAGCATATACAAATGTAACTTATATCCCTATTTAAAGGTACTGGTCTTCAAAAGATTCACAAATTCTGAGACTGACCAGTTGTTTATTAGGATGTAAAAACTCCCAAGATCAAGATGCTTGATGCCAGAGGTTTGTGTTTTCATTCCCAATGCCCACCTAACAAATGGAATGAAGTGATAGTGTTTTCTAGTCCTGAATGGATACCTCAATAATATAAAACATTGCAATAAATTTATTTATAGAAAAATTAACAGAGTTTATGGGCCACACAGATTTAAAATATCTGTTGCTTGTTCATTTGGTAAAGTGCCTGCTGTGTAAGTATGAGGGCCCATACTTCAGAATCCCAGCACCCATCTAAAAGTCTGGAATTGATATGTATCAATAAGCCTGGCATTGGAGGTCAGGGCAGAGACAGGTTGATCGTTAGACCAGCCAGTCTAGCCAATCAGTGAGTTATGGTTCAGTGGAGAGCATTAGAGGAAGACACCTAAAAGTAACTTCTGGTCTCCTAACACACACATGCGTATGAGCACACACACATACGTGCACATGCACACACACACCTGTTTATTCTAGACCTCTGTCTCTTCAGTTTGGCCACAGTTCTAGCTAATATTGTTTTGAGTATCTGTTTCTCCCTCTCTCCTCAGAGTCTCACTCTAGCTCAGGCTGGCCTTGAACTAGCAATCCTCCTGCCTCTACCAACTCCTGATTGTTGGGATTACTGGCATGTGCCGTTATGTCTAGTTGACACTTATTCTTCAGCCAATCTCTAATAATGAGTTAAAGTTCATTTCCACTATAATAATTCCACAAATGTAGGAACAACCTTTAAAAAGCTAATCAGAAGCTATCCAATAATCAATAATAAAATAATTTAAAAAGAATACAACATTTGAAATCATGAAAAATACATTGTTAGCTTTCAGCCCTTTGCTATCAGTGTGGCAACTGCTAAGCTGGGAGCAGAGATGCTAACATGTCCATGCAAGTGAAGACAATTCTGTACTATAAAGACTAATCTGAAATGTAAAGAACAGTGGTACATGGGAATGTTAATATGGATAAAGGAGCTACATTGTTGTTAAGAAGTTCTCAGGTAAGTATTATAATATTTCAGTTAAGATTAGAAGAGGTATTTAAAATGTAGCCTGTAACAGTGGCTCATTCACATCAGCCTTCTGAAATCAGAGTGGCACTGAAGGGAAATTTTGTTTACAAACTTAAATATTTTTGCACAATTCGTTGAGTTAGCTTTGTATTTACGCTTAGAGTAGCAAAAACCACAGTGACTTTAGTGCCTACGATGCACTTGACGCAGCTTTAAGGATTTTAATAATCAGAACAATCTTATTCAGTGAGCATTATTGTGTAGCTGCAGGTGAGGCTTACAGAAATTAAAAACTTCCTATTATCATGCAACTCTCTTTAGACAGTTACATCATACTGCTTCCCCAACCTGTGCTACCTCCCAAACTTTCCCTGAGTATACATTTAGGATTGAGTCAGAGACCTTTTTTCCACATTAAAAAAAAAAAAAGGTATTTATACTTTGTTTTTTAAAAGCAACTGTCTTCAGAAGATGTGGCGAGGTCAAATGAAGAGCCACTCCTAAGAAAGAGTTCCCGCCGGTTTGTCATCTTCCCAATCCAGTACCCTGATATTTGGAAGATGTATAAGCAAGCACAGGCGTCATTCTGGACAGCAGAGGAGGTATGTGGCATCGTGGGCATCAGCAGTCCTGTCCTTCAGTGCTCACTGCTTGCCTTACAGAATATTGAAATATTTTTACTTACAAGAAACATTAAAAAGATATGGCTTGGAATTAGAGTAGATTATTAGTTCTCATTAGTGATAAATATAACTAATTATCAAGCAGCTTAAATGGAATGTAATTAGGTTAGTGTTTGTAAATAAATTTCTTGGTATAAGGAAATGACATCTCATTCTGCCAGATTTTTGTTTTTGTTCTGAGACAAGATCTTTCTATTCGTCCATAGACATGATCCTCTTGCCTTTACTTCTAATATATTGTAGACCATTTTGTATTTTTAAAAATTTACTTATTTTTATTCTGTATGTATGAGTATTTGCCTGCATGTGTATGTGTACACCATGTGTGTGCCTGCCCTCAGAAACCAGCAGAGATGGGTGGATCCTCAGGAACTGGAGTTCCAGGTGGATGTGAACGGTCATGTGAGGGCTGAGAACTGAACCAGGATCATCCATAACAGCAGCAAATGCTCTTAACCAATGAGCCTTCTCTGCAGCCAGCCTACATTTTTTTTATTTTTAAATAGATTTTTGGTTTGCTATGACTAGATAAGACCAATTTTGGATTTTTATTTGTTTGTTTTTATACTTACTCACTCATTCATGAGTGCGTGTGTTTATGAAATTGAACTGACATCACCAGGCTGAGCAAAGCTTTGGCAGCAAACACCTTTACCTGCTGAGCCATCTTGCCAGTGCTAACACCAGTTTATACTTATGGACAGCAGAATAATCAAATTTGCAGCTGTAGTTTTCAAAATGAAGGGTGAGAGCAGAGCGTGGTGGTGCACACCTTTAATCCCAGCACTCAGGTGGCAGAGGCAGGCAGATCCCTGAGTTTGGCACCAGCCTGGTCTACATAGTGACAGCCAGGGCTGTACAGAGAAACCTTGACTTCAAAAACCAAAAGAAAACAAGACAACAACAACAAAAAACCTACAAAAGGGTGAAAACCCTAGTTTTGAGAGGTGGATCTGTTTGGACAAAGGTGCAGCCATGTAAACACTGACCATCTCTGCAGGGCAGTCAACTCTGAGCCTGCCAGGCTGAATTAAAAATCTAGCTCTGCCTTCAGCTGCAGCAAGCCTGATACAGCTGCCCCAGCAGGGCAACCATTGATTACCTACTGGAAATGTAACTTTTTCCACCTCTAAAGGAGTTGAACACACAAGTTTGGAAATACTGGTTTAATAAGAACAATTAGTCATGCAAATGATTACTGTATACTTTAAACACAAATATGTCTTTATTTAATTATTCTCATTTCTTATTATGATAGCTACATAACACCTTTGCTCTGTGTAAGCATCTCTATCTCTGGATAGCTGTATCTATGTGAATAAGTATTGTTGGATCTGTATGCCTGTCTATAAGTACTAAATCTGGACAAAAGTGCTTTCTGAGCAAGCCTGATGGTCTTAGTTTGATTCCTGATAGCCCACGTAGAAGGAGTGGACTAACTCTTGAATTTTCCTCTTATCTCTACACATGTGTTGTGGCACACACATGATCTCTTTCTCTCACCCCACCTCCCATACACACACACACACACACATAAATGAATGAATGAATGAATGAATGAATGAATGAATGAATGAATGAATGAATGAATGAAAGAAATGGTTTTGCAAAGAGGCCATGAACCTATGGAAGTAGCGCCCTGTGAAGAGTGCAGGGCCTGAGGCCAGGCTGCTTCAGTAGGGACCCCGCTCTGCCACATGCTGTCTTGTGGAGGCAGCGCTTATCTCTCCCTGCACTCTCACTGCTAAACCAGGCCAAGAGCCTGTAACCCACATGAGGATCAAGGCAATAGGTACAGCTGTATCTGACACTTGATAAGCACTAAATAAAATGTAAACTATGACTTCATACAAAAAATGGAAAAATTTTAACCTAGAATTTAAAAAGACACCAATGTCTTAATCTTTTACGCCATTTTCACATATTTACCTAATGTCAGCATTGTTATATATTGTAGTTGACATATAGAGCAAAACACCCAACTGAAGCAAGTACTCAGTATTTTTATAGGTCAGTATGATTTGCACACCTGACTTTCCCTATTTGTCTGTGGTTTTTAGAAAGCTTTTGTTAGATACGGTTCAGAGAACTAGTAGAGCACACAGTTGGCCTTTTGTTTGTCGTGTTTTTAAAAGGAACCTGTGATATTTAGGTTTCTGAAAAATTCATTGGAAATTTATTGCTTTCTTTTGAAACTGTAGTAAATGTTCTATGTCCAAGAAATACTAATTAAAAAATAAAGCACACAAGTTGATATGGATTTTGCAGGGAGATTCAGATACATGATTTGAAAGGAAGTCAAAGATATTTTTAGTTCCACATATTAAATTATGTGAAAAAAGTTAATTAACTTTATATTCTGGTTTTTAAATTACTGGTTGAATATCATTCCCAAGTATTAGGTCCTTCCTCAGAAGACAAAGTACAGCCTGGAGATTTTTTTTTTAAAGCCAGTCTGATAATCAGCCTTCTGTTACTATGACAAAAATACCTACGAAAATCAAGTTATAAAGTAACAGTGCCACAGGGTATCAACCAAGCCTTTAACACATGGGGAACAGTGAGGATCTAAAACTAAAGCAAGTCTGGAATCAATATTTAGATAATGAAATTGAGGATGAGCTCATGAGATAAAACATAAAACAGGAAGTTTTATGTTTCTAATAGGGACTATAACCATTATTATATAATAGTATAAGTAAACATTATAGGGCACTTTAAAGCTCAGTGTTTAAAGAGGCAAGTTTAACATTTAAAGCTAGATATATTGCAGTATTAACCTTACTTTCAGGAATCCCTCCTCATTCCATTGTATATCTAGGACTTAGCCTCATGTCTAGCATGTATTGAGTGTTGAGCAAATACTTTGGGTATAACAGAAAAAAAGTTTTAGGAAAGGATACAATAATTTAAAGGTTAGAATATTAGGGTTTCTTTTCTTTTCTTTTTTTTTTTTTGGAACGGTTAAGAAGAATGAGATTGTGTTAGGATAATTAAAAGAAGCGCAAACCTAGCAGAGTTTACAAAGGACAGTTATATATTTCAAATATTTGTCACATTATTCTGAAACGTACTTAAAGACTTTTATAAGACAAAAGAGCTGTAAGAGCTATGCACTGTTTTTGTCTTGCCCAAATTTGTAAGTTGAGTCATTAGTCCCCAGTGTGATGGTGTTTAGAGGTGGGGCAAAGTGAGGGATTTGGTGATGAGGATAATGAGGGTAAAGATCTCATGAATGGGATTAATGCCTTTTTAAAAAGGAATATGAGCCAAATGTAGTGGTGTACACATATAATCCCAGCACTTGGGAGGCAGAGACAGAGATCTCTGTGAGTTCAAAACCAGCCTGGTCTACAAATGAATGCCAGGTCTACAAATGAATGCCAGGACAGTCAGAGCTATGTAGAGAAACCTTGTCTCAAATAAATAAATAAATAAATAAATAAATAAATAAATAAATAAATAAATAAATAAATAAATAAATAAGTGAGTAAGTAAGTAAATAAATAAATAAATAGAAAGGAAGGAAGGAAAGAAAGAAATATGAGAAGGGAGCTTTCTGCCCTGTGAGCATATGGAAAGAAGGTACCTATCTATAAACTAGGAAAGATGATCTCTTCAAAAATTCTACTATGGGGATTGGAGAGATGACTCAGGAGCTAAGAGCAGTGGCTACGCTTCCGGAGGACTTAATATTGATTCCCAGGACGCAGAGGGTGCTTCAAATTTCTGTGTAACTCCAGTTTCAGTGAGTCAAACATCCTCTTCTGGCCTCTGAGGGCACCCAGCATACATAAACACACATGCAGACAAAATATCCATGCACACTTAAAAAAAATGCAGACGAACTACTTCCCTTACTGTGTCTTAGATAGGGTTTCCTTTGCTGTGATAAAATACCATGACCAAAAGCAACTTAGGGAGGAAAGGGTTTGTCTCAGCTTGTATGTAATTCATCATCCAGGAAAGTCAGGGCAGCACTCCAGGCAGAAGCTGGAGGCAGGGGCTGTTGCGGAGGTCGCCTGCTAAGCTGCTTACAGCACCTAGGACTGCTAGCCTGGGGTGACGCTACCCCTAGTGAGTTGGCTCCTCCAACATCAATCATCTGTTAAGAAAACACACCACAGGCAATCTGATGTGTATGGGGAGGGAGGAGGGAGACACGTGTTTAGTTGACATAAAACTAGCCAGCACAGTTGGCCCTTTGTCAACTTGGCACCCAAACTCTTCACAATTAAACTATAACCATTCCCTTTTTTGTTCTTCCCCAAGATTTCACATTAGTAATAATATTACAATATAAAACATTTCAACTTTTTTTCTTTATTTTATTTTATGTACATTGGTGTTTTGACTGTGTGTATGTCTGTGTGAAGAGTTATAGACAGTTGTGAGCTGCCGTGTGGGTGCTGGGAATTGAACTCAGGTCCCCTCAAAGAGTAGTCAGTGCTCTTAACCTCTGAGCCATCTCTCCAGCCCCACATTTCAACTTTTAAAAGTCCCATAGTCTTTACAAATTCAAACACTTTAAATGTTCAGTCACATTAAAATATCCAATCTTCCAAAGTTCAAGCCTTTTTAAAAATCCAAAGTCTCTAAAATATCCATAGTTTCGCTAAAATATCCAAAATCTCTCTGAAAGTCCAAAGTCTCACCAAAACTTTGAAATCTTTTTATAATTAAGTCTCTTAACTGTGGCCTCTTGCAAACAAACAGTAAATACTTTCTTATCCCAAGAGAGAGGGACAAGGAGAACAAGGCCACAGACACAACCAAAGCCAAGCAAAATCGAAGTCCATCAGTGTAAGTGCAGTGTTGTTTCATCTGGGATTGGGATTCATTCAGTGATCAGGCTACACTTCTGCTTCACCCTCTGCAGCCTCCGGCTGGCTCCACTCCATAACTTGTGCTGCCCTTGGTAGTTGTCCCATGGTATTGGCATCTCCAAAACACTGGACTTACTGCTAGACCTTCACCAATAGTCTTTTTAGGCTCTCTTCAGAGACTCCAGCTCTGCCACATGACTGGGCCACAGGCTCAATTTCTTTCTATGACCCTTTCAGCCTGGGGCTTCAACTGTAACTGAGGCTGTACTTTCATTGGCATTGCCAGGCTTCTTCAGAACACCTTCATGCCTTTCAAAACCAGTGCCACCTGACTTTTCAGCTCCCCCTGACCAGGAAACATGGATTCTTAATTCAAAATATTGTACAGCCCAATAGTCCTTTAAGGGACTCTCAAGCTTCCCTCTGAAGCTTCATAAGTCAGGCCTCCATTGTCTGTGTCACTCCAGTTGAGGTTTCTTCTTTCAAAATGACTCTGCCTTGCGTCAAGTGGACATAAACTTAGCCAGCACAGACCCTGCTCTTGGACTCACAGCTTCCAGAACTTTGAGAAGTAAGTGTATGTTTTTAAGCCATCTGGTCTGTGTGACTTATTAGAGCAGCAAGAGCCAGCTAAGACACAGCAAGTGACATTTAAGGGCCACTTGAAAGGTTTGGATTTGCCAAACCCTAGGGTGCATCACTCGTATTCCATAGAGTGACTTGAGTGAGTATTTCAGAGAAATTTCTAGTCTAGAAGAAGCAATGTCTATCAAGAGCTTTAAAATCCAGGCTATTAATCTTCCTGGGAACTCAGTAGCTGTGGAAGCATAGAAGCTGTGATTAGTCAACAGGTGCTGAGTCATCTGTCACACTACAGCAATTGTTGCATAAAAGAAGTGGCTGCCAATCCTGAGCTCACTACCCTACGACTCCACTAGATTAGGTTTCACTTTCTCTTTCCTTTTTGTTCATCCTTCACTTGGTGCTCTGCCACTAGCTTTATTAACATTAATATTTTAGAAGTGTATCCTGGCCAACTAAATTAGCCAAAAAAGCAGGCTCCTTCAAAATGTCCTTCCCTTCTTTCCTCACTCCCTCTCTTCTTTTCCCCTTTTCTACTTCCTTGAACATGCTAGGATTGTTCAGCTTTCTTTTAAGCAAAAATAACTGAATATTTTTAAGGAATAGATCATGATGTTGTAAAATATGCATACTCATACACAGGCACACACACGTGTATAAACTTTCTTCCACTAACAAACATATATACTATCTCATATACTTATCCATTTTCTTCCATGTAGCAAGAGAAGTTATAATCTACCAATTAGGCAAATATTCTGAGTGTAACACATTATTATTAACATAATGTTTGTCTTATTTTGACTTTTGTAATTTTCTTCTTCTTGGTTTGTTTTGAGACAGGGTTTCTCTGTATAGCCCTGGCTGTCCTGGAACTCACTCTATAGACCAGGCTGGCCTTGAACTCTGCTTGCCTCTACCTCCCGTGTGCTGGAATTAAAAGTGTATGCTGCCACTGCCTGGTGACTTTTGTGATTTTTGATGTTTTTGTTGTTGTTGTTGTTTGTTCTGACTGACAGATTACTGGCAATAGGCTCTTAACTTTAAAGTCTAAGTTTTCTAAACTCATTAACTTAGTGAAAAACAATTGGGTTTTTTATTCTAGGTTGACTTATCAAAGGACCTCCCTCACTGGAACAAGCTTAGGTCAGATGAGAAGTATTTCATCTCCCACATCTTAGCCTTTTTTGCAGCCAGTGATGGAATTGTAAATGAAAACTTGGTAAGATTTTTATTTTACTGTTGTTTCTGGTTTGTACCTGAATGACAATGTTAATAAACCACCATAAATAAATCCTGCCTGAGGAAAGAAAGACATCTCAGTACTGTACTCGATGAAGCTTAACTTTTGTTTAAAAGTATATGCGGTATGTGTGCAAGTGGAGGCAGAGGCCAGCATTGGCTGTCTTCGTCTGTTGCTCTCTGCCTTACTCCCTTGAGAGAAAGTCTCTTCATTGAACTTGGAGCTCATCACCTCCTGTCTCTGGCACTCCAGCACTGAGGTTACAGGTGCATGGATACATGCCCAGATTTTTTTTATAAATTTATTTATTTTTATATCAATCACAGGTTAGGTTTTTTGCATCCCCGTAGCCCCCTCCCTCATTCCCTCCCACCCTCCCCAACCCTCCCTCATCTCCTCCCCGCCCCCTCCAAGTCCACCAACTGGGGAGGATCTTCTCCCCTTCCATCTGACCCCAGATCATCTTGTCTCCTCAGGGTTGGCTGCAATGCCCTCCCC
>CM053752.1:56999098-57028291 GCA_028658305.1 Pachyuromys duprasi
CTGTGTTGGAGCAGGAGCTGGGAGCTCACGTCCTTATCCACGAGCAGGAGGCAGAGAGACCTAACTGGGCATGGGGTAGGTTTGTGTCCTCAAAGCCCACCTCAGTACCTCCTAGCAATACATACCAACCCTTCCCAAACAATTCCTTTAACTGGGAACCAAGTATGAAACTGAATGAGTCCATGCCGACTGTTCTCATCCAAACCACAACAGTACTGACACATGATGTGTTGAAATTGTTACACTAGTTTATAATTTGGTTAAAAGTCAGTCTTTATTACATATTAGGTTTTTCTGTATACCTGGTTTCTTTCAGGGCTGTATTTTATATAATTATATAAATATATAATTTAAGTATATTAAGTTTTATTTAATTTATCTTTTAACTATCATTCTATAACACATATAAAATGTACTTTTATTTTTCCTCTGTTCTTTCAGTACAGTTGGATTTCAGTTTATCTCCCAACCTCCAAATCCATGCCTGCCTATTGTCATGCTCTCTGTAACTGATGTCTCTCTCTTGGCCCCTTTCATGGTCATGCTTCTCTGGTGGTGGTCTTCAAAGAAGACCTGTCTGGATCCTTCAGGATAAAGCACCTCCTTTTCTGTGCTGTGGAGATCTAGGAATCCAGTCCTGTGCACACTACCTTAAAGAATCTGGACATTTGTTGTTTTCTGTTTACCTTTTCTGTGATAAGGAGATCTAGGAATCCGGTCCTGTGCATACTACCTTAAAGGATCCGGACATTTGCTGTTTTCTGTTTACCTTTGGGCCCCTGAGAATGTGAAATCATATGATTAGTACTATCGCAAACATTTGGAAACAGATGACCATCATTTGTCATGCTAAATTTATCCCGGCATACTTTCCTTGAACAAAATCTGAGTCTAGAATATGGATAACACTAAACTTCTGTGTGTTAATCACTTTCTCTGTGAGAAATTTGAGGGAAGAGGACTTATTTTTGTTCACAGCTCAGAAGGTACAGTCTGTCATAGCAAGGAAGGTTCTAGCAGGATAAAGTACAACCTCTCTAGATCAACTGTCCTAGAGAGTAGATTGATGGGAAGAAGGTCCTCAGAGCTCTTGCTCAGTGACCTAATTCTGTGTTCTGCCAGATAAGTCTCAGCAAGCAAAGGTTCCATGAACTTCCTACACAGTGGTGTCAGGACCAAGTACTCAAACACATCAGCCTGTAGGGGACATTTCAAATTCCAGCGATAATTCTACATATTTTGTATACTTATTTATTGTTATCTTTTTATACTGTATTCTCATTTTGTTTGCATTCCAGGAGTTTTTAACAGAAGCCTTGCCTGTTGGCCTCATTGGAATGAACTGTGTTTTGATGAAACAGTATATTGAGTTTGTAGCTGACAGATTACTTGTAGAACTTGGATTCTCAAAGGTAAATAAAGTGTTTTAAAACATGTCACTATTGGTCTTAGTTACTGTTCCATTGCCCATGAAGAGACACCATGATTGACGTAACGTCTGAAAGAAAACACTGCTTACCGTGTCAGAGGGCGAGTTCATGGCCTTCATGGAAGGGAGCACAGTGCTCAGCAGTCAGGCATGGTTCTAGAGCAGGGGCTGAAAGCTTACATCCTGATCTGTAGACAGGAGGCAAAGAGAGTGCAACTGGGCCTGGCATAGGCTTCCAGAACCTCAAAAACCACCCTCACTGACACACTTCCTCCAATAATGCCACACTTCCTATCCTTCCTCAAGAGCTCATCAGCTTGGGACCAAACGTTCAAATATGTGAGCCTCTGGAGTCCATCATCAGTCATAGCACCACACTATCGATAAGATGTTATAGAAAGTAAAGTCTCTCAAGTTTACTTTACAGAAAGCATTTGTAATATACTAGTCAACCTTTAAAATGCCGGTGACAGGTTGGATGTGTGATGTTCATCTGTTATTCTAACATTTCTGAGGCAAGAAGATTACAAGTTTGTAGTCAGCGTGGGTTACATGGCCACCTCTGACTGACAGACAGACAAATAAAATTTGGAGGATAGAGACTTGTTTTGTAAGGAAAAAAAAATGGTTTTGCAAAGTCCTTTGAAACTGGACTGAATTGGGAAGAGCCATGAAAACCTTAGTACCTTAGTGAGCGTGGCTGTAGATGAGCGGGCCGTGAGAGAGCTGCCCTCTGGCTTGTATCATTCTTGCCCTTGTTGTGGGGGTTAATTTGGACTCTTCAGAATATCTAATGATAATTCTTTGCTTTTCAGGTTTTTCAGGCAGAAAATCCCTTTGATTTTATGGAAAACATTTCATTAGAAGGGAAAACGAATTTCTTTGAGAAAAGAGTTTCTGAGTATCAGCGATTTGCAGTCATGGCGGAAACCACAGATAATGTCTTCACCCTGGATGCAGATTTTTAAAGCCCTCCTCATTAAAACAAAAACAAATGAACAAAAAACCACCACCAACAAAAACAAAAAACCATAGAAGCCCAGCACTCCAGGGAGGCCAACGCAAGTGGATCTTTGAGAGTTTGAAGATGGCCAGGGCTACATATTGAGATCTGTCTCAAAAACAAAATACCAAAAGCAAATACAAACAAACAAAACATATAGAAACCTGTCACTGGTAAATAGAAATCTATTTTTCTGTCTTTTTGAAACTTTGAGTATCTCTTTTAAAGGAATGAGAGTTTGAATAGAAGGAAATGTAAAACTAAATTCTAAACGATTCGATTTTATCTAAATGTACTTCAATTTATTTATACAATGAGAATGTGAGTTAAATGTTTTGTTTGTCACGAGTACTTAAGATGGCATTAAGAGCATGGACTGAGGAGTCAGGTATGAGCTTGACATTCTGCCCTTACTCCTTGGCAAGTCAGTTAATCACTGTAAACTTCAGGGCATGTGTCTGTAAAATCTGCATGACAGTCCCAAATTCATGGAGGTGACTGAAGGATTAATATACAAAAATCAGTGTGTAACCAATACTTTTACATCTGCTACCTCAACCACTAAATAGTACTAGCGATAAGATTAATGGCAGTGACACTGTGATGCAGTACACTCCTCTCTAGAGACGTTGAGACTCAGGATTGGGTTGAGATTTACAGTATTAGATTTTTGTGGTTTTAATGCTTGCAGGCAGAATATAAGGATCTCCTTAGAGAGACCATAAACTCATCAGATCCTTTGACTTTCTCAATCTGCAGTAAAGAAATGTAGCTCCTAATCACATAGAGTGGGAAGCCTTATGGGGCAGAATTCAGGTTACCATGGTTGTGGACCGTGTAAGCAAAGTGATTCTTCTTCGGGAATTAAAAGTGTAACTGTTGCCAGGTACAGCCCTGGAATGTTTAGAACCAGGATAGAAGGGCATTTCTCGTCTTATTCTCCGAGCTGGTAGCTTTCAGAGTTTTTGTGATAGGAAAAGGGATATGGTGGTAAGTGGATTTGGGAAAACTCATCCCTTCTTAGAATATACAATCAGCACAGCAGTGAGGAAGTGCAGTACAGAAGCAGCTCACCTTGCCGCCCACATATACTCAACACAGGTTTGCCAACACCTCCCATAGCTAGGGATTGCATTGGGAAAAGCTGACCCAGAATCGTTTATACAAACAGAAAATGGACCAAATAGGGAAGTGGTAGCGATTATTGAACCATTTTGGATTTGTGCTAATCTGAGAAAGCTATTTAAGATTGACTTCATCTGTGTGTCTTTATACTCTTAAATGCATTTACATTGTTATAAAGGAATTTCCTTAGTGGAACTGTGTATGCTACCTAGTGAGACGATGAGGGAGCTGCAAGTTTTTCTAGGAAAGATGCAGGGAAGGCCAGGAGCCAGGACACCTGGGCAGTGTGCTCCTCTTCATTTTCAGGAAGCATCAAGAGGGAGTCTAAACCCATCAAACCCTGGTTTCCTACTCAGTGAAGTATGTGCTGTCCAAGCATGAAGTCCCTAGCACCCTCTATCCATAAAACTACAGCTTCACACACTCACGTGCCATACACTTGCACATACACACGTGCACACACGATACAAATAAAATCCTGGAAGCTGAAATTCAGAGATTTCTTTCTATGAAAATTTTTATTCTGCTTGTCCTACAGCTGGGAATTCTAAATGAATGCAAGAGAAGCAGGCCATAATTCCATTGTTAGAAGGAGTATTATAAATGAAATATTTTGTTATATGGTCATACTGGTTTTTTGCTATGTGCTTCCCACTGGTCATGTGATCACCTAATGGCCTTCTAAGCATGAAGAGTAGCTATTACTAAAACATGACGAGAGGGGTTATGGGGGTCAGAGAAGCAGAAAAATTTGACCAAGATTTCATAGTCACTGTTCTTATGCTGTAATATTTTGAAGGTGTCACATCCTTTAAACTTCATCCATTATGGTTTATTTTGCCTATTTATTAATTAAAGTTTCACATACTATCCAAATATTAATGTTCATGATAATTTAATTAGAGTATCAAAATATCACAGAGCTTGGGATGTTTGGGGTACTTTGTTTCAAGGCATTTAGCTACTATCATACAAGAACATATAAAACTTTTAATTATCTCAGACTAAAAGAAAAGAGTTTCAACAGTGCACATTCTGAAAGTTTCAAATCCAGATCTTCCTGAGTAGTGACAGGTGTCTTTATGTGGTAAATATTAATAATAGCAATAAGCAAAACTATATTTGTAAGAAGTCTTAAGACTGAAAAACTGAATTTTTAATATAGTTACATTACTATGTTCACTATTCTGTACCTTTCAATGCCTCCAATTTGCACATTTATTTATTATATTTAGCATTTTTGTTTTTAGATATGGAAGAATCAGGAAGTTATAGGATGTCTTTTTAGGATCTCACAGGAAAAGGAGAAAATCAAGTGTATGGCTTTTCTAGTTTTTGTAGCACTTGTGTTCCAGAGAAGGTCACTTTATCATAGAACTGTGTTTTTGCATTTTAAGATAACTTTGTCATAACAAGAGCTTAAGAGCATGATCAGCACGTAGCGTCGTGGTGAAGAGCAGCTCTGCTGGCTTCATTCCAGTGATCTGTGCAGGACTGAGGCCAGGGATAAACAGTTATTTTTATCGTGAGACTACGCCCATCTGTATTTTATTATTTGAACATGTTACAGTTGTTTCATACTCACAATATCTGGATTTACTTCTTTAACCACTGTATTAAATTTTATTTTCCTTCTTTTAGTTGATGTGTCATTTAGTCTGCTCTAGATCACATGACCCTCCTGTTTTCCCTCCCAAAGTACTAGTATTATAGGTGTGTGCCTCCATGCCCAGGTACCACGCTATCTTTTGTGCATGAGGGAAGTGCATGTTCAGAAATAATTTAATGTTCAGAATTTTGTATTTTATATTTAAATATATTTTTGTCACTCAGAGACTCTCCAGACTTTTTTTTTTTTTTTACAATTAGCTAAGAGCTCAATGTTACTTCAGTGATGGCTCTTGGTGGGCTACATTAAAGCCAAATTAGCTGTAAAATCAAGTCTCCTATTTGGGATTAACTGAGTGAGTTGGCAGCCAGCTCAGGCTGAATGTGGCAGGAATAACTCAGAAGTGAGGTTGCGTGTGTTTCTCATCACTTTTCTTCGAGTTATCTGCTCCTGTGTAAACTGCTCTGGGTCTGAAGGAGAATCTAATGTTCCTGGAGGGAAGATGTAGTCCTTCAATCTGAGACTTAATTCTGTTAGAGAGAACATGTCAAAAGGGAAGACTGGAGGATGATTTTTTTTTTCTGGTAAAAAAAATTTCACAATATTTTAAACATGTGTTTAACTATTTCACAGTTTTGTTTTGACTTTTTCAAGTGCCTGATCATTTAACAAAATTACTTAGTATCTACTGTGTATACAGAAAGCTTTATTAGACATGGTGTTTCTGAATATATTTTGTTAAAATACATTGATGGTCAATCAAACGTACCCTGCATGTAAAGATTCAGGTTTTTTTCCTTTTAAAAAAAAATCACATTTTTGTAAAGTTTGTTGAAATAAACTGTGTAATTATATCATTTGTGCATGTTTTTATGGGTAAGATTTTATGGCTACCTTAATCTCAATCAAGAAGATTAGTGTTGAGTTTCTAATTATGTGTGAAGTTACGACATGTTTATATAGTTTGCTCAGCTGTTCCGTCCACCGTAGTTTTTACAACTAATCATGACCCTGAGTCGCCTCACTCACCTACTTCCATACCCTAATCTTCTTTTTTTTTTTTCCTCTCATTTTCTTCTGAGAGCCTCTAATCTTCTAACCTTGACCTGTGGGTTGAGACTCCTTTGACAAACTTCTGTCTCCAAAATTATTTAAATTATGATTCAAAACAGTAGCAAAATTACACTTATGAAGTAACAACAAAAATAATTTTTGGCTGGGGGGTTGGCACCGCATGAGGAACTGTATTAAAGGGTCACAGCATTAGGAAGGTCCGGAATACTGTGTCCATCACATTACTAATAGGAGCATTGTTATCAATACCCTGAACTCTGTTTCTCCTCCCTTTCATTAAGTGTAGAAAAATCCAGCAAGTGCCCTAACACTATTCCAATGGAACACTCCTAGTTTTCTGTATCTGTGCACTAGCAAGTCAAATGTTGTGAAGAAAAGGTCATATAATAGGGTTGATGAGGTAACTAAGCAGATGAAAGCGCCAGCCACACAAGGACTGAGAGCCCCCAGAATCTGCATAAAGGCAGAAGGAAAGGACTTTCTCCCTAAGGTTGGCCTCTGACCTCCACATGCTCTGCAATGTGCACCCCCACACTCTCACACACATACACAATAGTATACATAAAAATGTTAAAAAGTCAAATAATGAGGCAAATTAGATTATTTATGAACTCATGAATGTCGAAATCAACACTATCTGGCAGTTCTACTGTAGTTGTCTGATAAATTCACTGTGTATTCTCCACTGTCTTAATTGGGATTTCTATTGCTGTGAAGAAACACCATGACAAAAAACAAGTTGGGGAGGAAAGGATTTATTTGGAACTCACAGAGCAGGAACCTGGAGCTCCATGGAGGGGAGTTCATGGAGGGTGCTGCTTACTGGTTTGCTCCTTGTGGCCTGCTCAGCTTGCTTTCTTCTAGAACCCAGGATCACCAGTCCAGGGGTGGCCCCACCCACAATAGCCTGGGCCCTCTGCCATTGATCACTAATTAAAAAAATGCCCGACAGGCTTGCCTACAGCCTGATCTATGGAGGCATTTCCTCAATTGAGGTTCCCTCCTCTCAGAATACTTTAGTTTGTGTCAAGTTGACACAAAAGGAAAGAGTACATCTACCATTGTTTTTGTCATACCTTCTCTCATCCCTTCCAGCACCCTCATTCCCAAACCTCTGCTTCCTTATTCTTTGTGGACTTTTTACACAGATAGTCATAAAAATTAGCAGAAGATTTGGTACTATAGAAACCCTAAGTCTAGAACCTAAGAAGTTGGCCATGGAATTCTGTATAAATAACATGACTGCTCTGTGGTCTGGTTAAAGGGAAGGTTTTTATTTTAGATATGAAAGAAAGAACAGCCAGAGGCATCCAGATGTGTCCAAACCAGAGCAAGAGAGTAGTAGACTGAACACGGCCAGCAGACTTTGACCTGGCCAGAAGAGAACCAGGAGCAGAGAGGAGAGGAACACAGAGTGGTGGTATGGGAAAGCAGAGAGAGGGAGAAGAGGCAGGGAGATGAGGGACATAGCCAAGATAGCAGGGTTATAAGGAGAATGAGTAGCTGAAGGGAGGGAGGCCGATGAGCTAGGGAGGTTTAGGGTGGAAGAGGAGGTGTGAAGGGCTAGGATACCAGCATGGACTTTGAAGTATGTAACGAATACTTGTGATACTGGGGAAGCTTGAAGGACCACATGCTAAAAGGCACCACACATAGCCATTTGTCCCTTCTGCCTTTTGGAATGGGGAAATGGAGGTTTCTTTGGACCTGATATTGCATTCTTTTGTTGATGTAATGTAATCTTTTCTGTGCCTGCTTGTCAGCTGAAAATAGGATGTTGTTGTTGGGCTCAGAAAGGCTGGATCAAAGGCCGGCCTGGGGAAGGTATTTGAGCAATAGCAGGGGAGATCTGTTTCGCTGTCCAGGTTCTATGGGACCCCTGCAGCATCAAAGTGCAGGCTGCCTAGGAGCAATCTGGAATGCTGGTCTAAAGCAGGGGCTCAAGCCAAGAGGTGATGGTAGGAGACTTGAGGAAATGCCATCAAAAGCTTGTTGACATTGTCTCTCAGTTATTTGGGGTTCTGTAGACCCACCTGGGGTTGGCATGTTGCAGGAAGTTTTGGAGCAGTTTTCAGGCTGCAATTGATTCCCGGATGGTGTCTGTCAGCTGAGTGGAAGTCTGCTGGGACAGATAAAAACTAAAGACAGAAGGCAGAGCCATGTGACTAAGGGGAGCCAGCCTGGAGCAAGAGTAAGATCAAGACATGTCCAAATCCTGAAAATATCCCTTTGAGATCAGCAGGAGGAATGACCGCTCCCTTCCTATTCTGGGCCTGCATGCCCTGGTGCACATAGCCTTATGATGCCCACCTCTGCCACCCTTGAGCTAGTCATGTATCCTGGTAGCCAGGTTTCAGGTTAAAACTTTCTATTTCCTTATGAAAACATGTCCAGCTAGCCCCTGGAATTCCTCTCCATGCAAACGAAGCACTCCCAGCATCTCAGCCCCAGCCAGTGATGTCCACTCACCCACTTCCCCAAGATTGATATTGAGAGACCAAAAAAATTAAAAACTAGGTTCTTTGGGTTACTGAGCTAAAAAGTTTAAAACATATCAGGCCAGTTGACCTTGCTGCTTCTAAGCAGATCCAGCCAACTGCAGGGAAGATGCTCAGTAGAGGTACTGTTGCCAGGAAACCAGCCTTGCTCCTAGAGATAATCGTCCTCTCTCCCTTAGCAGCAGTGTAGCAAGCAGTCCAGGACAGGGCTGATACCCAAGGCCAGCACAGGACAGGACCGAAGCCCAAGGCCAGCTGTTTCCACAAAGAAAGCCAGAGCCGTTCATGGTCCTGGCACTTTCCCAGAGCAACAGTTTCTTTATTAGCCAATAGAAGCTTGCCAGGCTGGAATCCGCTGCTTTGGGCGTGCTGGGAAGGACTGGGACCTATAAATCACCCACAATCCGGAGCTCGGGGCTCTCAGCTGGATACCGATGCCTTGGTGTCTTTGAGAGTCCAGCTCGAGCTGTAAATGTGTTTTGCAACAGACTCCTGGTGGTCTTTGGGGGATCTCATGAATTGGGCACAACAATATAGCCTTCAATCCCTGAAAAAAGGGGAGCTGTTTCACTGAAAACCTTCTCAGAGAAGGGTGTTTCGCCCCCACACTCACTGGCTGACAGAAATCCTGCTAACCCTCTCACCCAACTAAGCTTCATTCCCTCAAGTCCAACATCTGTGCCCAACAGTGCCTGGATGCCCCGAGGAAAGAAGCCATCTCAGGCCACCAGGAAAGTTCAGGGCTTCGGAGAAACTCATGGTGTACACTCAAGACTTCTAGACCTGTGACCCTGGTAATTGGGGCGCTGGTGGAAGGGGTTCCAAGACCAGAGGAACAAGAGAGCCCACCTTCAGGAAAAGACATAGGTGGGAAAACTTCAGATGGTGACCGACCTGAGTACTGTTTGACCTATGGCAGGTAGAACTCTCAACTGAATGAAACTTCTGTGAATTTTTAAAGTTTACAAAAAGAGATGAAAGTACTAGATATGTTAGCATGGCCACTGCCTGTAATCTGTACCGAAATCCTCATTGTAGAAAAAGCAGTTAGCCAGTATCTATAGACAGCTGGATAGACTCGTGCCTTTGAGTCATAGCAAAAGCTCAGGGACCCAAAACATGTTTTTGTGTTAAAAGCACAGACATTCTTTCCTCTGTCCAGAGGTCTGTGTGTGTGTTTGTGTGTATATGTGTGTATATGCATATGTTGACAGAAATTTTTTTTCACCATGATGAGAAGCACTTTTAAGTCTATATTTAGAAAACAACCAAAGGAAATGTAAATTTCTGAGCCTGTGACTATAACTAGTGCTTTAGACCAAGGCTAGATTAATAGTTTATCAGAACTCCATTGATTAATATGCTAAAAGTCTGAACTTCAAAACAAAACAAAACTCTGAACTTTTAAAGTCTTAACATCATATATCATTGTTAAGTCTCACTTTTACATACTGTAAATCACTTCGTTAGACCCTCACAGTTTACATCAGCTTCCCCATCCTCAGACCTTTACAGATTGCATTTGTACATATTAAATCATTTTCCTAGACCCTCACAACTTAAATAAACTGTACTCCTTTTTTCTTATCCAGTCATTTACCACTAGACGCAGGTGGTTGATTATTGAGAGCAGTTATTGAAAAGCAAGTTCTTTTAAATACGTGAATAGTAAAAAAAAGAAAGAAAGAAAGAAAAAGAATGAAAAGTTGTAGTAATAGCAGCATGATAATTTGAGTTTGTTTTTTACATTGAAACCTGTTTTGTGAGTTTATCTTTTAGTGTGAAGCCTGTGAAACTGACTTTCTCAGCAGGAGACCTAGTAGCTCTAGAAAAGGCAAGGCCTGATTTTTACCATGAAATTGACTGACCAAGCAGATGCAGCCTTGCGGGGTGGAGCTGGCTGCTTGCTCCAGGCAGTGATAACTGCAGCCTGCCGTCAACACCAGCAGAGCTCTGAGAAGGATAAATGTGAGCAGGAAGTATAATCTAAATGGCCTCTATACCAGTTACAGTGAGAGGCTTACTGCCACCTGGATTGTTACCTTAGGCTCCTCTGTGGCTTTGCTGTGGCCACAGACCCAGAAGATCCAAGATGAGGAACTTGAGTGACAGTGGTAAGGCAAAGACAAGTATAAATTCTCCAGTGTCCTGCTTGTCCGTGGTTCAAGCAGGGTCCTGGTGGCAGGCAAGTGAAAGACCGTTCTTCACCCAGTGGGTCAGCTTTGCCCCACTTGAAGCAAGTTCCAGGTGTAGCCTGTTTGTGACCTGTCGAGGTCACTGTTTAGAGCTCTTTCTCTCTTGGAAACCTTTTCTCTCTTTTCTTGCTCCTCCCTTCTGTTAACCACCATAAATGCCATATTCAGCAGATCTCTCTGAGGGATTTGAGGATCACCTCTAATATATTAAATACACTTGGATTTAAACAAACTTTATTTGTTTTTTCGTTACTTGCTTCAGGCTTAACCTTGGCAGCATATTCAGAAGGCTAAGGAATGTCCCTGTAAATGAATTACATTTGTACTTAGCATGACTGCAAGCATAGTTTTGAAAACATTGAAAAATTTGATCATTTATAAGGTACTGATCACTAACTTGCACATCTTAATCATCTCTAACTGTTTACAAGTTAGTAGGTTTTATAAGATTAAGATTTTACAGTTTTATCTCTGTTAAATTTGAGTCTTAACAATTTGAATTGAAGATTTAAATGAAGATCTCTTAGCATCAAAATAAAACTTTAACCATATAAAAAGTCAAAGAGGGATTGGGAACATTACTTTCCTGATCCTTTCTTTCATAGTGCACTTCTATAGAATGTCACAGTTTCTTACATAACTCAGTTTATCCAAAATAGCTAAAGCTTTACAAAATTAGCAAAGACAAAGAGGCTAGACATACATCTTTAAGTTAGTTTCTGCTAGCCTGAATAAACCTTAGGGTTTATAAACCTTATTTATTAAATATACCTTATTCACAAAACATATGTTGTTCCTTACCTAAAATTTTCTAGAAGTCTTGGTGTTGAACACAGTTAGCAAAGACATAAGTGGTTAGACATACATCTCCAACTCAGTTTCTGTTAATCTGAGTAGACCTTTGTAACCTTAGGAATTTATAAACCTTACTTATCAAACATACCTTATTTAAAAAACATATGTTCTTAATAAGTGTTATGTTGTTGTGTGGGCAATTCAACTGGCCCGCCCTCAGGGGCCTAGAGGGTCCTGACAATGTCTTATGTCACCACCTGCATCCTCTGACATCACCTGGGCCAGGTGCTCCAGATATAACCCATCAGCCACTCCCACCTGTTCTCTCTGCCTCCGTTTCTCTCCCCTTCCCTGATCTCTCTGACTTTTCTCCCTCAGGGTACCCCTATCTCTCCCTCCCTCCCTCCCTCTCCCTCCCTCCCTCCCTCCCTCTCTCTCTCTCTCTCTGTCTCTCTGTCTCTCTCGTCTCTCACCACTCCTGCACAGTAAAGCTCTTCTTGCTAGCTCTGTTGCATGGGGCCCTCAACCGACCTGCACTTCCTGTACGCAGGGTAGAAGGGAAAGCAGAGCAGACAGCAGAAGCGGATGAAGAGAGGGAATTGAGCAGGAGATGGAATGGGGAGGGAAACAAGGATGGGAATCAGATGTGAGGAGAACAGGGGTGGGAGCTGAGAGCCAGGGAACAAGGAGGGAAACCGGGGGTCAGGGGGACACCTCTTGGCCAAGCTGGAGGCCGGTTACAGGGTAGGTTCCTGGGAGGATATGAGTGTGACTCTAGCTGGGACTCCTAAGGTGTGTGTGTGGTAGTGGAGGAGGGGGCGGGGCGCTGAAGACTGAAGTGACCGCCTCATAGCCAGGCAGGACAGTGGAAGGAGAGGTACAACAACCCCCCCGACACACGGTCACGTTTAAAATTGTCCTAAAGTGCTGGAACGCACACCCTGCTGCCGCTGCCGCTGTCATGGCTGCCGCGGGCTCAGCTATGCGCAGCAGCCTCCTTCAGAAGCACTGTGCTTATTCCAGCCACAAATCTCACCACTCTTAAGGTTGGTCTGTTAAATTTGATCCTAGATTTTACTTGTTCCAACATGGACAAACCCCTCGACCCTTTTGCAGCTGGCCGACAGAGTTCCCTTGCCCCCCTTTGATCGACTCTCTTACAACAATCTAACCACCTAATTCCCCTAATACCTAAACCCTCCTCTTATCTCTAAAACTACACCTTCTAACTCTTAATAATAATAATAAAATCTACTCTCATTTCTTTTTCTGCTCTCAAAAAAAAAATCTTAAAATTAAACTGTAAACCTTAAGATGACCACATGGTATGAGACAACAATTTAAAAACTTTTTAGTCATTAATGAACTCTATTTTATCTCCTTTTAGACTAAGAACCCAGTAAGTCTCATTTTAGGTTGGTGTGGATTTTTATATAAATTCAAAGTTATATTTTCACAACATACTGTATATATGATTCACCCTGGTTCAAAATATTCTGCATATGATAAAGGTCTATTCAGACAAGCTAATTTGAAACTAGTTCTGGGTGCATAAGTGAATGAATGCCATTTCCTGCCACCAGCTGCCTATGATCTGGTTTTACCACTAGGTTTTCTGGCCAATGGATTTGGTAGAATAAATTCAAATGTAATTCTAAAGTTTTATTCTGATCTACAGAATTGCTAACTTTAAAACTGGTTAACTCGGGGTCACTAGGGAAAAGTTTAAACTCTGTGATATGATGCTAAAGATTCTTTTAAATTGGGATATATTCATTTTAGAGACTCTCCTTTGTTCACAATGCTAAAATTTAGTCATTATGTTCTATCTTCACTCTCAAAAAGGTTAAAACTCACCACCTTAAAAATATGTTTAGTCTTGATTTCTGAATTATAGCCTTAGATTTTTATAAGCTAAAGACCTTTTATTTATTGCAGGATGAAGCTTTATTTGGTATTTAGATCTACTTAAGATATACATGGTCCTCAAACACCTACATAATCTGACATAATCACAGATCATAGCATTCTGTTTTATGTTTGTAGGATGTAGTTTAGAGCAGACAATTAAGTACAGACATAAATTGTTTAACTCAAATATGCTAGCTTTTAAACCTGTCAGATCTGCTGAATATGGCATTTAACATGTTTGAGCTTATTATGACAGATACAGAGTTTCAGATCCTAGCAGTAGCTTCCCAAGGTCTCCAAGAGGATTTGGGCACTACAGATGACTTCAACTCTGGATTGTGGTATGCTAACCACTGGGCAAGTGCCCCAACGGCCTGTTGCTAAGGCCCAGCCTAAACTGTGGACAAACTGGTTGCCTGGAGAGTTATTGTCTCATGTTGCAGAGAAGGAGGTGAGTCAACCTCTCCCATGCTTTTCCTCCATAGGGGTTATCTGCACCTGATGACCAGACTGTCTGCTTATGTTGCCATGGAGACCTGGGGCAGCTGTCTAGGTAGTGGACTATGGACTGACTAGTCCTCTGTCATTTTGATGAATACAGAGATGCATTTAGATTACAATTTATCCTTTTCAGGACTCTGATTATGTTGACAGCTGAACCAGGCCTTACTTCTCACTCCTAGAGCTGCCACTGTCAGGTCTACACACAGTCTACCTTGTTACCAGACAAAGAGCAGGCCTCAGACATACCCTTGTACTATTCCGTTAGCTAAAAAACTTATTTCCGGTCACTACTCCCAGTAGTCTCAGCTGTTTCTCATGGTAAATAGAAAAAAAGGCCTAAAGACACAAAAGGACCTAAGAAAGTATCCTAGGGTCAAAGAATGATTTAAGGTATCTGAGAAAAAAATGCTTCAGATTTCTTCCTGCTGCTATGCAACTGTTGTATTAAGACTGTCCAAAGCTTTGACATTAATCACTGAAACTCTGACCTATTAATCCAACTCTAATAAAACATTTCACTGTACGATCCACTATCATGATTCCAAGCTTAAGACTTTAAATTTTCTTTGGTTTGTCTTTTAAGTGTATACTTAAAATGTTTCTCGTTATGTTAAATTTATATATATCCAGTTTTCCTGACAGAAAAGAAGCCCCTCTTTCATGATGTGTAACTATGATGTGTCACACTAAAAATCAAGATCAAATGAGCTTTTGCCTCTTCTACTTTACTGAAGGCTTCTGACTTTCCAGAGCTCACCTTTTATGTTTATGCTGTTAACACAAAGGTGTATGTCTACTGCCTTTTTCTACAATATGTATTTCACTTCAAAGTACAAACATGTTAAAAAATGTCAGCCTTTTGGCTCCCTATCCCTGCCCTAATGTCAGCAGGAAGTATCCAGAAAAGATTCTTCATCATTTATTATCAACAAAAGGCTGGAATGGTGTCCAGACCCAGAACAAACAACTCCAAGGTTCTCTCAGCATTCCTCAGTCCCTATCTGCCGCAGGACATGACTGGCAAACTCCACCCTCTACCCTGAAATTTCTAGGGAAGGGACTTTTCCTTCCCCTTCACCATATAAACTAGACATTTTGGTTTTCTCTCTCTCCCTCCCTCCCTCTCCCCCTCCTTCCCTCCTCCCTCCCCAACCCCCTTGCATGGCAATCAAGAGCTGCTTCAAGTGAACCACATTTATATACTTTCACTTGTCTTGCACGAGAAGCAGTCCAACGTCCTCATTCCTACCTTGCCACCCCTTCCTGGCTCCTCATTTTTAAAATTAAACAAAAAAGGAAGGAATTTTATGTTGGTGTGCAGGCAATTCAACTGGCCCGCCCTCAGGGGCCTAGAGGGTCCTGACAATGTCTTATGTCACCAGCTGCATCCTCTGACATCACCTGGGCCAGGTGCTCCAGATGTAACCCATCTGCCACTCCCACCTGTTCTCTCTGCCTCTGTTTCTCTCCCCTTCCCTGCTCTGACTTTTCTCCCTCAGAGCACCTCACCATCTCCCTCTTTCTCTTCTCCTATGCTTTCCTACTGTCTCTCCCTCTCTCTCTATCACTGTATAATAAATCTCTTCTTACAATATCTGTTGTGTGTGGCATTTTTAATATATCACCATAAGTCCTAATTTTGTAGTTAAGATTGAATCCAAGATTCATTATACATATACATACATATACAGTGTGCTGTAGCAAATCTATTTTTTAAACTAGAGTTGAATCTGTTACATACACGCATGCTCTGGCTTTATATTATCTGTGTGTAGAGTTTTACAAATACTAATCTTTCATTACTTAAGCCAACTTTTTGTTACAGATTTTACAGACTTTTTAGACCATACCCAGTTAACTTACCAATTCTGAGACAGAGTTTATACACATTTTGAGGGGAAGTTTATAGTTTAGCAAAAGTTTTAGAGACAGAAGAAGAAGAGTATTTAAAGAAAACCAAGAAAGGGAGGGTGAGATAAGCAGCAGCGATTCCCATAGGCAACAGTTTGCTTTTTAGCTGTTTTATAGCACTAGTGACTTTGCCTGACACTGGATAGAGATTTTGAAAGACACTTTTAAACAAGCATGCTCAGGTCAGGGGTGGGCCATAACTCAACACCAAAAGACAGCTTCTTCAGAGCAGAATGGCATGAAACAATCGTAAAATATTATCCACGTGGATCCAAAAGACATTTGGATTTAGTAATCAGAGGGAGCGAGGAGCAAGCAGAGCAAAGAAAGCCAAGAGATAAGAGATTTTTGAGGGGGGAAAGCAGAGAAAGTTCAGAGATAAGAGATTCTGGGATTATTTGTGTAGTGGCAGAAGTTGTTACAGTCTTCGAGGATTTGGAAATCTAGTGCGCCGTCTTTGGCTGTTGAGCTGTGCTGAGGCCAAGCCATTTGTAGTAAGACATTGAGACTTAATGGAATCTCTTAGTCTCAGGAGAAAAATGGTGTCAAGACCGGTGGGGCTCTTCTGGCTGTTTAAACACGCTGGAACCTATCTCACCCACAACAGATTTCTTTCAACTCTGTTTTCAACGCGTGCCACCCTCATCTTCTGCGCCTCTGACTATCACTCTCACTGGTCTGTCTACTCTTAGGTAAGCAGCCTGGGGAAGCTGCCCACACCTGTGCCTTCCTATCTCGTGCTGCCCAGCCGCTTGGATACACGTATGCAGCCCCGCACCTGCTGTTGCCGTGCTCTCTGAGCCCAGGGACAAGGCAGGCAGGATACACAGATGCTTTTTTTTTTTTTAAGATAAGATTTAATTTATTTTATATGTATGAATGCTCTATCTGCATGTACACCTGCATGCCGGAAGAGGGCACCACATCACATTATAAATGGTTGTGAGCTACCATGTGGTTGCTGGGAATTGAACTCAGGACCTCTGGAAGAGCACCCAGTGCTCTTAAACATTGAACCATCTCTCCAGCCTGCTTTTTTAATTTTTAATTTTTTAAAATTTTAGTTTATTTACTTTACATCTCAAACATGCCCCTTCCCTCCTCTCCTTCTAGTCCACCCTCTTCCCCTCTTTCCTTTTTCCCCTCTCCCTTTTCCTCCCAGAAAAGGGGAGCCCGTCTTTCCCCGCCTCCCATATCAACCTTCTCCAGCACATCAAGTCACATCAGGATTGGACTGAGCATATCCTTATCCCTTGAGGCCAGACAAGGCAGCCCTGCCAAGGGGAAGTGAGCCAAAAGCAGGCAATAGAGTCTATGTGAGAGATCAAAGAATTAAAAATTAGGTGTTTTTGGGGTATTGGTTCAAAGTTTAAAGCACAAGCCTGAATGATGTCCAGCCACCTGCAGGGAGGAACCAGCTTTACCACATTCTTTTCCTGCCCAATAGAGATACAGTTGCTGGGAAACTGGCCTAGGTGGCCAGGTCACACTTTTTTGTGGATTTGGCACCTAAGGTAAACCAATCATTTCAAAACTCAATTTCCCTTACCCAATCATGTAACACCAAGGCATGTAACCCACCGCTTGCGGTTTTTCCCTTTAAAAACCTTGTTCCCCTAGACTGACCTGCCACATTCCTCTCCTGCTTCCACAGGAAGTTTTGCAACCCGGGCTGGAGCTTGTATTAAATAAACCCTCATGTGTTTTGCAGTGGAGTCAATTCCTGGTGGTCTTTTGGGGGGGGGGTGTCTCACAAACTGGGCATAACATATGTTAAAAACAGGCCCCTCCACTCTCCAGGCACTCCATATGAAGATCAAGCCACCCATCAGCCACACAGGTGCAGGGGCCTAGGTCCAGACCATGCATGCTCCATAGTTGATGTCTCAGTCTCTATAAGCCCCCATGGGTCTGGGTTAGCTGTCTCTGTTGGTCTTCTTGTGAGGTTCCTGTCCCCTCCAGGTCCTTCTATCTTTCCCCCAACACTTCCACAGGACCCTGGAGCTCTGTCCCATCCTTGGCTGCAAGTCCCAGCATCTTCATGATCCGCTGTTGGCTAGAGCCTCCAAGACGACAGTCAAGTTAGGCTCCTGTCTGTAAGCATAGCACAGCATCATTAATAGTGTCAGGGGCCTCATAACCAAACCTTGGGCAGAGTGCAGGGAATCATATGAAAGAAGGGGGAGTTAGTAAGACCTGGAGAGGACAGGAACTCCACAAGGACCAAATATATCTGGGCCCAGGGGTCTTTTCTGAGACTGTTTCTCCAAACAAGGACCATGAATGGATATAGCCTAGAACCTCTACCCAGATATAGCCCATCCCAACTCAGTATCCAAGAGGGTTCCCTAGTTAGGGGAACAGGGACTGTCTCAGACATGAACTCAATGGCTGGCTCTTTGATCCTCCCACCCCCAGGGAGGAGCAGACTTGATAGGCCACAGAAGAGGACATTGTAGCCAGCCCTGAAGAGACCTGATAAACTAGGATCAGATGGAAGGGGAGGAGGACCTCCCCCATCAGTGGACTTAGAGAGGGGCAGGAAGGAGATGAGGGAGGGAGGGTGGGATTGGGAGGGAATGAGGGAGGAGGCTACAGCTGGGATACAAAGTAAATAAACTGTAATTAATATAAAAAATAATTAAAAGGGGGAAAAGAAATGAAAAATAATATGTCAGTGGCTGGCTCTCTACCATGGGATGGGTCTCAGGAGAAAAAGATAAGGGGGGGGAGGGTGGTGAGAAGCATCAACGCCCATGGCTAGGAGGTGGAAAAGGCTTAGGGAAAAAGAGTCCTAAACAGTTACTCCACCAGAGGGGGCATTTCAATAAGCTCCAGGAGGGAGCTGAGAGACAGGAACAGAGAAAGCTCCAGGAGTGAGTTGAGACCATGTGGGGAGGAAGGGAGAACAAGGATGGGAGAGAGAAGGGTAAAGTGTTCTGGTGACAGGAATTTCAATCCAGGGACTCTCCAAGTGGACTTCTCAGAGAGAAATGTCCTGAATCATGGAGCGGCATCCCTTGCCACGTGATGAGTTTCAGGGTGAGAGGAGCTGCCTGGCACGATTTTTGTATCAGTAGTATGCTCCAGGAGCCACGGGACACAGCAGGTGGCTCAAAGGTGGCACTTACCTGTGTACCAGAAGAGAGGCAGAGCCTTTCAACGTATTGGGCACACAGGTGGGCATAACAGGTTCCAGGAGCCAGAGAGACCAAGAGAGGCCCTGACTCACAGTGGAGAAACAAAGCAGGTAGATGGAAGACAAAGCTGAAGAGGTAGACTTCGGAATTTGCGGTTGAATATGGTAGGTGGCAGGAGCCATCAGGAACAAATAATCCATATCCTAGGAGAATCAAATCAGCAGCTTCGTTCAGTTAGACACTGGGCCTTGTAGAAAAGGGTGCATTTGCGTCCTTCCTGGGTGCTTCAGCACCCGATTATAAACTGACAAGATGACTGTTCCGTGGGATGATTAAGGGGAAGGTTTTTATTGTAGACGAGAGAGAGAGAGAGAGAGAGAGAGAGAGAGAGAGAGAGAGAGAGAGAGAGAGAGAGAGAGCCACCAGGGGCATCTGGAATAGTCCAGAGTAGAGAGAGGAAGTAGTAGACTGAACCTGGCCAGGAGAAACGCGGGATCAGAGCAAGGGGAGGGGACGGGAGAGGGAGTGGGGAAGCACAGCAAAAATAGCAGGGTTATAAGGAGAATGGCAGCTTTGGGGAGGGAAGCCTGTGATCTGGGAAAGTTGAAGGTGGGGGAGGAGGTGAGAAGAGCCAGGATGCCAGCATGGGCTTTGAAGTGTGTAACAAGTACACTGTGATATTGAGGGATCCTGGAGGCCAGCATGTGCTTTGGTATGGTAACGGGCACCACAGGAAGCCATTTGTCCCTCTGTCTTCTAGAATCTGGGGAAGTGGAGTTTCCTTGGGACTTAATAAATTCAAGTTACAAAATTCTGTATATGGTTTGCTCTTTGGAGTCATTATAATCAGAGAGTGGTGGGCACATACCTGGGCCTAATGGGCCGCTTAGTTCTGGAGTCTCCTGCTCCCGCTCTGCCTCTGTGTTCTCACTGTCTGAGCACAGGGTTAGGAGTGAGGGCCTCTGCGGCTGCCTCTTACCCTCTGGCTTTCTAACAGAAGCTGAAGGAAAGAGGGTCACTTCTATCTGAGCTAGGAAAGAGTCTGAAAACATCTTTGGAGCCAAACTATATTTCTATTCTCAGCATCCTTACAGAATCAAGATAATAAATGGCTACTTTTTACAGAACACAGGTTAAGTTAAACTTTGCAGAAGATAGATCAGGTTTCTCGATTTGCAACTAAACTGATTGTAGGGTCCCCCCTCCTCCCCCAAATATCAGTTCCTGGAATATAAATAGATAGATAGATAGATAAATAAATAAATAAATAAATGGAAGAGCCAAGGTATTTATGCATTCAAAAGTGTTTTCAGTTGGGCCCATCAGGAAACAGGTGGTCACTCAAATTAGGATAATTCAGGAGGGCTTAATTAAAGGACAGTTTAGAGTTGTCTGCAAGAAACCACAGAGCTGGGCAGTGCTTGGGGCTATGCAGTACAGAGCAGGGATGCTAAGGATGTTGATTGAGGAGTGTTTATACCAGAGAAGGAGAAAGGTAACTAGGGGTGACTGTCACTTAGAGTGAGGCAGTAGCCCAAGGCAACTTTGCTGAGAAGAAGCCCAGGATTAAATAACTTCATCATTTGCTCCATTCTTCTGTCTCCTTCAGGGATGCCCATTAGTTCAAATCAACTAGAACAGATTTGAAGAGTAAGATGAAAAGTGGGTCAAAGAGACAGACAGTATCTGCCACAGAGAATGTTGGATGCTATTGGTCTTTCTGTCAGCCCTCTGAGGAAGAAAAAAACATCCAGATGGCAAGAAAAAATAAATAAAATGAAAGGAAATTGAAAGATTCTAGAAATTCACTCCTGGAAATATGGAAAACTGCTGTCTGGTTCTGAGTTAGAGCTAAGAACACCTCTTGAGACGGGAGAGGTGGCTCACTCCTGTGATCCCAGCACTCAGAGGCAGAGGCAGGCACACTCCTGTGATCCCAGCACTCAGAGGCACAGGCAGGCACACTCCTGTGATCCCAGCACTCAGAGGCACAGGCAGGCACACTGCTGTGAGTTCGAGGCCAGCCTGGTCTACAAAACGAGTCCAGGACAGCCAAGGCTACATGAAGAAACCCTGTCTTGAAAAACAAAAACAAACAAACAAAAAAGGGAAATCTTTTGAGATAAATAAGATTTACTAAAATAAGGTCACAGACCCTGGTGAGGAGAGGCTGCAGGGGGGCTGAGGGGGGGAGCAATTCCCCGCTTTACAGAGCATAGAGGAGGAGGAAGAGAGACTCACTGGTTTTGGAGTGGCGGTAAATCTGAATCAAGAGTGGGGCATGGGGAAGCGTGGGGACAATGGTGAGGTGGCTTGTTAAATGTCTGCACTGAGTGTGGTGGCGAGGCAGTGAAGTGTTCTGACGGGCTCTCACAACCACACCTGTTTCCGTTCACGTCCCCGCATCACAGAAACAAACAGTAATGGAAGGACCTCCACTGTGTACTCAAGTTGTCTGAGACATGTTGGAGACACTAGCCATGATCCCGGTGGTCCCTCATTGAGAATGATAGAGTTCAGGTGCTGTGAATTAAAGTGTATGCTTCATCTTGAAATTTTATTTGTCACTAAAAATCAACCTTTGTGGAAACTTTAGCATTTACAGGGTGATTTTTTGCAACCACATCACTGAAATCACTAAGAAGAATCAGTGTGATGGTATTAATGGTAGGAGATCTGAGATACAGAGTGGTCAAATTCCTGCTGGCTGTAGACATCTCTGCAACAAGATTCCAGTCAAGACGGCACGGCTCCCTGGGTGTGGTGGTGCGTGCCTGTGATCCCAGCACTCTGGAAGGCAGAGGTAGGCAGATCGCTATGAGTTCAAGGCCAGCCTGGGCTACAAATCGAGGCCAGCCTGGGCTACAAATCGAGACCAGGACAGCCAAGGCTACACAGAGAAACCCTGTCTTGGGGAAAGAAAGAAAGATGGGGTGACTCAAAATCCCTTCATCTGATCACTGAGAGTACCCGATTTCTCTCCTACTGCTAATGCACTCCAAAAGATCTTCTGACCTATGCACACTTACCATGCTCCAACAGTCAATGTCCACATAGAGTTCTACCCTTCTCTCTCCAGACACTGCCCCCAGCTTGCTGAGCATCTGCTCATAGAGTGGGTTAAGAGGCATGTCTGCTGGGACCTGGCTGGAGCAGCAGGCCTGTATGTGCATGCCTGCCCTGTGAGGGTAATCGATGTTTGTTTGCTAATTAGATCTGGGGAATAGATATCCTTGGAAAAGAATTAAGAAAGTGTCATTTCATTTCAAAGTATTGGGTACAAGTAAAATATGGCATGTCTGGCGTCCCAGCATGAGAGTTAATGACCAGCCTGGGTTATGTAGTCACACCTTGTCTTAACCCAAAACCAAAACCATTAACCAACCCAGACCAAAAGCCAGGTAGGATGCATGTACCGACAATCCCAGCACTCAGGAAGATAGGATTGGAGAACCATGAATTCAAGATCAGCCCGGGCTGTGGATCAAGACCCCTGTCTTAAAACAAACAGAACAGAGGGAAGGACAGAAGGAAGAGGGTGGGGAAGACAGGAAGGGCTTGCCTCATTCTCACCATCTGTTGGTTTGTGTCTCTTGGTGTCTTGCTTTCTTTTCTATTGCTGTGAGGTACACTGACAAAAGTCCCTTAAGGGAGAATGGGTTTGTTGTAGCTCCCAGCCCAGGGAACTCTTGTCAGCAGGCACTTGAAGCAGCTGGCTAGTTACACCTGCAGTCAGAAAACAATGCATGCACACGTGCTAACCCCACTACACGGGCTCCCCTGCCTAGGCAACAGAGCGGAGACCTATCTCCCTTTCTCAATTAATGTAATCAGGATAAGCCCTCAGGGCATGCCCAGGGCCCGTCTCCCAGGTGGCTCTAGATTTTTATTGAGCTGATAACACTAACCATCGGTCACACCTGGCTGAAACCTAAAATCTCAGAGGGCTCACAGTGTCCTTGGTGTGCTTTTCTGAGAGACTGAGATAGAATTAGCCTTCCCTGAGTGAACAGACTCGTAAAGGCTGTATTCCAAGCATATTTTGTTAACATTTATCATCTCATCTCCAGAGACTCAGCCTGGCCACTGCGCCACAGGAATTTTCTTACCACTTAGATTTTCTGCGGCCCCTGACGCAATTCTGCTTTTTTCTAACGGCAACTCTCTGTGCTTATTGATCTTTACACCTCTAGTTATTTTGGCACACGATGCAATGATTTTGTGACTGATCTGCTTTAGAGTCGGGGCCTGTGGTCTCTGCCCTTGTGTTGCCCTGGGGTACAGCTCAGGGGCTGAAGAAGGCTTGCCTAGCCTCAAAGGACTCCAGCAGCAGCAGCCGACAGCCTTGCCTTTGTCCTGGGTGCGAGCGGAACGAGGCAACCGGAGGAGTTGCATGGTGAAGGCTGCTCTCATGCCACAAGAGTACCAGCTTCGGTAATCTACCAAACGCATGTGAGGCACGAGCTTCATTTCGTTTCCCATCAACTCCAGCAGGAGGGTATTTTTTGTTGTTTTTGTTTTTTGTTTTTGTTTTTTTTCTTCCTTGTCTTCACAAACACTTGGTACCAGACATGATAGAGCTGCTGGGCACAAAATCAAGATCTACTTTCCTAGGAGGGTAGAAACACCATAAGCAGAGGGCATGAAATGCTGTAGTTTCAGGAGCTGTTATGCCCTTACTTAAAGTGATAAAGCCCGATTGCCGGGCAGGCTCGGACATCACAGCACGCGCCCTTTCCTTTAGGAATCCCCGTCAAGGTGGCGCTCCTCTGGTGGGGCTGCCGGCCTGGAAGGGGCTGGTGAGAGCGGGGTGTGCCGGAGCTACCCAGGCTTCGGGGAGAAGCCAGGGGACCTGGCAGAGCGCCCGCTGGCGACTGGCCAGCAGGGCTGTTGCAGTCAGTGGGGCTTCAGGGTTGTGTGGCTGACGAGGGATTTATCCACCGACTCCATCTAGTTCTAAAGGGAGGATTATTTCCTCATCTTGCCGGCTGTGAGCCGCGCTCACAGTTGCCACCTCCACGCGCCCTGCACGCGGACGGAGGGAAGCTAGGGAGCAGAGGTTGCTGTGGAGTCCTGCCGGGAGGGAAGAGAAGGAAGAGCAGATGTGTGAGCTGTCTCTCCAGCCTGCTCCACCTGGCTGCTGGAGGGTGCTGGCTCCTCCATCCGCTCCCTGGGGCTTCCGTGGGAGGCACCTGCTCTCAGCACCTGTGGGACTGGGAGCACCTGTGGGGTTGTGCCGCTCTGCTCTGTGCTCCTGGCGCCCACGCGGTGGCGCTCTTGAGCCACCGGTTTCTCAGCTCGGAGGGTGGCTCCCTCGCGGCAGGGCTCAGGGCCCAGCTCTCCTCACAGCAAGAGTCTGTCTCCGGGGCCGCTACCAGGCACCTGGAAGCAAGCATCTGCGTGCTCAGAGGCTCTCCCTCCAGGACAGAATCCCAGAAGGGGCTCCTAGGGGATTTCATGCCTGGCCGGCTGCGTGTTCAGAGACCAAAGTCAAGGGGACAACGGCAGAGAGGGAAAAACCGTGTTTGGTTCAGACTGAGAGAGTCTGTTTCCATGAACAGATCCTAAGCGGTCACAGAACGACCGACAAGAAGCCAAGAAAGTCTGCGAGGCGTCAGGAGGCTTGGATCAGCCACAGGGTCACTGGAGCCATGAGCTGGCTGGGAGGGGGAACGCAGCACTTAGCTTCTGCCCTTCCGGAGACTCCACGGACAGGGAGTGTCCTAAGGGCTGTCAGGGGGCGCGCTGCCCGCTCATGCCAGGGTGAAGGCAAGCCGACGGGTGGGTGGGTACCGGTTTTCCTGGGAGCTGGGGGTGGGGTGCCGCTAAGTCATACCTGATCTTCTTGATCCTGGTCTTTCATTCACTTGCCACTCACATCGAATACCACAAAATATGGGGCGCTGCTGCACTGTGAGGAAGGAAGAGCCTCACTCCTCACCGTGAGGCGACCAGGTACCCGCCGCCGTCTTTCTGCCTTGAGTTAATGGACTGTCACTGGGAAGAACAACAGTGTGGACTGCTTGCGTGGTACAAGTCCTTAAAATAGCACTCAGAATGCAGTACTCAGTAATCAAAACTATTATCTCAAAACTTCCATCAATTATTATTCCAACTCCGTGCTAGAGTACTCCTGTTGGTCTAGAAAACGTCAAGGGCTAAGTTGTTCTGTTGGCATGCTGACAGGGCACCTTTGGTCTCGTGTGTGTGTGTGTGTGTGTGTGTGTGTGTGTGTGTGTACATGCATGTGGGCACCCGCACCCAACAGTGTACATGTGGACATCTGAGGATGTCTGCTGCTGGTCCTAGTCTTCTGTTGTTTGAGGCAGCGTCTCCTGCTCGTCGCCGATGGGTAGAGCAGGCTAGCCCGCCTTCCGGGTCTCCGCATCTCCGTCTGTCTCCGACCTCCTACCGCAGCACTGGAGCTTCAGCTGCTCGCACAGCCCCGTCAGGTCCGGTGGGTTCTGAGAATTTGAACTCTGTCCCCACACTTTCTCAGCAGGTGTTTCCACTCACTGAGCCACTGCCCCCCCCCCCCCGCCAGCATTCTTTCTGGAACTTGTGGTGCTCTTCCTGCCTCAGTCACCCATTCCTCGAAATTACAGGTGTCCACCACCTGCCAGGCAACAATTTCTTCATGTATAGATTTCCATTTTGCAGACTGCCCATGCACATTTTAGCACGTTTTTCTAATGAAGCATTTTTGCTACCTGGGAAATAGCTCCTTATGTTTTCCTAGCTGATATTCTGCCTGTGGCATTTGGAGCAAGTGAAACTCAGTGCACGTTAATTATCTGTGCAGGCTTAATGTCCTTTGTTGCTGTAATCAAGACCATTTCCTTCTGAGGTTAATGAATAAGTCATAAGCCTGAACAGTGGCTAATTCCCACCACACTCAGCGGCATGTGCTCTCTAAGGAGCGGCCTCAGTGCCAGGCCTTCTCAGCCCACACCTACCAAGATTCAGGAGCCGCCTGATGTGGGGAAAAACGGCTACCAAGGTTTGCCTGCGGTGTGTGTCTGCAGGCGCCTTCCTCCTGGGGGAGGAAAGAGGCTGACAGTTTGCCACAGGATGGATGGTGTGGATATCCTGAATGTATCATGGAGGCCACTGTGCAAATCTTCCAGATAGAAAAGAAGGCGAAGGTGGCACTCAGCAGTGTTTTCCTGAAGCCTTGCCCAGGGAGGGGCACAAAGCACAGAGGGTAACATATCAAGGAGGGACATTCTCTCCATGCCAGGTTGATAAAGGAGTAAGGCTGTGTGGTGCGGTTCAATTGTTTGCATCATAAACATTTGTAACAGATCTCTCTCTCTACATATACACTTTTATATACACACACTATATAGTATGTGTGTGCACATGTTTATGAAGTTTTATACATAGCCATGATTTTCCTTCTCTCTCCATATCTATGTGTGTATGTTATATGTATGTGTACACACAGGTATGTGGAGTTTTTTCTTGGGATAAATTTGGTCATAAAAACACAATATTTTGAAGCTGTTCAGTTTTGTTGTTTATTTTTTAACATTTAAAAAATATTCTATGTGTAAGAAAAAATATAAAAATAAAAATATCAGACCAGTTTTCTTGGCATTTTTTTAAAATAAAAACTTCCCTTTTACTAACATTGTAGATGCATTCTAAAAGTTTGTTTCTGTCTTTAGAAGACATTTTGTTTTTGTTCAGACTTCTCTCCGTCCTATAGCAAATGTTCACAGCGGTCCATGGCTTCTATCCCAGATCCCCCCCAACCCCTGACTACTTCTGTTGATACAAGTGAGCAAGTGATTGTCTGTCCTCATTTCCATTTTCTGTTACTGTGGTAAAAACATTGACTGAAACAACTTGGGGTAGAAAAGGGTTTATTTGGCTTATGATTTACGATCACAGCCTTGAGGGGAATCAGAGCAGGAACTCAAGCAGGAACCTGGAGGCAGGAACAGAAGAGACCATGGAGGAACACTGTTTGCCGGCTTATGCCCATGGCTTGCTTACTTACACAACCCAGGACCACCTGCCCAGGGGTGGCACCCTTAATCAGGGAAATATTCCACAGACATGCCAACAGACCAATCTGATGGAAGAAATTCCTAGTTTGAGGTTTCCCTTTTCTGGATGACTGAATTTGTGTCAGATTGATAAAAATTAACCAGCACGATGACACATTTTTCTAGACTCTCTTGCACCCAGAAGTGGCAGCATGGCCCAGTTTGCCTAATGAAACACTGAAGTTTGTTGAGATCTGTAAAGAATATTTTTGAAGAAAAACATGAAGAAAAAGAAATTTTTTTTTCTCTGCTAAGTAGTTGTGTGAGGATGTGGTGGTCCTTGGAATAGTGGCAGCCCTTTTGTGATTATGAGACAGCACAAGGAAGATAAAGACAACATACTAAAGATGAAAGATGAACAAGAAGAAGCAAGCGCCTGCCCTTTCTGCTCATGTTAGGGCTCAAACTCAAGGCCTTGTGTTTGTTAGGCAAGTGCTCTGCCACTGTGTCACCCCTTTAGCTCAGACCTGGGCTCCGGGCCGCTGCCACACAGTGGGAACATCCTTTCGATCTCTGCTTCTCTGTTTCTGTTCTGAGACAGTAAGCACCATGATGACCTAAGCTGTTCTTCCTTGTGGTTCCTTGTGGCTTCTTATAACAAATACACCTCAATTAAAATAACCTCCGACTTTAAAAGCAATTCAGAATGATCTCTCCCCTCTTGTCATGTATCGCTATATCCATAGCATAGTTTCAATACCTCTACTTTGACAATATTCTTAACAAAAACACTTAAAAGTGAACCCCTTTCTCAGCAATTTTAGGGGTCCTTCCTGAACATTCATCCCTCTCTAGCCTATGTTCAGTTTCTGCACATGGAGAGAGTGGTCAAGGTGGCTTCGCGGAGGTCAGCTGCCTTGCTGGTGTCCTCTCATCCTCCAGGGACGGTGAGGTCAGAGAGTGTTTATAAGGCACTCTGGGTTCTGCCATCAGGCTTCCTTGCCCACCTATCAATCCATGATCATATCCCAATGCTCATCCTTCCCAGGGAGGGCTGCAGCTGCCTGCCACCTCTGTTCTACTGCCTTGGAGCCAAGACCAAGTTAGGAATGTTTAATGTTCAGAACAGAACCTTTTCCCAGAGACACTACCTTGGACACTCGTGCCTGGAATACAAATAACTCGGTGGCTTATTCAGCCTGGATGGCAGCTGGAATTGTTTTCTCCTTTGTAGGTATGGTTGGAATGAGTGAAATGTTTGAGCATCTCTCCTGAATGGCTGTTTTTCTGTTTAACTTAGCTAATACTCAGTTTTCTTGTGACATGAATAAATTACAGGTTAATTCCATCCTGTGGCTCACACCTTTGGTAGACAGCCTTTTGAGAGACTATGGGACCATGATCTTAGGCCAAATGGCTGAGGTGGGAAGGGCCAGTAGGCTAAGGAATGATCCCTTTCTACTTTAGAGTTCTATGAATAAAGATGAGCTGAGGGAGGGGAAAGGTTCAAATGAAGGTATTAGGAGGTGCATTCAGTGTAGGCTCAAAGTATATGTGCTGCATTGAATATGACAAGGTTGGACTAGAACAGTGAGGGGGAAAGAGGAAATACTTTAGAAGGCAGGCAGACGGGAGAAAAAGATCAGCTCCAGTATTCATTAGATGTAAGACCTTGGGTTAAAACTGAGAGGATGACATAAATTCCAATTTGACTCCATTTTAGGACCAGGCCATAAGTCACCAGTCCCAGGAACTAGGCCACAGATCATCAGTTCCAGAAACAGACCATAAATTCCAGAAATAAGACTTAGAAGGTGGAAAGACCTCCCGTGCTCATGGATTGGTAGAATTAATATAGTGAAAATGACCATATTGCCAAAAGCAATCTACAGATTCAATGCAATCCCCATCAAAATACCTTCACAATTCTTCATAGACCTTGAAAGAAAAATACTCAACTTCATATGGAGAAACAAAAAACCCAGAATCTCCAAAACAATCCTCT
>CM053752.1:57028791-57048737 GCA_028658305.1 Pachyuromys duprasi
AAAAAAAGACTATAAAACCCCCTACCCAAGGAACAGCCTGGAGGTAAACTCAAGAATGGGAAGGTATCTTATCTCAGGACAGGGCATCTGTGCCCAGAGGCCTTATCTCATCCTATAGATAAATGTCCATGGCACAGGAATGCAGCCCACCGACCACCAGAACACAAGCTAATCAGGAATCTGATTGTAACTTTCCTGGCACCCACCAATAAGGTTTTAGATTACCCAACCTTTGCTGGAATTCCCCTATGAAAAGGCCTGTGCACTTTCATCTTTTCTCAAAATAAAACTCTGGCCAACTGTATATGTGAGGGGTGGTCTCTGTGCACTTGGACTTGACAGAACCTCACTGAGCCTTAGTGTCCCCCCAGGAAAGTAGAGTCTACACTGACCTGGGCTTACAGGAGTTGTAGAAGGTGGATAGATGACTCTGGAGAAGTGGTTAAGGGCACAGGGGACTTGGCTTTGATTTCCAGTATCTATATGCTGGCTCATAATCAGCCAAAACTACAATTCAGGGCATCTGACACCTTCTTCTGGCCTCTGAGCACAAGCCATGCATACAGTATACAGACACACATGTAGACAAACACTAACACAGAGAGAATGAAATCAATAAGTCTAAAAAAAGAAACAAACCCACGAAGCGGAAGGCAAGGCTGCCTTTCAGCGCAGCCTGTGAAGGTGGACATTGAGAAACACAGCAACAGTGGTCCACCTGAGGGATTCAAGTCCAGCCGCAACAGACAGTACTGGGTCGCCTGGCTGAGCTCCCCTACGCCAGCAAGCATTAGCTGCTCAGCCTGTGTGAGCTCTGTGTGGAGGTCTTTGCCACAGCCAAAGCCCTCCAGGTAAAAGGATGTGTGGGCAGCCACCAAGAAAGCAGGGCAGAGAGAGCTCCAGGATACCAGGTAGGAGAAGCTGGCATGGCCTTCGTGACAAGCTTGAGGTTGGAGTCGGGAGGCAGGAAGTGGAACTCCATGCCCAACCTTCAGATGAACCTACAACAGAAGGATCTAGCATTAAACGCCTGTCTTATGTTTTGGTTTGTTTTAACCATGATACAAAGGGAGTTGGAATTGGTAACCTGTTACCAAAAGTTAGATTGTAATTTTTAGAGCATTAGAGATAGAATTTGGGTTTTGGGAGGAACTACATCGAAAATTCACCAATGTGCATTTTAAGGTAAAGAGGTGAGAAAGCACTTTAGTGACGAGGCCATTGAATATGGCTGGATTTAGAAAGTCATGGACACAGACCTTGATGCAGTAGGAAGTGAGGCAGGCTCAGGCTCCAGCAGCCCTTCTTATGGAAAAGGCTGATGGAACAAAAGCAAAAGTGTGAACTCTCAGGAACAATCAGAGGGTACACTCTGGGAAGTTGGTTTTGAAAACCTGTGAATTTGGCTGTCATAACTGAGAGCTTGAGGTAGATAAGGATGGCTGGGGTGGGTTTGAGCCTCCAAGGACTCAAGGAACCAGAACATGGGATACGTGGTTTGCTTAGGCCCTGACAGAGTTAATGCTAATGATGACCCAGAATTAGAGAGCACAGCCATGGCACTTGATGCCATCCTTAAGGAATGAAGACGTCTGATGCCATTAATGGAGAGGAAGCAGTGAGCATGGCTAGCTGGCTGGAACTAGAGAAACGCTGTTTCATGACTTCTGCCTATGAGTCCTGTTACTATGATGCTGAGGTCACCTTTTCAGTAATAGCATGGGTTTTGTGATCTAAAAGCACTGGGGCCATCAGAGGAATGTTGGCTGTTCCTCCTGGGTTAGTGGGTCCTCTAATCTCACATTCTTCAGCCACGTTTGAGCTTGCACTTCTATGGTGATGGATAAGTAGTTTCAGTGTTGTGAACAATTCTTTTCTTCACATATAGCAATAGATACTGTTTATTGACAGAAGCAGCATAACATGTAGACTCCAACATGCTACCCATAATCTCAGCTCCTAGTTTTCTTGGTGACACTCCCTTAAGTGTTGGTGAGATGTGGCTTATTTCTGTTTCTGACACAATATGACAAAGGTGGAGAGAGGCCACTACTGTGGTTACTTTATACATGACTCACCTTTGCTCTAGACCCACAGCTTTGCTCTAGACTTCCTCCTATGTGGAAAAAGAAGGAGAAGGAGAAGAGGAGCAGCAGGAGGAGGAAGAAATGAAGTGGAAATTTCTGGTTTCTTTGAAGACTCAGTTTTGTCATGTGATGTTTTACTGCAACTGGGCACATGATGTTATGGTGAAGATTGGCTTGTGAGAGGACATGTGATGTTTTGCTGTGAGCTCTTTTGTACAAGGGGTATGACTTTGGCCACCTGAGAACATCATGGATAGACTCTGAGGAGAGGAGATATATAGAACCCCACTAACAGTGAGATATCACTTTCTGGATCTACATCATTGTGCTGGTCTTAGTGCTTGACTCCACGGAGAAAAACAGTCCAGAGAATTTCTTGGGGCAATCCAACAGAGTCTTCCAGCTTTCCCTGACTTGTCATGATCTTCTGAATGCTGTTGTTGCTTGGTGTTGGCCTTTGGACTGGACAGCTGGTATTCTAATGCCTGAGTTTGGTATTCCACTAAAGACCCATCTACCCTAATCAGCAGGAAGTAGATAAAAGAGGTCTACAGCCCTTTCCCCTACAAATCTTCTATCTAAGGTCAGGGTGGGTTGGAAGGGAGGTAAAGGTGTTTAAAAACCTTAAATAAAGTAGTTTGGTGAAAAATCTAAGCCTACAAAGAAATAAAAAGGAAAGGGAACATGAGTGTTCATAGGTGTGTGGGAGGGCACAGCCAGAGACATCTGAAAGAGTCCAGAGGGGAGGGGGGGGTCCAGAGGGGAGGGGGGAGTCCAGAGGGGAGGGGGGGGGAGTCCAGAGGGGAGGGGGGGAGTCCAGAGGGGAGGGAGGGGAGTCAGAGCAGATGTGACCAGACTGAGCTGGACCTTGTGGGGAAAGCGGAACATGCAGGCAGCAGTTGGAGCAGTTTGTGAGGCTGGACCATATGGAGCTAGCCACTTTGATGCTGCCCAGGATGCAAATTTCTAGGGGACACTGGAACTGGTCCTGGAGCAGTCTGTAGTTAATTTGAAATCTGTTGGGACAGGTAGACTAGGGACAGAATGTAAAGTTAAGGAGCTTAAAGGGAAATTTTTATCTTGGGTGTACATTTGAAACTTTCAGGTCCATGTTCTTGGTATTTGGGGGAGATAAAAGGGGAGAGATCTAGCCCTCAGGAATAGGCAGTAGGAAGAGAAACAGGCTGTTGATTGACAGTACTTATCTGGAGTCGGTTTGACTTGTGAGACATGGGTTCAAGTCAGTTCCCTGAAGCTTACAAGAATTTTTTTAAAGTTTACAGATAGACACAAAGTTTTAGATATGTTAGCATTTTCACTGTTTGCAATCTATACTGAAATCCACATTACAGAAAGAGCAGTAGACCTTTGAGTTACAGTAAAACCTTGGGGATGAAAAATGATTTTGGGCTAAAAGCATTAGTAACAACACTTTCCAGAGTACTGGATATATACATTGGATAAAGGTGTTTTTAGCACAATGAGAAGCAATTTTTAAGTCTATACTTAGAAAACAACCAAAAGAAATTTAAATCTTGAGCTTGTGACTATGATAACATTAGCCACGATTTACCAGAGCTAGATTAATAGCTCATCAGAATTCTACTGATTAATGTTAAAGCTTTGACCTTTTGAAGTCTTAATATAACAATAGCAAAGAGAAGGAAAGAAATCTGAAGCATTTTTATAAAGCTTAAATCACTTCCTAGACCTTTAAAACTTATATTTATATGCCTTAGAACATTTTTAGACCCCCATAACTTATATAAACTTAAAAATATTTAAATATAATTATTTACCACAAGACACAGGTGATTGATTACTGGCTGCAGTCACTGTAAAGTAAATTCCTTTAAATAAACAGTCAAAAGTTACTTTGAAATCTATTTTGTGAATTTAATCACTTTTTAGAATCTGGTGGCAAGGTAAACTGTCTTTCTCAGCTGAGTCCAAGAATCTTTAGGTAAGTGAGACCTGAGGCGTGCTTTTTACACATGAAAAGAACTGAGAAGGCAGCTGAAGCCTTGTGGGAGGAGCTGATATGTTTGCTGATGTTAAAATCAGAAAATATCGACAAAGATCTGAGAAAGATAAATTATAGCTGGAAGTGTATTCAATTAAAATGGCAGAAAGCCAGTCCTCGATAGGTTACCTTAGTCTCCCACGGTCTCCACAGTTTTGTTGGGGCAGTATGCATAGGTCTACAGAGCAGCATAGACCTGCAGGCACTAGTTTTTGAGCTCTACTTTATTTCAGGTTTTTTAATGTCTCTACCTCTCTTCCAACCCCCTCCTCCCAGGTAAGAAAGGAGGTTAGAAAGGACAGGGAACATAGACCTCTTTGGACTTAGTTCTGGCTGGTTAGTGTCATCAGGTTCTTTGAGAAAATACCAGTCTTAGTCATTAGGATATCTGGCATTCCAGCAATAGCAAACGGCAAACGCAGCCGGGCTAAGAGAGCAGCCTTCTTCCTCCTCCTCCATCTCCTCGAAGCCCCTTCCTCTCTCCGGGCTCTGTATCTATCATTTCCCAGAGTCCTCAGAATTCTAACTCCATCTGACAAAGACCACGCCCCTCTCTGAGCCACACAAATCTGTTATCAGCTGTGGATAAGCTAAGACAGTCCTGTATCCCACACTTGGGATTGAAACAAAAACATATTTACATAACATAACTGAGTTTTAAAAGAAACTAAAAACTTCCAGACCCAGACCTGAGGAATTTTTCCTATAGAGGAACTTGGGATAAATGACCTTGCTTTGACTAGGAAGAGAATGGCTCCAAAGTGTCCACAGTGTGTGCAAAGCAGCAGGCAAGGCATGGGGCAGTTTTACCCAGTGGTTAGTGTTACCACAATCCAGGTCTCATTGTGCTCAATTTGTCTTCTTTGGAGACTGCCAGATTCCTGTTAGGAAGAGGTATGTTTATTTTGGAAACGTAAACATTTTAAATACCAAGTTCAGCAGATCTCTGAAGTGTGAGGACTATCTCTCTCTTAAGTGTTAGGATTGTGCAACAAAGTTACATGGTGGGTTCACAAATCACACCACATGACTGGTGTGATTTCACGAGGGAGGTTTTATTAAGGAAAGGGGGAGAGGGTCACAGAGACCATCTTTGAGCAGGGGAGGAGAGAGAGAAGGTGTGAATTCTCCTATAAGGTGACCCATGTGCAGGTAGTTTCAGGTGGTCCGTAGGTGGCCTCACAGATGCCTGATATCCCATTTGTCAGGTCCCTTGAGGCTGGCCATAGAGATGTCTGCTTACAGATCCCAACATTAAGTATACAAGATTTTAGGTTTGACCTTGAAAATATGTACAGGGAGCTAAATAAAGCTTGTCACTAAATGAACAGTTTACAAGTTAGTAGCTTAACAAAGTTAGCAAAGACAAAGAAGCTAGACAAATATTACTGTGAACTTGAGTAGACCTTAGGAATTTATAAGCCTAGATTATCAAATATACTTTATTTATCAAACATATGTTATCTAAATTTTTTAGAAGCCTGGTGGTGAACAGTTTGAAAAGATGTAGTTAGGTGTAAATCTCTAAGTCAGCTTTTGTTCATTTGAGTAGACCTTCATAACCTTAAATTTTTATCATCATATATGGTATAGTCTAAACTAGAGTTGAGTCACATATTTAGTATGTTGTAGCAGATTACCTTACATTTTTATCATCATCCATACAAATCCAAAATATTTTAGGTACTTGTTGTTTCCTTCGTCTAAAAGGAAGACACAGTGATAAGCTGAGGGCTTAGTAAGTCTGATAAGTCTTATAATTGTTGCTTTATATCATGTGGTCATCTTAAGATGGTGAAGTGACTTGCCATGTACCCTTGATTCCTAGTAAATATGGCTACTTACAGCTTGAAGGTCATCAGCCAAGATGGAGGAGAGACATGAGTTTTCAATTTAAGACATTTGTTTTCCTAAACAAGAGCTGAGTCTAAGTTACCTATACAGTATAGTCTAGACAAGAGTTGAACCACATATTTAGGACATTGTAGCAAATTAAAATGACCTGTGTATAGGTTTTAATTATAAGCCTTTTGTTACAAGTTTAAAGCCAAATTTGTTATAGATTTTAAACCATATCCAATGAACTTACAAATTCTGAGATCGAGTTTTTATTGTGCCAGATTCGTGCGACCCCAAAAGACCACCAGGAGTCAAGTCGGTTGCAAAACACATGAGGATCCTTTTTTATTACAAGCTATAGCTCGGTCTCATACCCTCACCGCCAGAGCACTTGAGAGCAGAGAGCCTCGGTCTCAGGTTAGGTGGGTGATTTAAAGATTCCAGTCCCTCCTAGTGCGCCCAGAGCAGGGGAATTACTGCCTGGCAATCGTATATTGGTTGAAACACCAAAGGAGGGTGTTGTATTTTGAACTGATTGGCTATAGGAATCCCCCCAAACCACTTAATGGTCTGGCCTCCCTTGTTTGGCTGTCTTAGGGGGAGAGAGGCTGGTTTCCTAGCAACTGTATCTCTAGTGGGCAGGAAAGAATGCAGTAAGGCTGGTTCCTCCCAGGAGGTGGCTGGACATGTCTCCACTTTTCTGGCCTTTGTTTTGGCTTGTACTTTAAACTTTGAACCAATACTTCAAAAAACCGGTTTTTAATTTTTTGGCCTCTCATTTTATAGCATTGTCTTAGGAGATTTTTATTTTTGAGAGCAGAGTACAGAGAAATCATACAGATAAAAAAAATTTAAGAGTGGTACAGAGAACCTTAGAGAGAAGAGACTTTGGGACCATTTGCTTGTATGGTGGTAGAAGCTGTTATAATCTGGGAGAATTTGGAAAACAAGCGTGCCAAGCTTCGGCCATTGATCTGTATTGAGGCCAAGCAGTACTAATAAAATCTGAGTCCGTGGAAGAAGAGAGACAGTTACAGAGCAGAACACCCATCATGGGGGAGAGGCTGTTCCTATAATGTGAGTCCCCCTGGGAACGGTGGCTGTCAGTCCCAAGGACATAGGGAGCAAGTGGCGGGGGGGGGGGAGGGGGGGGAGGAGGGCGAGGACAGGGACTCAGAGTCCATGAGCACAACGGAATGATCCAGGACCAGCTTTGGGGAAGTAGATCAACTTTATTCCAGGGGTGAGGGGAATATATATAACTTTGGGAAAGGGTGAAGAAATCCAGGGTGGATGAGTGTCATTGGCTGGGGGCTTAAGGTGCTGAGATGCATTATTAGCATAGGGTGGCATTCCTGCAATCACAGGTGCTTGCTGAACAGCTTCTACTGGGAGAGAGGGAGCTGGGCTTGTCATTTCCCTAAGGACTCCGCGACACCTCAGATAGAGGGCATGGGGATTCTGGCTCCCCAGATAAGGCAGAGAAGGGGAGCCCTGCTAACACAGGGCTGTCGTTGTACACTGAGCTCAGGGCTTCCCAGTAATGCCAGACCTTCGCAGCAGCGTTTCCTTCTACTATAAGCTTCAAGAGTTTGCTGACAGCTGAAGCCGTGGGACTGCGGACTGGAGCAACAGATAGCACAGCAGGTCTGCAGACGAGCTGTAGACCTAGGGAAAGGTGAGAGAAAGCTATGGGAGAGCAAGGAGAAAGGCAGCCAGTAAGTGCCTTTAGTAGAGAGAACTAGATGGGTGTAGAACTTTGCCCACATGGTGGGCCGACCAAAAGGGCACAGTAGTAAGTTCCAGGAGCCTGAGAAGCTCTTATGGAGCTCCAAGTGGGAGGAAGCAAGGAAGACCCAGGCTGCCAGGAGGTGGGACTGCAGTTCCTAGGGGAGGAGAGAGAGCCAGTAGAGGGAAGGGGAGAGAGGAGAAGGAAATGTCCTCATGAGTGTAGCAGGCCAGAGACATAGCTGCAGGAGCCAGAGAGGTGTCCGCATGGAAGGCATAGAAGGCTCCTGGAGCCCAGACAGACAAGAGCAGCAGATAGAAAGCAGGTAGCAGAAAGCAGCAGCTGGAGCATCAAACTCTAGACTTTGGAATCCAATTCTGTGGATGGCAGAAGCCAGGAAAAACAAATGATCCATACATAGCTTAGGAGAAAGAGTCAGAATAGCAGCTGGGATTGAAATGGCTCAGTTCCTTGGGGAGGGAACTTATTTATTCCATTCTGGGGTTTTCGGCACCAAATGAATGAAAATTAAAATAAAAATAAAAAGAGAGAACATAGCCAGAGACAAGGTCATCTGGAGACTTCAGTTTGGACATGGCCAGACTGAGCTGGACCAAGTGAGGAAAGGCAGAGAGGAAGAGAGGGAAGAGAGAAGGAAACTAGGTACAGCAGTCAAGAAACCCAAAGAAGCAGGCAACCAAAATGGTTAGATTATACAGGGAAAAGCAGCCTAGCCCCCTGGGCTGGAGAAGGTTAGGGTAGAGGGCAGGATATGCCCACCAGGAAGGAAGGCTCTGTAACAGGAAGGAGCAGGTTCACATCTGCTTTGATATGTTAAATAGGCATCTCAGCCATTTGTCTCTAACACTGTGTTGGATATGAATAAGTAGGTGGCCTTTAGGAGATGACTCTGTTCCTTTCCATCCCTAAGGAAACAATGAATCTGTCTTCAGAGAAGTCTCTAATGAAAATCCAGCCATGCTTGCACTTGCCAGCCTTACACAGAATTGGTGTTCAGATCCCAGTACTCACATCCCATGAGATAAGAATTGTATCTTGTTTTAAGAGCTGTATTTGTAGTATTTTCTTGCAGCATAGAAAACTAATATACTCTGGTAAATACTCTACAACAACCATCGGTGATAGTCTCTGTAAGGTTGTAAGTCTTCTGTGTCTTGAAATGAGGATTCGAAGGTTCAGCGAAGCTGGAAAAGGCCTTGAGTCACTCTGCACATAATATGTGGAAATCTGAAAATAACCCTGTCCACTAGAAACCTTATTATTCATGTCCTTTGAAAAGTCTCCTGATTCTTAGCTTTGAAAATACAATTTTAATCTTTCAAATGTACAGGATCACACTTTTAACCACCATAGGTAAGATCTATTTCTCCACATTCTTGACAGTTTGGGTTATTAGATTTTAAAAAAGGGTACTTTGTTCTTTGTCTTTGTCCTTTGAGTTTTGTTGTCTGGCTGTTGTCTTTTCTTCATAAGGTGTCCACTTACAGTAGCCTCTTCTGGGTGTTGTGACAACCAAGGGAGAGCTGACCAAAAAAAGCATATCCAATTTTTATGTTTTCAAGTAAGAAAATGAAGCTCAGATTTAACACTAAGCACAATGAGTGTACAGCGAACTGACATGGCCTGGTACTTGGATGAAATGAAGCTTACAGCACCCTCTCACTTATAGACTCTTGTGTTAGTCTACATCTGTGTGACAAAATTCCTGAGCAAAGTCTGCTTATGAGAGACCAAAGATTTAAAATTAGAATTTTGGGGGTATTTGTTTAAAGTCTAAAGCACAAACCTGAACAAAGGCCAGCCAGGTGGATATATGTCCAGCCACCTTTGGAGAGGAACCAGCTTTACCACATTCTTTTCCTGCCCACTAGAGATACAGTTGCTAGGAAACCGGCTCAGACGGTCAGGCCAGAACTATTTATGGTCTTGGTGCCTAAAGTAAACCAATCATTTCCAAAGTCAGTTTCTCTTACCCAATCATGTAACACCAAGGCATGTAATTCACTGCTTGTGGTTTTGCCCTTTAAAAACCTTGTTCCCCCAGAAACTGTCTCTGATGTGAACTCAGTGACTGGCTCTTTGATCGCCTTCCCCCTGATGGAGAAGCAGCCTTTCCACACCACAGAGGAAGACAATGCAGCCAGTTATGATGAGACCTGATAAGCTAGGGTCAGATGGAAGAGGAGGAAGACCTCCCCTATAAGTGGACTTGAAGAGGGGAATGGGAGGAGATGAGGGAGTGAGGGAGGGTGGAATTGGGAGGGAATAAGGGAGGGGGCTACAGCTGGGATATAAAGTGAATAAACTGTTATTAATATAAAAAATAAAAATTTAATTAAAAAAACAAAACAAAAAAAACCTTGTCCCCTAGACAGGTGGGCCACACTTCTCCTCTTCATCAAGGAGGTTGCTGTGACCAGGCTCAAGCTCGTATTAAATAGCCCTCATGTGTTTGCAGTAGAGTTGATTCCTGGTGATCTTTGGGGGTCTCATGAACTGGGCATAACACTTAAAGAAGACTGATTGTTTTACCCAGATCTTAAGGTCCCCAAAGACCACCAGGACCTGGACCATGTACGCAAGAGCAAAGAGCTTTATTTGGGCTTAAGCTCCGTCTCTCCACTGTCACCAACACAGTGGATCAGAGAGAAGAGCCCCCAGCAGCTGCATGGCAGGGTTTTATTTGGGGCTTGAGCAAGAACCCAGAATTACCAGCTTAGCAGTTACACTATTGGATGATATTCAGCAAGGGCAAGCTTGTTAGAAAGTGATTGACTAACTAACATAACTAATATTTATAGACCTCAGGAATGTTAGGTCAGTGGGCTGCCCAGCACAGATGCCCCACCCTGAGACAAGATACTTCCTATTTCCTCAGCCTTGGGTTCCTTGGGTAGGGAATTTTATGGTTTTCTTATTCCTGGAATTGGTGACCTATGGCCTAGTTCCTGGGACTGACAACTTTTGGGGGAGGGGGCCAGGCCTGGTCCTTTCATGATTTTGGCTCATAGCTTGTATGGCTGGTTGCTTGTGAGCTTATGTTAAAGCAGAACAATATGGAAGAAGCTACTCACTTCATTGGCAGCCAGGAACAAACTATACCCTATACCCTTCAAAGTCTTGTTCCTGGAGCCTTCCTCCTCCTGTGAGACTTTACCTCCTTAACAGCCCATGGAGCTGTGAACTCATTTCAATGAATTTTTACAGCAGCCTTTGGAAGTCGGATATTATTATTTTGTTGCTTACAAATGAGGTTTCTGAGGTTCAGGGAAGTTAAAAATGTTGTCCAGAGTTACACAGCTACTAGTAGGTGGCTGTCTGAAGGTACTCTTTCAACTTGAGCCTTAACCCATTGGCTAAGTTAGAGCCCCCATGGTCCATTCTTTTTTAATGGCCCCACCTCTGAACAATGCTGCACTGAGGGCTAAGCCTTCAAAGTCAGCGGCAGGGGTGCTAGAGAGGTGAGGGGTGGGGCAGATGGGACACACACACAAACACATGCACAAAGACATTTCATAGCCAAACCGTAACAGCTAGATTCCAACTTTACAGCCCATGAGGCCAAAATAACCAGGAAACCCTCATTCCTTTCTTAGGGAGGGAAGTGTCCTTGTGGTCTCTAGTTGTTAGGACCAAATAAAATGATTATGTGTACAGCAGATTTTATATGAAAGGGGTGTATTAGATGGAGATGGAGAGAGAGAGGAGAGAATGAGTCATCATAGGGGAAAGTAAGCAGGCACCCCAACAGGGAAAGGGGAGAGGGCAAGAGGGCAAGAGATGAGAGAATAAGAGTGACAAAGTGGCGGTTAGTCCTTTTAAGGAACAACATAACCAGACCTGCCATCTTGGCAGAGGACAAATGATGGCATCATAGGTTGCTAGGCAATCCAGAAGCAGGCTGCCTAAGTACTAACACTAGTTATCTATGCTAAGTCACAAATTGTCTTAGTTAGGGTTCCCACTGCTGTGATGAAACACCAAGACCAAAAGCAACTTGGGAAAAAAAGAATTTATTTAGATTATTCTTCTACATTACTGTTCATCACTGATAAAAGTCAGTACAGGAACTCAAACAGGGAAGGAACCTGGAAGCAGAAACTGATTAGAGTTCATGGAGGAGTGCTGCTTACTGGCTTGCTCATCATAGTTTGCTCAGCCTGATTTCTTACAGAACCCAGGACCACCAGCCCAGGGACAGAACTACCCACAATGGGTAGACCATCTCACATGAATCACTAATTAAGAACATGCCCTACCAGTTTGTTCACAGCCTGATCTTACGGAGTATTGTCTTAGTTGAGGGTCCCTCCTCTCTAATGACTCTAGCTTGTGTCAGGTTAACATAAAAATTAGCAAGGACGCTAACCCTTATTTTGTATTCTGTTGGGTGAATAAACTCTAGATCTCTATGGTTGATTCCCTGCCACTGCACAATTCTGAAGAACCACACCTCCACACATGCTTCCTCAAGTAATAGTCTGAATATGCAAATAAAACACTTTGGGAGCAATTTGATTTAGAAGCAACAGTTATTTGATGGATTTAAATTTATCTTTTCCCTTGAGAGAGCCTACAAAGCTACAGAGTTTTGCAAATTTATCTTAGAAGGAAATACAAAATGATTTCAGAGGCAGTTTTCCTGTGGCATTGTTATTAGGGAAGCAGATGCTTTCTCTGTCTAAGTGAAGACAAAGACTCCTTCCAGTTAATGAAATCTCAGATTTCAGACGCTTCTCAGTGAGAATGCAAACAGTTTGATTATGAAGACACTCATTGTTTTCTGTGCGCTGCCTCGGTGGCTATTGAATTTAATTGGAAAACAATTAGGATTGTAATACCCAGATTTTTTTTTTCTAAACTCTTTTAAAATAAGCATCAAATCTCTAGGCAGTTGGTTAACAGCACTGATCATATTGTTTTGAAATGGGAAATCTAGGTCAGAGGATCACCATGGGTGTTTGTGGTTATCAGCAGCCTCTACCAGCCTCTGGACTCTTTCATGACAGAGCTGCACTTGTGATTGCTCAGTTCCTCCTACAAGATGGTGGCACATGATGAGGAGGAGGATAGAAGTGAAACTGCTGATGCTGATCCATGACGATACAGTTCCCAGGTGTATGACCTCATTAAATATTTGATATGACCGCACAAACAGGAGCTATTTATCAATCCCATTGTACAGATGATGAAATAGGAGATTGCTCATAGAGGTTAGGTTGTTTGTTCAAAGTCCCATGGCCAGTGAATGGCAGACTCAGGTATGTCTGACTCCAAAGACTATTGTGGTCATTTTACACAAGATTTTGACACACTCTAGAATGACCTGGGAAGAACATCTCAGTGAGAGAATGTGTAGATCAGGCAGGCCAATATGTAGGTATTGTCCAATATGTAGGTATTATTTCTTGGGCAGAGGACCCTGAGTGAAGGAGGAGGCTGAGCATAGGCCTGCATGAATTCATGCCCTCTCTACTTTAGACTGTGAAACAGCTACTTAGCTGTTTCAAGTTCCTGCCTTGACCTCAGTGCTATAGTAGTCTGATGGAATTGTGAAGCAAAAATCCCTAAAACAAAACAAAACAAAACAAAACAAAAAACCCTTTCCCTCTTAGTTGAGTTTGCAGTTTTCAGGGCATTTTATCACAGCACAGGTAATGAAACTAAAGAATACTACCAAGTCCCTGAGCAGTCATACCACTCTCAGAGCTGTGGATCAGTTGTTGAGCTAATCAGTATGGGATCTCATCACTTGTTTGTGGTAGATGTAGCTGAGATAGAGTCCCTTTTCGCCTTCTCGGGCTCTGCAGAATCTTCATTCAGGGGTGTCTGCCCGAGGCAGCTGGAGTGCTATAATTCCACTATGATCTCATGAACTGGACATACTGTTTTTATCCCCCAAACAGTTCGGGTATTATTAGAGGCTGCAGGTGGCTTTCTATGACTCAGACTTGTATCTTACTGAAGATGATAAATTCAGCTGTTTACCCCAGAACTCTACCGTTCAACAATTACAAGTAGGGTCCCTTTTGCACGGGGCTTTGGGTGTTACGTGAGAGGAGCTTGTCCAGGGATGTTGCTGGTTTTCCTGCAATAGCTGCCTTCATGGAACTGTGGTTCTTTTAAAAGCCTTCCTGTATTAGACATGGTCTGAATTTCTTGTCCATTCTAATCAGCTCCTTTCTTTCTCTTTTTACTGTTTTTTGGAGGGGGTTATTTTTAGGACATATACCTATAATAACCCCTCTTTCTTTTTCCTCCTTTTTATGCATTTGTGAGTTACAGAGACATTAAGGAAAAAAGTCTGGCTTGTTTTTGTCTCATATGTTGCTATAGATCTCAGATTCTGAGATACTTTCTGATGATTATAAATAAATACATATTGACCAAATAATAAATTAATGAGTGCCCCTTGGTGTCTTTTATCTATACTCTTTAAATCCTAGTAATAGGGAAAGACAAAATGCAAAGACCCATCTTGGTTAAATTTGGAGGGATAAAGGCCACTTTTTAAGGAGCAAAAGAAATGAATGTGCTTGTTGTCTACGTTACCATTTGCCCATAATTTGGTGCCTGTGCAAGTATTTTATATTCCTGTACTGTTGCACTCAGATGTGGCCATGTGACTTTTTTAGGCCAATCAGATGTGAGCTCCTTCAGAGCAGAAGCTGTTGAGAGTCCACATGTATGGTTTACAATGCCAAATGATTAGGAAAGGTCTCCATTTAGTCTACCTTACTAACCCGAGTCCCCAGACAATAATGAAATCAGAGACACAGCTGATGCTTATTGCCTAAGTGGAGCAAAGAAGACAGAGAGAGAGAGAAAAAGATAGACTAACAGACAGACAGAGACAGAGAAACAGAGACAGAGACAGAGAGAGAGCACAGAAGAGTTCCTTTGAAGCTTCAGTTGTAGCTACAGCTGTTGGCAGTGTGGTATGTTGGGGCAGTGCCCTCCCTCTTTCTGTATGAGGCTCTTACACAAGCTGCATGATGCAGCTTCCATCATTATTCAAGAAGCCATGAGTCAAAGGGAAGGAGTGAGAGCAGCTGACGACCCATTAGCAGATTTTGCTTCTGTCCCCACATCCACCAGCACTGCTGGTCTGAAGGGTTTGGTTTCAAAGGTAAAACACTTCTACCAAGAGGCTACAGCTGGGATACACATTGAATAAGTTGTAACTAATAATAATAATAAGGAAAAAAACCACTTCCACCAGTAGATAGATCCACGTGCTTTGATCTGGAGTTGAGATAGTCACACTGTCACATGGGTTCCTTGTGCTTTGAAGTCATTCAGGCAGGTGTGATGCTGGCTGGGGTGATCAATCCTGACTTCAAGATCAGTTCTACATCACACCGAAGGAAAGGAAGAGTGAGTATGAAACACTAAAAGTTCTTAGGGGTTTCTCTAAGTCCTCCCACTTGAGAGGAGAGTCAGTGAGAAACTTTAATTCTCAATTCAGCTGCTTGTGTCCCAGGATTGAAGGTGTGGTTTATCTCAACAGGTAAAAACATGGTCAGCTGAGGTTTCTGCTAAGGCAAAAGAGAATACAGAGCAACGGGATAAGTTACAGAAATACTATGAGCAGGTAGCCCATTATAGAAACAGGGCCTATAGTGTTCATGTATTTCTCCTTATACATACCATTATACACCATGTATATACATGCTATAGATATTTGTCTAATCCATTGTGTCCTTTCATTTCTTTAGTATTTATTGTCTCAGGCTTACCTTACTCTGCTGTGAGTGTATTAATTTCCTCAGTCATATATTATTGTTATTATTATTTTATCCTCATAATTTTTTATTGATTTTTTTTGTGACTTTCACATCATGAACCCCAATCCCACTCATTCCCCAGTCTTTCAGTATCTGCCTTCTACCTTTGTAACCCTTCCACCCAAATGAAAAAAAATACACCTTACTGTGGAAGCTGCAAAATGTCACAGTGTGTCCCACGGTATAACCTTTTGTACAAACAGCTTTACTTGTAAATACTCATTGCAATGAATCATTGGCCTTATTCAAGGCTTCTGGCTTCTGCTATACTGTCAGGACTGAACCCCTGTCAGGTTCTGCAGGGCAACCCTGCAGTTGCCCTGAGTCATGGAGATGCTACAGCTTTGGTTCTTTGTGTGTCTGGCCCTCTTGCGTGCTCCAGCAGCTCGTAGGTGGGGTAGATGTTGGATGAACCAACTCAAAGCCCTGGATCTGGGCCTGAAGGCTGAGTTGGTCAGCCTCATGGCTCTCTCACACCCACACTATGAGGACCAGTTCTCCTGTACTTCCCAAATGACGAGTGGGGCCAGCTCTCCCAAATGCTGCACTTAGCAAGGGCCAGGGCCAGTGTTACCTCTTATTGTCTGATACAACACGTGCTTATAAGGATTAACTTCATGTCACAGTATTTAAGTTACAAGACATCAGAGGGAGAGAGTGAAGATGACCTATGGATCTTGTATCTTCCTTTGGGGAAAGAGTTGGTTTGGTTTTGGTTGTACACAGGATAACTGTATCACATTAAGCAAAAGTGTATTGCTCTTGTCTCTATTTGTAGATAAAGAATTTAAAGTCAAGTTGTCAGGAATGGAATGTGATGTCCTTTCAGTACATTGACTTTACTAGACTGAATTTCCGAGTTATTCATTAGCCACTCTCCTTGTGCCAGCATGGAAGTATGCTCTTCCTTCCTTTTCTCCTTCCTCCTTTCCTTCCTTCCTTCTTCCTTCCTTTCCTCCTAAATATGATTTAATTTCATACCCAGTTGACTTTTAGGTCACAAAGAGCTCTGATTCAGTCAAATGACCTGTGAGCAGAACTTTGGTTTCCCAGAGGAAGAAGGAGTGTTGCTTGTGCTCAGCTGCAGAGTCCCAGGGCGGTTGTTCTGTCCGGCTGTTCCTGCTGCTGTGCTCTGTGGCTCCTGCACTTGGCTAGCCAATTCCTGAAGTTGTGCAAACCCACTCCTTACAAAGAGTGTAGTAATAAATACATCCCAGAGCCTGATCTCTGCCAAACTGTGACGGGGATAAACTGGCTCAAGGGATGTTTATAATAAGACTAATGATTACAAACTTAATAATTACTATTCTTAAGAATAGTGTCTTGGTTAGTGTTTTGCCCCAACATGACACAAGCTAGAGTCATTTGGGAAGAACAACCTCATTTGAGAAAACGTCTGATCAGATTGTCTGTAGGCAAGTCTGTGGGGCATTTTCTTCACTGATTGATGTGGAAGAACCCAAGCCACTGGGGGCCAGGCCACCTAAGGTAGGGGACTCTCTGCAGTATAAGAAAGAAGACTGAGCAAGCCAACAGGGAACAAGCCTGTAAGCAACAATCTTTCATGACCTGTGTTTCAGTTCCTGCCTCTGGAAGCTCCTACTTTGATGATGAGAGACCAAAGAATTTGGGGTCTTGGTTTAAAGTTTAGAGCACAAGCCTGAATGAAGGCCAGCCAGGGGGAGACATGTCCAGCCTTACAGCATTCTTTTCCTGTCCACTAGAGATACAGTTGCTAGGAAACCAGCCCATCTCCCCTAGGACAGCCAAACAAGGGAACTAGACAATTAATGGTTTGAGGGCCTTCCTATACCCAATCAGTTCAAAATACAGCATCCCCTTTTGTGTTTTGACTAATAGATTCTTGCCAGGCAGGAATCTCCCTGCCTTGGGCATGCTGGGAGGGATTGGACTCTTTAAATCACCTGCCTAACCTGAGCATGAGGCTTTTTGCTCTCAACCGCTCTGATGGTGAGTGTATGAGCCCAAGCTATCTTGTAATAAAAAGATCCCCATGTGTTTGGCAATGAGCTCGACTCCTGGTGGTCTTTTGGGGTCTCAAGAATTAGGCACAACAATGATAAACTGTAAGGTGCTTTATCACAACAATGGGAAGCAAACTATGACAGATGAGGTTCTTATGCATAGCAAGGTTATCCTCTGAACTATCTCCCCAGACTGCAGTAATCACTTATATGTGGTAAATTGTTTCTTCTTAATTTTAATGTACCATGTTTGGAAGAATAATGTCCACTCCAAGAAGCCCACAACTTAGTCCCCTGAAGCTGTGAATATTACCTTATGTAGCGAAGAGAACTCACTAGTGTAGCTAGGATACTAGGGAAATTATCTTGGATTATTTGAACAATCTAATCACATTTATTTTATTTTTTTGTTAATTCTTTTTTCCCCCAATAATTTTTTTCAGTTTTTGTTTGTTTGTTTTGTTTTGTTTTTCTGTGTAGCCCTGGCTGCCCTGTCTTTGTAGACCAGGCTGGCCTCAAACTCATAAGAGATCCATCTGCCTCTACCTTCCAAGTGCTGGGATTAAAGGTGTGCCCAGGATTCTTGTGTTAATTCTTTGTTCTTGATAATTCCATGCATGCAAAAATAATTCATTGCATGCATACAATGACACATAATTATACTCTTCACACACATACACAAAAATCTATTTTAAAGCAACAAATACTTTCAGTCTCTTTGGAAGGAGCTATGGTTACAGAAGAAAATTTAACTAATGGGATATTAATGTTCTTGAAGATACAGGAAAAGACCATGAACCAAGAAATGCGGGCAGACTCTAGAACCTGGAAAAGGTTTCTTTACTAAAGTTTCCAGCAGGAACACAGTTTTACTGACAGTGGTATTGTATTTCTGGCCTATAGAATATAAAACATTGAATTTTCATTGTTTCAAGCCATTAGTTGATGGACATAATGCTCTTTGCAGCAGCAATGAAAATCTGGCACAATTAGATAATACATTCAAGTTTTGGGTGAAGGAGAAGAAAGATCAAGTGTGCAATTTAGAGTATTTAACAACCTGTCTTCCCAGAATGTATCAGACCTGTTCAGATACTGTACTCTCTTGTCTGTTGGGGAGAAGAGTGTATCCCTGGAAACTAAATCTCCAATTTCTAAGTCTCCGGATTTTCATCTGTTGCTAAGAGAAAAGATTCTCAGCATGACAAGAGATAATAGCCATCTCTCCCAGGATGCACATGACAGCATCTACACACATGGGCTTTGGTGGGGACTCATGTTGCTGCAGTGACACAGCCTGGACTCTGTGTGGAATCAAGCTCAGGTTTTATTGCCTCTTTACACCCTTGAAAAAGCTCTTGCAGCTTTCTTCCCTATATTTAGAATATCCAATCTTTGGATCCTCCATGAAGGGGAATGAGAGACTGTCAGGGCTTTAAAAAAGCCTTGCCTTTCTGAGGGTCAGGCCAGCTGGGGCTGCTAAGTCATGGGTCAAGAGTTCTAAATTCTATTCAGATGTCGTTTCTCCCTTGTGGATGGCAGTGATCAGCCTCTAAGCCCTGATGGGCTCAGACATTGGGAAATAATGGACATACTATCTGCAGACAGTGAGCAAATGCTGGACACAGAGAGGTGACCCACTTTGGCCAAAGATATGTAAGTGGAAGTGACATGTGTCAACGGTAGCATTTTAGTTAGGGTTTCACTGCTGTGATGAAACACATGACCAAACTCCACTTGGGGAGGAAAGGGTTTATTTCAGTTTACAGCTGAAAGGTTTATTACAGTTTATAGCCCACCATCCAAGAGGTCATGGCAGGAACTAGAGGCAGGAATCTGGGGGCAGAAACTGATACAGACGCCAAGGAGAAGTGTTCCTTACTGGCTTGCTCCTCCTGGCTTTCTCAGGATAACCCCTGTAAGGGAAGCCCTGCCTAAAATGGGCTCCCACGTCAATCACTAATTAAGAAAATGTACCACACGCCAATATGGTGGACATCTTCTCAACTGAGGCTCCCTCTTCCCAAAGGACTCTTGTTAAAGTGACATAAAACTAGCCAGCACAGCTTCTCAGTCTGTGCGATTCTCCAGGGTCCCTAGCTCTGTGTTTTGGCTCTCCCCACAAAACACCCTGAAGCAAGTGTTTGGATGCATGCAGTTTGGGAAGAAACACCAGAAAGGGACTAGGAAGGAGAACGGCAAAGAGAGGAAGCCAAAAGAATGTATAGCAATTAGATACTGCTCTAGGCCAATGGCTTCTTATCTGAAGGGCTCTAGCAGGCCTGAGGATAGCAAATATGACGCAGGCAGGTTTTGCTCTTCTTTCTCCTTCCCTCTCCCTTGCTAAACTGTTTAAACTTCATCCCTAAAGCTAGAAATCAATATCTGTTCCTTTATTTATCCACTTGGTTATGCCTGATCATCAAGGTCCAACTATCAAAACTTCAAGGTCCAGCAATCAAAATCCATCATTTT
>CM053752.1:57049237-57067392 GCA_028658305.1 Pachyuromys duprasi
AGTCAAGGAGCTGTTTGTGCTTTGAGGCTGAACTTCAGACTGGAACTGTCACTCTCTGGGTGTCTGGAGTAGTCTTCAAGAAGATCAGGGAGTTCCAGTGGTTTGAGAGTGTGTGTTGTTGTCTCAGTTTAGCTCTGTTGTGGGATCTGTGTGCCTGGCTCCGTGCTCTGTGCTAGAAGCTGTGCGCACCACAGGCTGGTTGTCACTCTAGTCTGGAGGCTTGGCTCCTCACTCTGTGTCAGAGGCTGATTGTCCCGGTTTGAGATGGCAGCTGGGGGGCGCTGCTCTTGTCTGGAGGCTCCATGTTCCAGCCTGGGCTTGCTGCTAAGAGCTCCCCTCTGGCATGGAGACTTGGTGCCTCTTTCTTCTGGGCCAGGGGCTGTGCACCACGGTCTGAGATGCTATCTGGGGGGCTTCTCAGATTGGCCCAGAGACTGTGTGACCCAGTCTGGGGTGGCAGCTGGTGGCGCTGAGGGTTGTGGGCCCACCAGGTGCAGCCCACAGTATCTGGGGAAATCTCTGTCTGGCCCGGATACTGTGTGACCCCGTCCCAAGTGGGGGCTAGTGGCGCCCAGGGGTGTGGGCCCGCCTGATGCAGTGCATGGTATCTGGGGGGATCTCAGTCTGGCCCGGAGACTGTGTGACCCAGCCTGGAATGGGGCTGTAGGTGCCCAGTGCAGCCACGTTCAGATCAGGGCTGCACAGATCAGGGCTGTGCGCAGCTGGTCACCTGGAGTTTTTCCGGGCAATAACTAGGTGTCCCTAGGACTTTTCCACTTGATTTCCCCACTGTAGGAATTCAGCTCACCTGGCAATCACATGCGCTGGTGTTTTAGGTTCCAGAGTTCAGTTTCCTGGTTGCTGTGCCGACACTGCTCTCCTACTCCTCAGTCACAGTGTCCTCCTGGGGCAGCCATCTTGAATCTTCTCTTAGTTACTTTTCTATTGTCATGATAAGACACCATGATCAGGGCAACTTATAGAAGAAAGAATTTCTTTGGGACTCATAGTTTCAGAGGGTTAGTTGGAGTCTATAACCATCATGGAAGGGAACATGGCAGCAGGAAGGCATGCATGGGGCTGGAGCAGTAGCCGAGAGTTCACATCTTGATCCACAAGCATAAGGCAGAAAGAGAGAGAGAGCAATATAGATAGATAGATAGATAGATAGATAGATAGATAGATAGATAGATAGATAGATAGATAGATAGGTAGAGAGGGAAGGAGGGAAGCAGGGAGGGAAGAAAGAAGAGAGAGAGAAAGAGGAAATGTCATGGATTTTTGAAACCTCAAAGACTACCCCCAGTAACATACCTCTTTCAACATGGCCACACCTCCTAGACCTTTCCAAACAGCTCCATTAACTGGGTACCAGATTTAAACATATGAGCCCATAGGGGCCATTCTGACTCACAGTGTCCTACCAGGGAACTCTTGGAAACAGGAGTGAACCACATATCAGATCCTATCATTGTTCTTTACTTACACATCAATCCTTGTTCTGTTGCGGACCCAACAGCTCTCTAGCACTTTTAGTTCTCTCTGTAAGCATGCTCCTGAAGCCAGAAAACCACTTATTACGGTAAGCAGTCAGAGTCGTTGAAAGACACCTGCCATCAGTAGGGGAGAGTGGATAAAAGTGATGGCGTGGACAAGAACATCTGCTCTACGCTGTTTCCATTCCCAGGAAAACACAAGTCACTATGGAGGTTTCCGACCACCATGGAGGACAGCTGTCTGAATAATTTACTGGAAGCCAAAGGAGAGCTTATGAGAGCTTTTGATACCCCAGCACAACGTGGCACAATCCCCAAGTATTATGAAGCATAAAATGAGTGTCTTCATGCAGAAGACTTTTTTTTTTTTTGGTAGCTCACAGTTTCCCACAAAAGGATTCATCCACCCAGTTCAGCTTAGCAAACATTTACTTGAGGATACCTAGTAAAGCCCCCTTCAAAGTGTAAAGAACATGATATATCCAGGGTTCTCATGTGACAAGGTTATATTTTATGAGTATTTGGGGAAGAAATAGACACAGAGCAGTTGCACGACTAGGTCTTTGGAAGGAGAGGAATTTGCTCTTTAGAATACTAGTTAGTTTTAGCAAGTGAACCTTCTAAGAAATGAAATATGCTATTTCGTACTTTCCTGCATCATTACTGGCATCTTGGCACTTCATAACCCTTTCTGCTTCTCTTGGTCTGCACTGGCAATTCTTTATTCTTCCCTGATGGCTGCACATGCTGTGCTTTTCTTGCTTTTGGTTTTTGTTGCCTCTATTGATCTTTGGCATCATGGCTTGTGTGTATTTGAATTGCAGCCACCTCAACTTCTGGTTTCTTCCGTGTGTTTTACTTTAAAACTCCTTGGTGGAGGAAAGAGGCCTGTGTTCGCATGCAGGTGATTCTGCTGGCTGCCCTCAGGGACCTAGCATCTCACATCATCACTTGCTGCCAGCACCAGGTGCAAGAGGTGTATGTGGCCCATGAAAGGACCATCTGCCATCACCTGTTCTCTGTTCCTGCTGTTTCTTTGTCTCTGTCCTAGGTGCCCCTTTCTCTCTGCTCTCATGGCTCACTTACTATCTCTACCCCTTCTCCAGGACCTCTACCTCAACTTCCCCAGTAAACTTCCTTATACCAGATCAACATAATTCCTCAAGCTGTGCACCTTGGCATGGGCCCCCAAGATACACACTCACCGCATTGTTATAGATCAAAACGCGGGTGCACACACTGGGATCTCTTTTGCTGCTACACCTGCCCTCAACAGATTTGCTTTCAGGCTCATGGATCCCTCAGCCTCCTATCCACCACTGACAATTCCATTGTCATGCTCTCTTCTACCATCTCCATTTTAAGCTGCCTGTACACCGCACCGCTCCCCAAAGTCCCCCTGGCTGTGGCAATGCTGTTCCTTAGTCCTTTCCTGGCATGAGAGCCTATGCCCAGAGCTTGGTTTTCTTTCTTGCCTCTGTTTTCCCTCAAAACCCTGGTACCACGCACTGAGTCTCCTCTGGCTTAGCCAGCCTAAGCCACTGACCCCTGTTTAAGTGTGGTGATGAATCACTTGATGGCTTGGTCCTCCTTTGGTCCTCCCTGGGTCCTGGGAATGCCGCAGTGACCTTTTCCTTCCCCTCTTATCCACGGGAACAGTGTGTTCGTATTTTCTCATTCCCACTTGGGATGCCTCTAACTTTATTTTCTATTACAAAAACACAATGAGAGATTTTAAATTTCTTTTTAAGAGTTGTTGGAGATTTACAGCATTAAAAGGTTAAATATCACTGCCTTAAAATATGTTTAGTCTTATTTTTGCTAATTAAGTTATAATACAGCTTTAAATTTTTATAAGCTATAAATTTATTTTATAAACTAAATTATATAGGAAACTGACATGTTCTATAATGGTACACCATATAATGGTCAGAAAAGTTCCAATTTTCTCTATGGACCATGTTTATGGGTTAAAAAGTTTTACTTTGATACAACAAGAGCTTCAGTTCAGACTCATGATTTTCAAGGTTCTAAACCTAACAAGGATGGAAACTAAAGTCCTAGTCTTTAATGATAATTAAGGAATGCAAATCAATAGTCACCTTATAAATGATCAAATCATTTAATTTGTTCAAAAATATATTTGTAGTCATACTAAGTATTCCTGCTTTATATTTGCAAGGTATGTTTTAGAGCAGATAACTAAAGACAAAGAAAGATTGTCTAACTCAGACATGCTAGCCCTCAAGCCTGTGAGAGACCTGCTTAGTATGGCATTTAATATGGTTAAACTTATGACAGACAGAGATTCCCAAATCCTAACAGACCCTCCCAGCCCTAAAGTCCCAGGTAGATATGGGCACAAGGACTCCGCCTGGACTGCGGGATGCTAACACTGGGCAGCCTGCCCCAGTGCTAGGGCGTGTCCTGAACTGTGGACAAACAGGACATCCAGAGAGTTATTGTCTCACATTGCGAAGACGAGGTGAGGTCAGTCTCTCCCATATTCTTCCTCCACAGAAAAAGCCTTCTGTGACCGATGGCCAGATTACCTCTGTCTGTGTTGCCATGGAGACCCTAGGAGCCTGGGACAACTGTCTAGGTAGTGAACTATGGACTAGTTTCTGTCATTTTGATTGATACATAGGCCATTTAGATTATAATTTAGTTTTCCTCAAGTCTCTGATTACACTGAGGGCTAAGCTAATGGTAGTTTGATAGCTGGAAAACACCAGGCAATTCGCTCCTTACCCCATAGTAATCCACCACCATGTTATTTCAATGTCAATTCATTAGCTAGTTAAAACTCCTAGGTACTAGGCCTCTTATTACAAAAGGCAGACAAGTTTGTCTTGTTCACATGTTAAAAGATAAACAGGTCTCAGTTGTAACTTTTCACTATTCCTTTATCTGAAAGAACTTGCTTTACAGTGCCTGTTCCCAGCAGTCTCCTCTGTCTCATGGTGAATGGTTGGATGGGAAGAATGTGTGACATTTATGTAAGGCCTGAGGATAAGGAAGCCTAAATTAGGAGGACAGAAGAAGGTATGTAAAGTTGATTAAAGCAAGTGATAAAGTGATTTACCATATATAAAAGGAATGAAAAAATGCTTCAGATTTATTCTTGTTGCTATGCTGCTGCTGTAGCAAGACTTCAAAGTACAGAGCTTTAGCATTGATCAGTGGAGCTCTGAGTTACTCGTCTAACTCTGGCAAAACATTCCGCTATATGATCCACCATCATAGTTTCAAGCTCAAAATTTTTAATTTTCTGGGAGTTGTAAGTATAAACTTAAAATTGTTTCTCATTGTGCTAAATTTATATATATCCAGTCTTCTGGATAGAGAGAATAAGTCCCTTCTTCATGATATGCAGTCATTCTGAAAATCAAGATCAAGAGAGCTTTTGCCCCTTCTGCTCCACTGAGGTTTTCTGTCTTCCCTGAAGACATAAAGCATAAAGGGTATTTATGCTTTTAACCCAAAATCATTTGTCAAGCTTCTAATATGACACAAAGACATGTGTCTACTGCTTTTTTCAGCAGTGTGGATTTCAGTGCAGATTGCCAGCAACAGTGATGCTAACATGTTTAAAACTTATTTCTTTTATAAACTTAAAAAGATTCTTATGTGCAGGGAATCATGAAAAAAGGGGGAGTTAGTAAGACTTGGCCAAGACAAGAGCTCCACAAAGACCAAATAGATCAGGGCACAGGGGTCTTTTATGAGAGTGTTTCACCAACCAAGGACCATGTATGGATACAAACTATAACCCCTGCTCGGATGTGGCCCATGGTAGCTCAGTACCCAACTGGGTACCCTAGTAAGGGGAACAGGGACTATTTCGGTCATGAACTCAATGGCTGGCTTGTCGATGCCCCCCCTCTCCCTGAGGGAGGAGCAGCCTAACTAGATCCCAGAAGAGAACATTGCAGCCAGCCCTGAAGAGACATGGTAAGCTAGGGTCAGATGGAAGGGGGGAGGTCCTCCCCTATCAGTGGAATTGGAGGGGGGCAGGGAGAAGATGAGGGAGGGATAGGGAGAGTGAGAGGGAATGAGGGAGGGGGCTACAGCTGGGATACAAAGTATATAACCTGTGATTAATATAAAGATAAATAAATTACTTAAAAAAAAGATTCTTGTAAGCTTTAGAAAATCCACTTGAATCCACCTCTCAGATCAAATGGACTCCAGATAACTACTCCTGCCAATCAACAGCCTAAGTTTCCCACCTATTGCATATTTCAGAGGGTGGAATTCATCCCCTTTTCACTGGTTTTGTGACTTCCCTCCCCACAACTACCAAGACCATAGGCCTAGAAATTTTAAATGTACACCTAAGAAAAAAATTTTCTCCCTAACCCACTTAACTTAATCTTCTGCCCCTAATATATATGCTTGTTTCATTATTCTGCCAAGTTCAGGAGTTTCCTGCATCTAGGACCGCTCCAAAGCAGTTATCTGCAGGTGGTTGGTCCCAGCCTTGCAGCTAGGTCTTTGCTTTCGTAGCCTTGGGGAGGGGGGGGGGTGTCTCAGAGATCCTGGACAACAGTGAAACAGCCAGCAGTCTTAGGGTTTTGACATCATCCCCCAACCCCCTTTTTTCCACATCTCCATAGATGCCGGCAGCCCCAGCCAGCAGAAAGTACTCTAAAGAGCACACTGCCCTCACTCCTGCTCCACCATTACCCCCTCCTAATCCCTCAGTTTTTAATTAAACAAAAAGGCAGGAATGTTAGTGTGCAGGCGATTCTGCTGGTCCTAGCAAGATCTTCTGTCATCATCTGCTGCCCCTGCTAGGTGCGACAGGTGTATGTGGCCCACGAAAGTTTCACCTGCCACCCTCAGCTTCCCCACTCTCTCTGTGTTTCTGCTCTCTCTGTCTCTGCACAGTATCTCTCTGCCCTCATGCCTCACCCACTGTCTCTACCCCTTCTCCAGGCCCTCCTCCTCAACTTTCCCCAGTAAACTTTTTTTTATATCAGATCTGTTGCATGGCATAATTCTTCAGGGGGCACACCTTGGCATGGGCCCCCATGATATCCCCTTGCTGCATCACTAGAGATCATAGCAGCCTGTGTTAAGATTTATTTGAAAATGATGCCATGTACACAACCAATCTTAAATCCAACGAGCTTTATTGGATGGAGGTGGAGATGGAGAGAGAGAGGGAAGGAGGGGAGGAGAGAGACACGGTTGGGGGAGGAGGTGCTCTGACAGAGAGAGGGGAAAGAAAAGCAAGAGAGCAAGAGCAAGAAGGCAAGAGAGAGACAAAGTGGTAGTTTGGTCCTTTTATGGAGCAATTTAACCAGGCCCGCCAGGTGCGCACCTGTGCTGCCTTGTGCTCAGTGGAGGCCAGTTTCTTCAACTGCTCTTTACCTTGCCTTTTTTTTTTTTTTACATTGCTTTTAAAAATACTGTCTTTCACTGAATTTGTAGCTCACTGGTTTGGTAGAGAGTCTAGCCAGCAAGTCCCAGGGATCTTGTTATCTCCATGTCCTCAGTACTGAGGTTATAACCATGTGCTGATGTGCCGTTTCTGTATTTTTAATTAATTTTTATGTATACAAATATATTTTGATCATGTTTTCTCCTCCCCCATCTTCTCCCAAATCCTCTCTTCCTCTTTACCTACCCAACCTCATGTTCTTTTTCTCTATCTAAAGAACAACAAAAAAGAAAAAAAAGAAAAAAAAAAAAACCTAACCAACTAAACCAAACCAAAAGTCTCCCCCCCCCCAAACAAAACAAAGAAACAAAAACATGGAGTTTGTTTTGTGTTGACCAACTATTTCTGGACTGCCTGGAGTGTGGTTTATATGCTGAGTGAAACTCCAAAGATGAAAACTGATTTTCCCTTTGCCAGCAGGCATCAATTGCAAATAGCTTTCTGGTTAGGGTGGATGAGACCCTGTGTAGTTCACTCTTAAGAACAGTGTTTTGATGAAAAGGAGCAAGCTGAGAAAGAAAAAAATACAAATGTATGGTTTAAGGATTAGAGGGGCACCAGGAAGTGGAATGGAGATAAATTCTTTGTGCATTAGATAAACAGATTAAAGATCTTAAATGGAATTAAGGGAGCGGTGACCTCAGGGCAAGATCCCACCCGGCTAAGCTTCCAACTTGTGAAAAGAAGTTAAAGAAAAGCTTAGGTCCTGAGCTCACGACACAGAGGCATGCAGATACCTGAGTTCAAGGCCAGCCTAATCTACAGAACAAGGTTTAGAAGGGCCAAGCTTAGGCAGTGAAGGAAACCATCAAAAACAGAAAGCTGGTGAAGATGCAAATGAAGGATGGGCCATGTTCCAGCCCCAGCAAGCAGCAGAACTTGGCAGTTTCAGTCCTGTGGAGTCAAGGATATTTGAAAGGGATTATGGAATCTCCCTCTAAACAAAGTTGCTGAGGGTGTGGCAGAGGTCAACCCAGGTGAGGGTCTTGAGAGGCCATTGTGTGAAGCTGTGAAGATAAAGCCTGGGGTTGCCTTGTAGACCCCAAGAGGTTAGAGATGCTGGATCAGCCGGATACCGAGGAGGAAACTGCTAATAGGGAGTGGAAACAGCCCAAGAGGGAGAATAATGATGTTACATTCAAAGCTGAAAGGAGCTGGGGGCGTTTTGACAACAGACAACACTTTCACAGCAAGTGCTTTGTCAACTGAGCCTCCTCTTTAACCCCTAAAACAACTTTTATTATCTCCCCCACTTCTTTAGGCTAATCGCACTCAGCTTGAAAATTCTTCCGTAATATCGACAGTGGTTGTATTCTCTTGTCAACTGGGTGAAATGAAATATTTATCATGGTTTAATCCCATGGTCTGCCATTGGCTGAGATCCCGATCCCATGGCAGGTGGCTGGTTTCCGCCATTGGCTGAGACCCTGGCAGAGCCTGTCACACAGGAATCTTAAATTTTCTTCCATGTGGCCCTTGCATCGAGCTTGGGCTTCCGTAAAAAAAAAAAGATGAGGTCTAAGGTGAGGGAAATGGAAGCGTAAGGCTTGAACGCCAATGTCCTAGATTCTACTGGTCACAACTTACATGATATAAATGATAATTGATCTTAAAGCCAGTCCTGACCAGCTCATCTGTTGCTGGAGAATGGACTCAAATAATCAAATATTACCTTTGGGTAATATTTACCATGGTCATCCCAAGGTCAAAGCCGCCCATGTCTCTCCTCCACACAAAGTTATACTTACCTCTTCCCCAAAGCATGTTCGGTTTTGGTTTCTTTGTGAAGTCCAGAAACTTATTGTGTAAGCCACGACTAGGCAAAGAGGCCCTTGAATGTGGTCCTTTGGCAGAGCTCTCACGATTCAGTTCATTTGCAGAGATTGTTGAACTCAAAAGACCTAACATACAAGATGTGTCTGTGTGTGTGTATAATGGTGCAGGCTGACCACGGAAGAGTTCCAATCTGAAAGGAATTAAGGACAGGTCTGTTGGATGGAGAAGAGAGGTAAGAGCATCACACGCAGGGCTGTGTGAAAATGGAGGGGTCTGAGGCATCGTGGGGGGAGCATAGGTCGAGTGGGGTGTAGTTGCAGGAGTGGCATTGTGATTTCTTTGTAAAGATTAGACAAGGGAGTGACCCAGCTGGAGGTGCTTTGGAACTAGTGGAGGTTTTGAACTAGAACGCCCCTCCCCTCTATCTAGCTTTCTTTCAGAAAAACTGCTTAAGTTTCCTGAGGAGACAGAGGGCACTGCAGGTGCAGAGGCTTCAGATAGTGAGGGCTTTTCCTACGTCAGAGGAGACAGAGAATAAAGGCACCAACTGTCGTGACAATGTTTTGTTGTTACGGTAGTAGTTTTTCATTACAAAAGAATGTGGATTGGGATTAAGAGCCTTGCTCCAGAATTAGGACAGAGTTTAAAACCTGCCTTGGCTTCTCCCTGCTGTTGTCACTGAGGAAGTGCTCCTCCATGCCTTAGCCTTGACTTTCTGTTTTAAAAGATGTCTTCTCTTGTGTTCCTGTGACACATGTGTAAAGCACTGAGCGTGCACCTGGCATGGCCGTTCTGACACTGCTGGGCATGGCCGGTCCACAGACAAAGGCTGAACTCATTGTTAACTTGATTAAACGCCGCAGTGGAGATAGCTTAGGGGTTGAGAACAAGGCAAGTACATGCGGAGCAGTGCTGACTGGGGAAACTGAAAGGTCTGTGGCCAGCTTCCTCATTCACAGAACGAGCCCTGGTGTAGATACTGCCTTCCAACCTGGCCGTGGCCAGGCTGGAGGGAGGATAAAACCTGTCAGCTTACAGAGAAAGTGTCATTTATCATCTAATAACGGACACTCAGCAGAGCTCGGTTCTTTGTCTTGTTACCCCTGGTAGTGCCATTTAAGTTCCAGAGCTGCCAGATTATAAAATTTGCTGTGTCCCAAAGAGGCACAGCAAAGGCCATGATGTGGGAACATACCTGTTTTATTTCCTTTGTTCTCGTTCAAAAAATGACAGCACTAATGAAGATACGTAGCTTGGGGTAGAGGAAGAGGTGAGATATGAGAGCAGGGTTCTGGATTCAGAGAATAAGGGGCCTCTAGGTTAGTGGAAGGACTTAGGATCATGTACTGAGTGGGATTAGAATGTAGGGAAAATTTTGAGCAGAGGAGTGACTTGGTCTGACTTTGGTTATTAAAGTACTTATCTTCAGAAAGTCCGCTTTGTGTACTGGTGCCACGGCCAGGTTTCAAGATGGTTGCTATGGGCTGGTAGCTCACACCTGCCTTCCTCCCGGCCTCCTCTCCCTGCCTGGGTCCAGCCTCCTTGACCTGCAGCCTCCAGGTTTATCTGATGTGTTTCTGCCCTTCTTGCCTCTACTTGTCTTCTGGACTATTTTCTACTACATTCAAGTTGTCAAGTGCAAAGGCAGCCACAGGCTCTGTGCTGGGTGAAGGCATGCTGAAGCTGGCTGTCTTCCCCTTGAAGCCTTTTGCTTGCATCTTACGGATTCCCTGCCAGCATCCTTCCAAGGGTATTTCAAGGCTTGAGGTTTGATGATGAAGGCATGGAGACATCTGTATCGTTTAAGGCTGTTGGCCTTTTTGCCGGGGCAGCCTCTCAGCTAGCTTCTAGCTTAACCAGACTTCCCTGCCACTGTGTCCCTGCTTGTAGCTCTCTTTCCCTTCCTGTTCTACTTCTGTGCCTACTTCTGGCCCTCTGCATCTATCCTGCCTCAGCTCCAGCCACCAGCTGTTTATTTAAGAAAAGCCACATTCCTTTCTCATACAAAGAGGCGATTAGCATAGGGGGAGAGGTTCCAGAGTTTACTCCGAATGGGTCAGCCGCAGGACCACAGCCAGGCCGTAAATTGGCATTGCCTTTTGGCCAGATTTAGGGCAACGAGACCTTCTGTGACCTCCTCCATGGCAGTTTCCTTTTTTCTTATCTAGGGCAGGTGAGGAAGTGACATAAATTTACTTATAGAAAGCAGGCAATGGTCCATATAAATGACAATACCAAATATCCTGCCAGGACTTGTTGCTTGCACCTTAACCCCTCTAAACGTCCTATCCCTAACTGGCACAGAATTTAACAATTGAAAACATGGGGACCCACCTACATAATCATATGGTAGAATATGTGTGGGTGTAGGTCATCCCAACCTAGGTGCTTAGTTTAGCCTTCTGGAGAAACCCAGTTTCCCAACACTTGGAGGGTACCACTGTCCAGAACTAGAAGTCAGGCTCAGGGGCTTTTGTTCATGGCAAACAAAACTCTGGTTTCAACTTCTCTCTTGCTTTTTACTTCATTGGGAGCTGATCACTTTCCTTTCTGCCTTATCAAATCTACTCATCCTTTACGACATGGTGCACAGTCTTATTCAAAATGTACTTGTTAAATGTTTGAATAGTTCCTACGTGCACATGGCTCAAAAGTCAAGGTGTTATGATGGAAGCAACAGAAGCCATAGAGTAACACCATGTGACAGATCTCATGGGAGGTTTATTAGGGAGGGGGTATGCAGAGGCTGCCTCTGGGAGAGGATGCAGGGAAGAAGAGAGTGGGAAGAGGAAGGTCTGGCCTTTTATAAGGGATGTAGTGCATGCGCAGGGCGAGAACATGTGACCTGTGGGGACAGTGGGAATGTGTCACATCTTGGCAGCTAGTGATGAAAAGTAACCAGTGCAGTTACCTCCATTCCTCTCCCCCTCAGTCCCTGCACTCGGTAGTCTTTTTTCTATCTCTATTAGCTTGCCTATTCTGGACATTTTATATTAACAGAATATAAAGCATCTGGATAAAAATTGAGCCTAGCAGCACTTTTCTGTAATTTTTGTTTTAAATATCAAATATCTTTTGTACAAAAAGAAGAGCCCCCCCCCCACAATAAGGTTTTATATTCACCCATAAGGATCCGATCCATGTTTGGATCTCTTTATTCTTTTCAGTAGATCTGAGGTACGATGCAATGTCACTTCTCTCACGCTTAAGAAATTGAATCTCTCTCATAGTTCTTTGCTTGTTTTGGATTCTGTGTTTGACAGCACCTTGGGGAGCTCCTGATGCTTACAGGTCATCCTGCTCATGGAGCTAAATATTTTCCAAAAATTACCCACTTTACAGTTATGAATTTATTAGTATAAAATTGCTCATATCCACTCTACTATATATAACATTATTTTAATGTAGATTTGTAGAGACAGCCTTCTTTCAGTCCTGATACTAGTGTGTGTGTTCTCTTGATTAGATTTGCTAAAAGGTTATAAATTTTGATATCTTCAATGAATTAACCTTTGCTCTTATTAATTTTCTGAATTGTCTGTTTTTATAGCTTATCAATACTGTTGCATATTTATTATGTATGTTTGCGATGCTGCTTTTTTAGATTTCTTTCGATCATCTTTTGCTTTGTTTGCTACCAAGTTGTGTCATTGACTTTAAACTTGCTCTTTCTTAATAAAAATAGCACAAGTAAGATGACATGTGACTATGTGAACAGAAAACATACATTACGACATTTAAAATTTATCTATTTGTCTCTTTCTGTCAGCCATCTGTCTATCATCAATTGTGTGCCTGTACGTGCCTGTGCGCATACGCACGCGACTGTGTGTGTGTGTGTGAGTGTGTGTATGCCGCATGTATGTGCAGGTGCTTGTGAGGACCAGCAGAGGACATCAGATCCCCTGAAACTAGAGTTAGAACCAAACTTAAGCCTGAAAGGACCAGGCCTGGCCCCCTCCCCCAAAAGTCATCAGTCCCAGGAACTAGGCCACAGGTCACCAATCCCAGGAATAAGAAAACAGTAAAATTCTGTACCCAAGGACCTGGCTGAGGTAACCACAAGAATGGGAAGTATCTTATCTCAGGGTGAGCATCTGTGCCTGACAGCCCACCAACCCAACACTCCTGAGGTCTATAGATAGCTGGCTCAATGTTAGTTATGTTAGCTAGTCAATCACTCTGTAACAAGCTTGTCCTTGCTGAATTTCATCCAATTGTGTACTGGTAAGCTGGTAATTCTGGGTTCTTGCTCAAGCCCCAAATAAAAACCGTGCCATGTAGCTGCTCAGGGCTCTCCTCTCTGACCCACTGTGTTGGTGATGGTAGAGAGACTGAGCTTAAGCCTGAATAAAGCTCTTTGCTCTTGCATATGTGGTCCAGCGCCTGGTGGTCTTTGGGGACCTTAAGATCTGGGCATAACAAGCCTTTTCCAAGAGCAGCAAGCACTCTTAACATAGAGCCATCTCTCCAGCCCCAAACACTCTGATTGTTATCAGACTTGTTGGCTTTGAAGACTCACTGGGTTTGGATATGATTTAGGGTTTGGGTATGCCTTAGAGGTCTGCTGTGCCTGGAGGCTTGGTTGGCAGAATGGTGCCCCTGGAAAGTGATAGAACCTCTAAGAGGCAGGGTCTGGCTAGTTCTTGGTTTCCAAGTGGCCCTTTTATATAACAGTCTCATTTGATCCCTTCTGTTACAGGAAGGAGCAGGCCTGGTACCTTTTGTTTTGCTGCTCATGTCTAAGATATAGTCACTCACTTTCTCCTGCAGAACTGAACCAATGCAGGTACCATGTACATCCTTGAACCTCCAAAACTGTGACCTTGTTTGTCTCAGGTATTTCACTATAGTGGTAATAAAGCAGACTAATGTACACGAGATTCCTAGGAGCGGGGCAACTGGGCAGGCCTGAGATACATTATCATGTTGGCAAAGCACTTGACGGTTCCTTAGACAGATGGCCACCAAGGATTGGGAGCTCTTTAGGGGCTGGTTCCTGCCAACAACTGAGCAAGTGACTGTAGAAGTAGATTCCCCTCTGTTGAGACTTCAAGAAAGTCCTTACTCAATTGTAGTCTCATAAAATCTCATAAAATAAAAATATCTAGAAGGACAGGGCCCAGGCGAGCCATGAATGGACTTCCAAGTTGTAGAAACTGCAAGAACATAAATGCTTATTGTTTCAAACCGGTAAATTTTGGGTAACTTCTTGAGAAGCATTGGTTAATGAAAGCTGTTCAGTGAACCCTTATACATACATGAGACACTTCTGTATGCACCAGTAGCAGCTTAGGTGCCACACCCTAGGAAGCCCATGGGCTTTAACCCTCTAGAGATCTGAAAAAAAAAAAAGAAAAGAATTATTACTATCTTCACTATATCCCACACAGAGCCTTATCTGACAGAAAATTACTAGTGAATGCGCCTGTATATAGTCATGCAGGCATGTGCTACCACGGCTGTCTTATTTAGGGTTTCTATTGCTATGGTGAAACACCATAACCAAAAGCAACTTGAGGAGAGGTTTGTCATAGCTGAGAGAATTCAGGGCAGGAACTCCAGCAGGGCAGGAACCATGGAAGAACGCTGCTCACCGGGTTGCTCAGGCTGATTTCTCGTACAGCCCAGGCCCACCTGCCCAGTTTTGGCACTACCCACAGTGGGCTGGGCCCTCCCACATAGACCGATTTAATGGAGGTATTTTTTTTTCCTATTAGGGTTCCCTCTTCCCAGATAATATCTGGGTTTGTGTCAAGCTGAAAACAAGCAACTAGTGCATTGCCTGACTTGTTTGTAGCGTGTTTGTTCACTGACTTCATGCTGGCCACTCTTCTGTTGTTGTGATGAAGCACCCTGGCTGAAGAAGCTTATAGAAGAAAGTGTTTGGGCTTATGATCCCAGAGGGACACATCATGCTGTGGAGATGTGGTAGTTGAAGCATGAAGGTGGACACTCACATGTTGAAAATCGAGCACAAAGCAGAGAAAGTGAACTACAAGTACGATAGGCCTTTCATTCCCAAAGCCTGTCCTGATGACATGCCTCTTCCTGCCTGGCAGCACCACTTTTTACCTCCCTGAAGAGCGCCCATCAATAGGAGACCATCAACTGCCAACCAAGAGTTCACATGCCTGACACTGCAAAGGGGCGTTTCTTACTCAAACTACCTGTCTTAGGTTTTCATTGCTCAAAAGAGGCACTATAACCATGGCAACCGGTTTTTGTTTTTTGTTTTTTTTTCTTTTTAAGGAAAACATTTAACTGGGGCTGGCTTGCAGTTTCAGAGGTTTAGTCCATTATCGTGTCAGGGAGCATGACAGCACGCAGGCACACATGGCTCTAAAGAGGTACCTTAGCGTTCTGTATCTTGATCCACAGGCAGCAAGGAGTGACTGTGAGCCACACATGGCACAGCTTGAGCATAGGAGACCTCAAAGCCCACCCCCACCATGACACATTTTCTCCACCAAGGCCACACATACCCTAACAAGGCCACAACTCCTAATAGTGCCAAACATTCAAACACATGAGGGCCGTTCCTATCAAACTTCTATATTCCCCATAGCCTTATATACATAACATAATGCAAAACGCATTTACGCCAACTTCAAAAGTCCCCATAGTTTATCACAGTCTCAACAGTGTTTAAAAGTCTAAAGTCCAATGTCTCTTCTGACATTCAAGCAATCTTTTAACTGTAATCCCCTATAAAATTTAAAGAAAAAGAAAACCCAGATCATATACCTCCAACACACAATGGCACAGGATATACACTAACATTTCAAAAGGAGATCAGTGAGAAAATACTGGACCAAAGCAAGAATGAAAACCAGCTGGGCAAATCCAGACACTACATTTCTACATCTGATAGCAAAAATGCCCTTCAGAGCTACAACTCCTTTCAGCTTTGTTCACTGTAACATACTTCCTTCTCTTGGTGTGGCCCTCCCTCATTCCTGGGGTTGTTGGCCACCAGTCCTCAGGAACAAAGGAGTGGAAACAAGGATCTGGGTGTTTGGTGGCCCATGAGCATGAACAGAAATAACCTTCTGGGACCAGTTGTGGGGAGGCAGATTGATTTTATTCAGGGTAAATGAGGGTTATACAGAATTTTGGAGAGAGGGTAGGAGGTATCCAGGGTGGTCAAATGTCATTGGCTGAAGGGCTAATGTACTGAGATGCCTCTTTAACATAGAGAGGCATCCATGAATGGGTTTGTGGGGGTGAGGGGAGGCAGGTAGTTGGACCTGTAATTTTCCTAAGGTCTATGTAACTCTCTTCAGGTAGAGGGTGTGCAAATTGGGATTTCCCAGGCAGAGAAGAAGCGTCACTGACAAAGGGAGCCTTCCATTTTGTACTGTGCTCAAGGCTTTCCAGTAATGGTAGACCTTACTGTCAGGGTTTCCCGATAAGCTGGTTCTACTCCTTTTTAGCAACTCTCAGTGGCAGGTATCCCATGTGTCTGGCATCTCAAACATTTTGGGAGCTCCAAGGCAATCCATGCTTCACTTTCACAGCTTCACTCACTGGCCTAGCTGGATCTTCATGCAGTGACACCCCTTCCACATACCTGGCTTCAGAGAGTGTCCTTAGTTGCAGAGGAAGATTCCATAATCCCTCTCTTCTATCCTTGATTCCAAAGCCAGAACCACATGGCTGAAACTTCCAAGTTCTGCTGCTTGCTGGGGCTGGAACATAGCCCTCTTATTCAATTACATATTTACAAGCTTTCTGTTATTCATGTTTTTGTTTCACTGCCTAAGCTTGACTCTCCTAAACTGGCTCTGTAGACTGACCTTGAACTCAGAAATCTGCATGTGAAAGAATCAGACTAACTTTGTAACCAATGTTTCTTTTAGTTGCCTTATAACTTATATTTTCAAGTTTTAGGCCCATGTTAATTAAAGCCTCTTAGTGATTCTCCAGAGAACAAAGAAATGTAAAAGTTCCTGACACTAGCCATCTTTGAGAGCAGAGATAAGGAAGAGAACAGCAGAGATCTCTACTGGGAGAATATCACTGGCCAGTGCCTGTGAGATAAACTTTGTTTGGAAATTGGGCCAAATGGCCCCGATCTTTCTCCTGAATGGCTCCTGACCTTTGACCAAAAACCTACAGCCCCCATTCCTCAGAACAGAAACAGGACGAGATAATCACTCTCCCACCTTTAGCTGCGGCTATATCTCATATGGCAGGAAAATTCCAAACTGACTTGAAGAGCAGATATTCCCTAGATATTTACAACAGGGTTGACTGGACCTAAGGGTGCCCAGAACCAACCAATTATTTTAAAAGTTAAATACCTCATCCAATCCTGAATTGCCAAGACTGCAACCCCTGAAAATTCCCAAGTCTTGTCCTTTAAAAACCCAAGGCCTTTGTCTCCCAGGGCCACTCTTTGCTGACCAGCAGGGGTGACCCCATTGAGCAATGGTTAAAATAAACCTCTTTTGATATTGCATCTATGAGACCTGGTCTCCTGAGTTCTCTTTATTCCTTCAGGAAATTAGGTTTGTGCTGGGCCTAACACATGCATCTGTCTATTGAGTGATGGGATTAAAGGTGAGTACCACAATGCCTGGACCTAAACTGTTGTTTATTTATGTTTTCACACAATGGAAGCTTAGCTGGGTGGGATCTTGCCCTGAGGTCACCACTCCCTTTATTCCATTTAAGATCCTTAATCTGTTTATCTTCTTGAAGATAGGATTCAGCTTCATTCAACTTTCTGGCACCTCTTTTCTCCCTGAGCCACACTTTAAAAAATTTTTCTTTGCCCAGCTTGCTCCTTCTCATCAAAATGCTCTTCATAAAAGTGAATCACAGGACAGAGTCTATGCTAGAATGCTTTGAGATTTCCTTTGTCAATTCAATTAATCTCTTCCTCTTAGCCTTTGGCAGACTCTTTAGACAAGGGCAAAAAAGCAGCCACATTCATTACCAAAATATCACAAGGATGATCTCTAGACAACATACTAAAATTCTTCTCCTCTGAAAACTCTGGAGACAAGCTCCACAGTTCAAATCACCCTCAGCACCATTGCCTTCTATGTTCCTACTAGCACAGCCCATTAAGCTTTGCTTAAAGCATCCCACTGCTTTCCTAATCTAAAGTCCTAGAATCCACAGTTTTCCAAATAAAAGCATGGTCAGGCCTATCACAGCAATACCTGACTCCTGGTACCAACTTCTGTCTGAGGGTTTCATTCCTGTGAAGAGACATCATAACTATGGCAACTCTTACAAAGGAAAACATTTAATTGGGATTGACGTGTAAGCAGAGGTTTAGCTTATTACCATCATGTCAGAAAGCATGACAGCATGCAGGCACACATGGTGCTGGAGAAGAAGCTGATAGTTTAACATCTTGAGTTGCAGGCAGCAAGAAGAGACTTTCTGCCACACTGGGCCTAGATTGAGCATAGGAGACC
>CM053752.1:57067492-57099003 GCA_028658305.1 Pachyuromys duprasi
GCATGACTTCCTCACTCAAAGGCCCAGGCTTTCCTGGAGCCCAGCTCATCTGAGCCATTTGCTATTCTTTCTACTTATGGATCTGGTTGGGCTGGTCCCTGCACATGTGGGTTTGGCTTCCCTAGTGGTCTTGAGAGGACTGGGTGACCCAGCCTGGCAGTATTGGGAAATTAGCAACTGTGATGGTGAATCTCAATTGTCAATTTCATGAATTCTAGAGTGACCAGGAAGAGGGCTTCTGGGGTGTCTGTGGAGGATTACTTTGACTAGGCTAATGGGGATGGCGCCTCAGCATCACTGAACCCAGATACAAGCCATCATGCTCTCCCTACTGTAGATCTGCTGAGAGCAGCTGCCTTCAGCTCCTGATGCTTTCCAGGCATGCTGGGCTCTACGGGGAGCTGTGAGCTAGAGGAAGCCCTTTCTCTTTTGAGTTTTGTTAGGGCATCCTATCACCACAACAGCAGAAAGCAGCTCAGGCAGCTGCCCGTTAGGTAAGCCTTCTCCTGTAGGAGATGAGTTGGGCAGATGAGTCCAATTTTCTTCTCCGTGTACAGACATCTGATGTACAGTTCCACATTGAGCCCTTCCAGAAAAGCCTCACACTCTCAGAAAATGAGCATGCGTAAGGAAACGGTAAATCTTGTGTATATGTGTATAGCTATGTATATATACCATGTATCTCTCTGTGTATCTGTGTATATGTTTGTGTATGTTTTTGTGTGGACATGTGTGTATGTGTCTGTGTGCAAGTCTGCATATGTGTCTGTTTGGATCCATATGTGTCTGTATGTGTATATGCATGTATGACGTATGTGTGTATGTAATATGTATGTATACATATGTGTGTGTGTGCATGTGTGTATGAATGTATGACTGTAAAAGAATAAGCTTCACAGTAGGAATCACTGCTTTGTTCCATATCTACTTTTTTTTCACCTCATTTTCTTCTGGTCTTGTACTTTTCAGAGGCAGTACTGGAATCACTTTCTAGTGACCCTGAGCTAAAGAAGATGCACTCAGCTAGCATTTGCTGTGTCCATCCCTATTCACTGTTTACCTAGCAGGACAAGAACAACAAACTCACATTTCATATACTATCATTTGTCCTATTCTGTCATGTGCTGACTGTACTTCCCTAATTTCTCAAACTCTCTGCTACTGACAGTGACGTTGAAACTCCTGACTTGGGAAAGAATCAATCTGACTGGACATGAAGCTTCATTTTGCTTCAGGTTTCCATAGTGACTGGATACAGGAAGCTTCAATACTTTTAGGCACTGGACAGGTTGGATCTTATCGAGTACTGTTAGATATGAGTTAGCAGTTCCAGTATGATCCAGGATAAGTGTTTACCCACCTCCCAGGTCATGGCACTAGGCTTCCGGAAGGGTGTGTTCTTCGGTTCATGCAAATGGAGGAAGTGCAGAAAGACAGCTCAGAGACAAAGCTGCACAAAAGAGTGCTTTCTTCCAGAAGTGGCTCTGATTTTTCTGTAGTGCACTGAGCAGGAGTGAAAAGCTCAGAAATGTTTTAGGCTTCTTTTTTTCTTCAATAAGTAGGAGCCCATAATAAACAAAATAATTGCCTGTGTCACTCTGTCTGCAATACTTCATGCAGTCAGATGAAAGCCTTTCTTCCCAGGCCTGTCTTCATGTAAATTAGGTGCAATTTATTTCCCTTTAGCCTCAGAACTTTATAAATATAGACAGCCCTAAAAGGCCACGAATAAAAGCAGAGCCTAGACATTAAGCAAAAGTGAGTTTCTTCTAATGCCTTTCAATTTCAGAGCAGCAAATTATACACTCTGCCATCAGCAGTTGGAGTTCAAGAGAAATTGTCTGTGAGGGTAACCAGAACCTACTTTCCTCCTAGGTCTCATTTTCTAGCATTTTCTGGGCCTTCTTTATGGTTTCCACAGGTTGTTAAGAATTGGCAAGGATGTTCTACTTGCCATGCATGAGAAAGATATCCTCCAACACCCCCTAACTTAATTTAAGGGTATGATAGTTGAGTGAATACAAAGACCTTTCCAAAATTTGACACGGCTGAGAGTTCTTGAGGACAAGCGAAGGCAAAGCTGAGGCTATATGAAACGAAATAGTAATAGGAATTTTAAAAATCCTTTGAGTGTCTGTCTTGGCTTCCTGTAGCCTATAAGCCAAGTAAACCCTTCCCTCTCACAAGTTGCTTTTGGTCAGAATGTTTTATTTCAGAAGCAGAAAAGCAGACTAGGACAGCTGGCTATGTGGAATATAGATGTCCCAAGGTCATCAACTGAAGAAGCGGTTGGAGCAAGGGTTTGGGTACAGAGGCTGAGCCACCTGGGAAGGAGGAGCGAGGGTTGGGGTACACAAGCTGAGTCACCTGGAACTTTTGGGCAGGCTGACATGCTGGGAAGGAAAGCCAAGAGAGGATGCAGATCATGCCGACTAGCAAGGAGTGATTATTTTGAAGGATCTTTCTAATCAAATCCTGGAAATCTATTTATTTTGTTTATTATTTTTCCCCAAAGGTAGTTTGTTAGTAAATGTGACAGTTAGTATCATTGCCAACTTGATGGGCTTAAGAATCATCTTGGAGTCAACCCTCTGGGAATGTTTGCAGAGAAGTTAACTGTGTGTGCAGACCCACCCTGACTGTGAGCAGCACCTTCCATGGGCTGTGACCAGGACTACATAAAAAGCTCAGAGCATAAGCACCGGCGTTCATTCCTCTCTCTCTGCTTCCTGACCAGCCGCCTCAAGCTCCTTCTGCTGCCGTGATGCACAGTAAATTCAAACTGTGAGCTAAATGAGCTTAAGCAAGGAAAGTAATGTAAAAAAAAAAATTCAATGCGTAATTGAGACACAATGGAATACACTGAACTGCTTCTGTCCAAAGTGCACAGTGTGAGAAGCCTTAATGCATTTATGCATTGATGAAACTTGTGTCCCAAAGTACAGGACGTGTCCATTGCCTTCCAAAATGGCTTTTGTAATTTTCCCTCTCTGCTCTTCACATCTATCTCCAGGTAAGTGGTGGTTTGCATTTTCTAAAATATTCTGTAGATGTGGTTTCCTGGGGAGCTGTATACTTTCTTTCAGTCAGCATAATTACTTGAGTCACATACGTGTTGCCTGGATCAAATCTAGTTTTTAATAAATCTCACTTCTTTATTTAGATTTACTTTAATGTGTGTGTGCACTCACACATGTATGAAGGCACCCTCAGAGCCCAGGGTGTTTGAGCCCCTAGACCTGGAGTTACAGATGTTTGTGACTTGCCTGATATGGGTACAGTTGGAACTCAGGTGCCCTGCAAAAGTAGTTGTGCTCTTATTTCTGAGCCCTGTTTCCAGACCCAGTATTTGGTTTCCTTGACAAGGGATAGTTAGTTGTCTGGCAACTGTACTTAACTCACTCAACTGTCGATGCATATTTGAGTAATTATGAATTTGGGAATTTTACAAATAAAACAACAATGATACTTAGGTGCAAATCCTTTTGCAGACATGTGCTTTCGTTTTCCTTTGGAGTACAAATTTGGGTTCTGTAATTGAGATACATTTAAGAAATCTCATGCTGACTTGAGAATAATTTCTATACCTGTCATCAGTCAATAGGGGTCCTAGTTAATCTATATCCTGGCCAACATTTGCTGTGGTGTCTACGTAGTTATTTTAGTGAGTTGTGTAGCTTAACTGATTAGGTATGATTTTGCTTTGGACTTCCCTTATCTCTTATAACTTGGCACTTCCAAGGAGCACCAGCCAGGCATGCTGTAAAATACTTCCTAGAATGAGCTGTGCTGAAGTCTTAACCTTGAGGCCTCTGCAGGCATTGTCTTTGCTTCTTGACAAGGCAACGCAGGTTAAATGGCAGCCTTAGTGTAGACCCTGACCCAATATGACAAACCATGCGAAGACAGAGAAAAGAAGCCATCGCTAAGCCAGTAAGAGATGCTGTGGGAGAGCTGACTCCTGTGGGCACTGTGGTCCTCAGTGTCCTCATGCCTACTGTGCGTTTTCCCTTGTGTTTAAGCACAGCTAGTGGGTTTTGGCTGAAAGAAGGTGTGACCACTGGAGAAGGATCTCAGGCAGATAAGTTTGAGGTTGCTGAATCTGTGGGTATCAGAGACTTTGATTCTGTTCCTGCCCTTGGTTCTGTCAGCCCTGTTGTCTGTGCCTTTCCACAGATCTTAGACAGTCCAAGCCCTGTAAGAACTGGATCCACTCTTATTTAAAATTTTTATTTTATTTATTTATTTTATGTGCCTGGGTATTTTGTCTGCGTATATGTCTATCCATCATGTGTGTGCCTGGTGCCCATAAAGGCCAGAGGATCTTAGTTCCTGCAATGGTTCTTCTAAGACTAAAGTTATAAATGGTTGTGAGAGACAGTGTGAGTGCTGAGACTTGAACCTGGGTCCTCTGTAAGAGCAGCTGCAGCTCTTACCCACAGAACCATTGCTGCAGTCTCATTTGCTGGCTTTCTGACTGACCTTTTTGTATTTTTATCTTCTTCCATGAATTATAATATACTTTGTAATCTTTTGTGGTCTGATAAGAGCTAATATTTGTCACTTCATTACAACAGACCTTTGAACCTTTTTTTCACCTTTTATGGTACTATTTCATATACATTGTTCTACATACATTAAAATGGTTACAATGTAAGGAATTTTTCTTCCAACATGAACAATTTTGAAACTTAAGAGAAGCTCAATTGTCTACCATATTTTTTATCATAGATTTAACTGTGATGGCTAGTTTTAGTTGCCAAGTTGATACAATCTAGAGTCATGTGCAAAGAGAGTCTCTGTCAGGAACCTTCTAGATCAGGTTGGCTCATGTGTGTCTGTGGAGGTTGTCTTGAGTATTGATTGATGTGAGAAGACCCAGACTAAAAGTGGGCACTACCTTTCTCTGAATTTGAGTCCTAAACTGTGTGAGAGTAGAAGAGGGTGTGAGTTGAGCAGTGAACATGCTGCTTCACTTACCCGGAAGCGATGGGCGGTCACCTGGAACTGGAAGCTAAAATAAACCCCTCTCCCCTAAGTTATTTTTATTGTGTTTTATCATAGCATCAGAAAAGAGACCAGAATAATAAACGTATTTACAACCCACGACCTGAAATCCAGCATTTTCTTTCTTTTTGTGTCTCCTTCTGACTTTCTAACCTTTAAGAAAACAGCGCATCCCAACATCGCTCAGATCTTTGCTATTTCTGCTTCCTAGTTCTTGCTTCAACCCCTTAAACACTTCCTGTCTCAAAACAAGAAAGTGTTTATGGCTTCTTGAGAGCACAATTTAACTATGATTTTAAATACAGATTCCTCTTGATCAGCAATTTTAATTTAAGGAGCTTGCTCTGTAAAAATGCAATGGTCGAATGTTTATGCCTCACAAATTCATGTAAGAGCCCAGTCCCCAAAGTGATGGAATTAGGAGCTGAGTCCTGATTTCAAGGGTCAACCCTTCTTGAGCAGAATTGGTACCTGTATGAAAAAAGGCCTCCTGGGAGACTCTTACTCTTTGCCACATGAGGACACAACAAGAAGCCATGATGTATGAGCCAAGATATATAACCTTACTGCATGCTAAATCTGCTGGCATTGTGAGATTACACATTTTTATGATCTAAAAGTTGTATAGTCTTTGCATCTTGTGAGGTAATCCTGACTAGACAAAGAGAAAGGGTTATCATATAGATGCCCAAAGATGTATGCATGAGCATGTTTGTTATAGCATTGTTTATAGTAGCAGACGTCTGAGGAGTGACATGCTTACTAATTAGGGACTGATAAACTACAACATGTCACAGGCACACCATAAAGCATCTGCAGAGATGTAGCTATGAGAGCTCATATAGAATCTTCTCCACACATGCCGAATACAGCAGAGTGTGGAGCGCAGGCCATGTGTAGAAATCTCACATGTATGCTGATTTATCAAAAAGTATTCTTAACACTTTATAAGACATCAATGGCATGAAACAAGGAGCTGATAACGCAGGAATAGAAAATATGGAGAAAGGTAGAGAGAGAGACACAGAGAGGCGATTACTAAAACCCAGGGCAGCCTTATCACAGACACTCTAACACTGCACTCTGCCACTGATGGGCTTGCTCCTCAACAACATCATTGAGGTGTGCAAAAACTATATAATGTAGCACACACATATTTTGAGTTCTTAAAGAATGTATGTAAGATGATATTTTAAGAAACAGTGGTCAAATGTTTCCCAAGTTTGATGGAGAAGACAATGTATAGATCAAAGAAATGAAATAAATTTCAATTATAAAACACACACAGGCACACACACACACAGAAACGCACAAAAACACACGATGCTTTCCTTATCTTAGTCATGCTTCTTGAAACTAGTGACAAAAAAGAAATGTTCTCAAAGTCACTTTTGAAAAAAGACACAAAACCAGGCATGATGGCACATGCCTTTAATCCCAGCACTTGGGGAGGCAGTCAAGGCCAGCCTGGTCTACAAAGCAAGTCCAGGACAGCCAGTGCTACACAGAGAAACCCTTTCTCTAAAAACCAAACAAACCAGAAAGACACATGGAGACTGGAACCTGAGAGCAGATTTCTCAGGGGAAGCCAGAAGTCAGAAGACGGTGGGAGCCTTTGAAAAGCCAAGACGCAGCAGCTCAGAACTGCACACACAGCCAAAGAGAATGCCATGGAAAAGATAAGATGAGCTTTTCAGACATAGGAGCCCTGAAAGACTTTAACAGAAGACTTCATCAGAGGAAGTGTCAGAGAACTCCTCAGGCAGATTACAAAGCATAGTCAAACGGAATCTGAAGACAGATGAATGAAGAACACCAGAAATGAGAAATAGAAGAGAAAATATAAGACACACTTATTTTTAAAAATGTCAAAATATAATTGTTTAAATAAAAAAATGAAGCCATGTGATTGAGAAGGTTTTGTTTTGTTTTTTTCCTCTCACATAAGTACATGTAACAGAGCCTCAAACACACAGAGCAAAGAACTGGTAGGGTTCCAAGGCAGACAGACAATATTCTCTCCACCTACTTCAGTCCCCTGGAACTTCCTCTTTACCCAACAAGTCACATAGGAAGAAATATGATGTCTGTTTTCCAAATATTTGGAGGCTTAATTTTCAAACATTTCAGGATTTTCCAAAATTATTTCTATTATTCTGGTTTAACCCTCTCCTGCTCAGAGAACATATAGTGCATAACTTCAATCCTTGTAAAGCCATTAAAGCTTGTTCCTGTTCGAGGACCCATCACACCACGTTTGCCGTGCCACCGCGCTTGGGAAGAATGCTCACCGCTCTGCTTGGGTGGACTGCTCTGGTGTGTCAAGGAGGTCAGGTCGGTAGTACTGTCCAGGGCCTGTGTTTCTCTTTCTCTGCGTTCTGTTTTTATCAAGAGGGGCAGGTTGCAGCGCCCAGCACCAGCTATTCACTCTGCAGGCTTGAAGCTGAGGTCAGGGGTATGTGGCCCACGATAACTATCAATGCACCAGCACGAAAGTGTGAGCTTTGCAGGTGTGACCTGCTGCAGTGCCATGTAAAGGAAGCATACACACATGTGCCCCTGTAACCTTCAGCTTCCGGCTGGAGCCCCTCTGTGAGCCGAAACGGAGAGGTAATACTCTAACAACTGACATGGCGAACCTCCGGCTACTCTGAGTTTATAGTCACCCTTCTGCACATGTTTAAATTTCCACACAACCAAACTTCCTTGTGCCTTCACTTAAGAAAATGTAAATATTTTTCACATGACCAAAAGGGGTCCTCATCACCTCAAAAAAAAAAATTCAAATAGAGAGTTAGAAAGTTTCTAAAATCACAGAGTCCACCTGTGAGGAAAAGATGGGCTCTATTAGTGACTTCTCAAGTTCAGGCACAAGGCCATATAGTGTTGTGTTACCCAGAGGTAAATTGGGAAGTTAACCACCGTCACCAGTTGGTAGGTACTACCATCAGCAGAAGGAGGGAGGTAGAGTGGGCCACATCGCAGGAAATCATCCATTTAGCACAGAAGTTTGAATCTGTGTCAGGCCTTGGGCTTTTCTTGCAAAGGTTTTACCCAGAAGCGAACACCAAAGTATTTCCTTTGCTAGGATTTCTTAAAAGAAGTGGGCCCTGGATGAACATAATTCATCCCCATTTAATCTTATCACCTTAGCCTCTAACACCACACCAGGACTGGTTAACTGCAAACGTTCTGAAGCTTTGAGGGTCTGCAGTTCTTAATACCAGTGGAGATAAAATGCAATGTCCCTTGATCAGAACACGACAGGCAAGGGATTATTCAGGTGTGCCTTTTAAGTGGAAATGAAAGATTGATCTATAAGTAAATTTGTATTTGAATCACAGGGTGAGAAAGAGAGGTGCAGATTTGCCTTTCAGTCTAAAAGAAACGAGGAGCAAGCCCAAGCCCATCAGTGGCAGAGTGCAGTGTTAGCGTGTCTGTGATAAGGCTGCCCTGGGTTTTAGTAATTGCCTTTTGAATGCAGTTCAGAATATTTTACAGCTATTCCATTTACTCAGATTGATTCTTAAAGTTTAGCATACCATCCCAGAACCAGAAAGACATTTCTTCTACCTTGAAACTGAAATAAATTTGCCCCATTTCCATCTCATTAAATAAGCCAGTGGTATGGCCTTATTCTGTTTGACATAATTATAAACATGTTCTGCAAATGCATTGATGAAAGACTAGTTCAAAAGTGACCTTAAAAGAATAAATTTTTATTTTGAAAATCCATATGTGGTAAAGGTATCAGATCTCTAGAGAGAGAGGAAGAGTTCATTTAATAAGTTTTAAAAATGCTTTTTTTAAACATGAAACTGACCTCTGAAGAAACAAAAAAATTAATTGCCACATAGAAAAATAAAGCAAGAAATTGGGACCTGTCTTCTTTGAGAGTACACAGGCACAGTAGATAAAAGCAGAGTTGCTGTGACTGGCTGAAGTGCAGTGGAAACGGGTGCAGTGGTTGGGAAAAGTTCAGGTAAACACGCCTGCTCCTCCATGCCGCCCTCAGCCATGCTGAGCCACAGGAAGGTCAAGCAAAGCTCCATTTCAAATCACTGTATAAAGGAGAGAAAGAAGGTAAGATGCTGATGATCACAGAACCACAGCTCCTGATCACATACTTCAGGCAGGGCATCTTTTCCAAGCAGCTGCCTACTTCCTGTCTGCTTAAACTTTGATGGCTTTTCTCTCTTTGGGCCTACTGTCCCCGCATTCTATATACACCTCAGGGTTCCCCGCATTCTATATACACCTCAGGGTGCAGCTCCAATCACATGTCTCTAAAGGCTTCCCTGGTCTCTTCAGTGGGAATTGGTCCTCTAAGGTCAACCATCATACTCCATTTTTACGTATGTCAATAAATATGATATTTACTTATTTACGTTTTGAGACAGGCCTCTAAGTATATAGCCGAAGATGACCTTGACTTATCATCCTCTTCCCTCTGCCCATGGAGGCTGGGACTGCAAGCATGATCCACCACGCTTGGTTTTCTTCAGCGTATGGGACTGAATGAGGTTAGACATACACTTTACCAACTGAGCCACATCCCAGCCCTACCTATTGTTGACTATACCCTCATGATGAGAGTCTGTGGGGATACGGGGTGGTGAATGAGACTGACAGATAAATTCTCTACCCTTTGGAGAACAGCTCTAGTGGCAGGTGGCGGTGAGGCAGAGACTAGGAGAGCAAGCAAAGAGCACAATCGTCACACCCCGTCTCTTGGTGGAGACAATGAAACCTAGTTAGTTTAGACAAGCATCAAGTGCTCTTAACTGCTGAGCCACTTCCCCAGCCCCTGATTAACAGTTTTTCAAAGTACTTAATACCTGTCCAGTGTCTCAGGGAGAGGTGGCCACACGGTCTGTCTCACACGGTTGGCGAGAACGTAAGTTAGTTCACTCCTTAGGAAAAAGATTATGAAAGTTCCTTTTAAGTTTAAAATAGAATTACTGTTTAGTTCATTCACCTCCCTTCTGAGGTTATGAGACAAGTAAGCCGAAGAGATGCCTGACCACAGCACTAATCATGAGGAACAGTTCAGAAAATCCTGGAGCCAATATAAGCATCCATAAACGAATATAAAATTAAAGGTAATATGTGTGTATATGGTGGAATATTTTCAGCCTTAAAAAATGTCATTTATGGCAGCATGGATGATGCTGGAGAGCAGTATGCCCACTAAAATAAGCCAGGTACAGACAGGTGAACGCCACATGTTTTCACATGCGGGAGCTAAGCAATCAGCCTTGTGGAAGCAGTGAGTGGAACTGTGGCTGCAGAGGCCAAGGGTAGGTGCAGGGGGGTGACAGTCAAACAGTACAAGTTGGGTTGGGCAGGAGGAATAATTTATTTTCCATTGAATGCATAGCACAGCACATTTTTTTATGCTATATAAGGTATTAGACATTAAAAGTTATTAAGAGGGTTACTATCAAATGTTTTCACTGTAAAAATGGTGTTTGAGGTGACAAACTAGATTTAATTATTCTACATTGTATTTGTAAATCCAAAAATGACTATGTGCCTCATATGTATGTATATGTATACATTTATAAATTATGGGACTGGAGATGGCTCAGCAGTTAAGAGCACTGGCTGCTCTTCCCGAAGATGCAGCTTTTATTTTTCAGCATCTACACAGTGGCTCACAGCTATCTGTACTTCTAGTTCCAGGGAAGCTAACACCACCTTCCGGCCTCTTCAGGCACCAGGCACGCACATGGTACATGGACATCATGCAGACAAAGCACCTATGTATGGAAAGTAAGCAAATTAAAAGAAATAAACATAAACTTCATAAGTCGCACATCAGGACGGGAGCACAGAGGGTAAGAGGCAACCTGTGTCGAGCAGCTCATATCTGCTTGTGAGCTCCAAGGGGATCTGATGTCTCCAGTCTCTGCTCATATATTGCCACTGAGAGTAACCTTAAAAGTTAAATGGCATTTTTAAATATACAGCTAAACATATCGTGGCACAGGCGCCTGTATTTGTCCGGCTCCAATGACAACTACTGTTTCACAAAAACTACAAGAAATATTCATAGCAGCTTTATTAATAATGACCCCATACTCGACATAACAGAAATTTCCTTCAGCTGGTGAAGGAACAAACCACACCTGGGGCATTGTTAGAGTGAAGGAATGACACACACGACCGCACACGCATGCTGCTGAATGGCAGGAGTCAGACTCGGAAGCCCCTTACTTCATGAGTCCATGCACACGGCATTCCTGAATGAGGTACCCTGGAAGCGAAGAGCTTACCAGTGGCTGCTAGAGCTGGGGACACGGGCAGCAACAGTACGGAAGTCACACACTGCTCAGGATCTTGATGGCGGTGGTGGCTGTGAAAATACGTGTTGTTACAATTTAAAAAGTGGTTCCCAAAGGAAGCACAGTTTACTGTGTGTCAGTTAAAAATTCCAACAATGGACCTGGGAGATGGCTCTGCAGCTAAGCACATCAGCTCTGTGTGCATCAGGTGGTTCACAGCTGCTGGTAACCCCAGCTCCAGAGGACACGGTCCCCTCTTCTGGCTGCTGTGGGTACTACACTCACTTGCACACATACACACAAAAACAAAACTTCATTAAAAACCAGCCTAAAGAGAACCCCCATTGGCTTTGTCTTATTCTTGAAATAAATTCCGAAGTGGAATACGTTTCCTGTTTTCCACCCTTCCATGCAAAGTGATGTGTGGTTTCTGCCTCCTTTTGCCCACTTTGTTGCTGTTCCCTCCCCTGCCCACTGCTCTATTTGGCATCATCTCAGGATGGTGAGAAAGTGCCAGTTTGCCATCGCAAACTTGCTGTGCCTTATGCTACCTCCGTGGCCAGCTGCTGTCTCTGCCAGTCTGCTGCTGCAGTGGGCGGTGTGCTGCTGTCTAGTCCCTCCAACTGCTCTTGGGTACAGCAGGTGTGCCCTTCCTCCTGTGTGTGCTTTTTGCCTTCCACTTCAGCGCTTCCCTGATGCTGTGCAGATACCTACTTAGTGTCACTCACATGCCACCCGGGGGCTGGTAAGTTTCTGCACTGGCTTGCTTCCTCCACCTTGCCATGTGTTTGTTGTTTTAGAAGCATTGCCCTGTTTCTCTGAAGACCACTGTAATTGTCAACTTGATGGGATTTAGAATCACATGGAAACAAAACAAAAAGCTGAGCATAGCATTAGCTCTCTCCGCTTCTAGGCTGCGGAGGCAGTGTGACCAGCTGCCTCTCATTCCTGCCACCGTGACCTCCCGCCATGACAGACTGTGCCCTTTAATTGTGAGCCAAAATAAACCACCCTTTCTTTGAACTCACTTTGTCAGGCATTTTTGTTGTAGCAAGGAGAAAAGCTACTGATACAACCAGAAACCAGCACCCATCTTGGCTCTCTTCCGACCTCCCCAGTAAGGATCACACAGTCTGCTCCCAAGCTGAGGGCTTTGCCGACTGGAGTGATGAGCAGAGATGTACACACCTCCCAGAGTTGTGCGTCTGGTCCTGCTCCTCCACACGCAGCCCTGCATCCCTGCCATTTCACTCTCCTCTGCTCTGCTAATGCCTAATGTGCACCAGCTCTGTTTTCTAGAGAATCCCAAGATATCCATTAAGTTCCAGCCACATTAGCTTTGTTGCTGAATGAGCTGTGGTTTTTGTTTTTGTTTTTTCCCAATTGAGAGACTTTGCACTGTTTCTTCCTGGATCCGTCCCTATTTGATTTATGGTACCTGCCTATAAGGACTGTTGACATGGATACTGATCAGCCACACCCCTTTAATCCCACATATCTTGGTAAATCATAAGTTCTGAAAGAGCATGGTCGTTGTGTTACTTAGTGCCTTTCCGAAGAGCCTGCAATAGTTCTAACCTATGGGAGGCCCGGAGGAAATGCTTTGCGATAAGAGGACACAAAATTGGCTTTGAGACCTCACTAATCCAAAATCAATACACTTAGTAGTTCCCGATGTTGACCAAAAGGGACAGTGAGAGAGCTGTTCCAGCAAGTCAGAGCTCTGCAAGTGGGAGGCTCTGACTGTGGACCGAAAGGAGAACTGTCAGTATTCCCAGCCTTATTGTATTTGAAAATCCAAATATCGTATTTGTATTGTTAGGTGAGCTTATAAAATAATGTTTCCCTTTGGCTTTTCCAGCCATCCTTATTGTTCTTTATGGCCACTTCCCCTCTCTCCCTCTGTATCTGTTAAAAGGCATTAAGAAAAGTAGGTCTCAAAATTTAAGCGTAAATCTCTGTGTCCTCAAATTGGGCAAAGCTTTTTAAGACCACAGCAAAAGTGCTAACAGCAAATGAAAGTGTGATGTATGATTCAACATGATTTAGTGGTTTGTTGGCTCGGAGAGTGTGACAACGAAAACAAAAAGACAATCTGCAGGGATGAAGGAAGTATTGGTAAGTCATGCATGATGTGACTTATCACATAGATCACGTAAAGAACTCAGACCAGGATAATAAAAAGGCAGACAACCCAATCGATAATGGGCTGAACTGAATACATCTTTCTTCAAAGATGACTATAAATGTGGCCAAAGGTGCGTGAGATGATGGATGCTATCATTAGTTACAGAACAAATCAAGCCAAAAGGGCAACGCCTGTGCTGGACACACAGGGTATGAGAGCATACCAGGTCCTGAGCTCAACGCCCAAGCGCTAAAGAAAAGCACAGCAACATAGCGCTTCACACCTACGGCAAGATGCATTTAATTTAAAAATAAAGGCAAACAGTGCTGGGTGGAGACAGCAGCGCCTCCGTGAACTGCTGGTTCTCCTCCTTCAGGAAACAGGCCGCCCGTCCTCCGAGGCTGGTTCCCAGGCGGCACTCTAGGTCATGTGTTCGCCATGAACACTAACAGGTGTGTGCTAACAATTGCTGAAAATTAGGATGACCCTACCTGTCTGGCAACACATAGATGGATGAACATAATATGATATGGCACATGGGGAATGTTATTTGTGCATGAAAAGAAATGGACCCAAGTGTGGTGGCTCATGCCTTTGATCTCAGCATTCAGGAGGCAGAAGTAAGTGGATTTTCATGAGTTTGAGACCAAACTGGTCTACACAGTAACTTCCAGCCAGGGCTACATAATAAGACTCCATGTTAAAATAATAATATGAAAAGAAGAAAGGAAAGGAAAGAAAAGGAAATGGAATATTGATTCATTACAACAATGATGGATCTGGAAAATGTTACACTGAGTAAAAGAAGCCAGTCACAATGTATTGTACAATTTCATCTATATGAAATGTCCACAATAGGCAAATCTTTCTCTATATGAAGAGTGAATTAGTGACTATTGAGGGCTAAGGATTGGAAGAAAAAAAGATGTGTTAGCAGGTATGAGATTTCTTTGGGGGAGGATGAAATTAGCTATAAACACAACGGTGGTGTTGGTCACACAATTCTGTGCATCTACGAAAAAACGCTTAAATGAGGGCTAATATGGCACAGCTGCCCCTCTATCCTTAGGGGGTATGCCCCATGACTCTTAGTAGAAGCCGGAAACCTCAGAGGTTATGGAACCTTATGTGCAAATAAAAACTAAAAATTGTTTATTCAACATGTTTGGGCTGGATTGACCTAGAGCAAACGAAGCAGGAAGCAAAACCTCAGATGAAAAGGAACTACTACAAATGTATCTCAATAAAGATCTTTTTTTTTAAGTCAAAACTATTACATAATCACAAAGTAGATAAAACCTCTCGAAGATGGAGCCCCACTTCCATCACGGCTGCTTTCTGCTGTTCTACTGCAGAGTTTACTGAGCTGCTGACCGGAGGACATTCTGTGGCTTACAAGTCCTGCTTACATAGTCTGAAAAAAAATCTTAAAATTTGCTATTATTTTAAAATTAGAAATAGCACACATTAAAAATGAACTTCTGACTTCTCTGGAAAAAAAAATCAGCCTAAACCAAAATAAGATAAAAAAAAAATTGATGGCTACACCAGACGTGCATTGCTCACATGGAAAAACGAGGCTGCCCTCTTCAGCACCACCGTGCAGTGGTTAGTTTGTTTCTGTTGCCATAGCAGAATCCCAGAGACTGAGTAATTTATAAAGAAAAAGGTTTATCTTGGCTCATGGTTGTGGAGGCTGGAAAGCCTAAGATCCAACGACTGCAGCTGGTGAGGCCCACGTGTGTCTTCAGCTTAATGGTGGAGAAAATGGAAGGGCAAGTGGTGTTATGGGAAATATGCAAATTTAGGCTAAGCAGGCTTTTAGCCAGGCGGGCAGCTTAGCTGGGGCTCCAGACATCCGAAACTCACTGGGGAAACAAAAACAAAACAAAACAAAAAGAGCAACCCCGCCCAAAACAAAAACAAAAAACCCCAAAACAACAAAACTACATAGGGACCCACCCTTGACCCTCCCAGTGGGACCCACCATCCAAACTGCCACAGTGAGCTACTGTGGTTGGAATGAAATTTGGGGGAACACACTCAGATCATAGCAGTATGGTGCCGTTCCTGTTTCCCCTACCCATTCCCTTCCCCTGGCCCGTTGTCCCACCGTGAGGCCTGGCCCCCCACCGTAGATCCCCCCCCATCTGCCTCTGTAAACCCACCTTAGGTCACTTATTTGTTACCTACTTTCATCTTTTCTGGCCTCACGATTGTGTTTTAGAGTTGTCTCAGGATCTGTTTTCAGGTTGGTTAAACCTATGGTGCTTCCAATGCCATATGCACAACATATGTTCTCTGAGGGCTCTTGTATAACATATCCATGTTGGGTCACACCCCTGAGCTACAAAATCTGAATCTTATAAAAACTTACAAAATATCCACCTCCCAGGTGACTCTGGGGCTGGGTTAATCTTTGAATATACTTCAGGCAAAGATCTGAACATCAATTTGTTTTTCAAGTCAAGTAGAAGTAGGGAAGAATGACTTGGGTTAGATGAACCCTGTAGCTGATGTTCATTAGCATAGGCCCCTGCATGGACACAATAAATCTCTCTCTCTCTCTCTCTCTCTCTCTCTCTCTCTCTCTCTCTCTCTCTCTCTCTCTCTCTCTCTCTCTCGTGTGTGTGTGTGTGTGTGTGTGTGTGTGTGTGTGTGGTGGCATTCCTCAGGCACTATCCACGTGGCTGTTTTTTAGGCAGGGTCTCTCATTGGCTAGGGCTTGATAATTAGGCAAGGTTAGCTGGCCAGGAGTCCCAGGAAGCTGCTTGTCTCTACCTCCCAGCTCTGCATGTACAAACTCATACCACCTTCCGTGGCATTTTTGCGTAGGTTTTGGTGATGGGTCTGAGGTGGCCGTACTTCATTGCTGACTGAGTTATCTCCTCATCGGGTCATTTCTCTCATCCTTTATGACTGCAGTCTTGCAAGCATGCATGGACAGGTCACTGGACCATTACCCCTTTGTTATTTTTCACTAAGATTTTTGTTTGTTTGTTTGTTTTTAATTGTAGAAGGCCCACTGGGTTGTCAAACATGAGAAGCTACAGTGGCTTTTCTATAGGTCATGAGTGGCCAACACAGCAAGAAGGTACCTAATGAATACTAGATGAACTAGTTGACAAGACATTTGCTTCGCACTGTCTTCAAAGGGGTCGGAGACTTTGGTGACATTCTGCATTGTGGGGTGGTGAATTAAGAAGCCAGCCTCTTCGCTGTCCACCTTTCCCCAGTGAGTCTTTGCTAAGCCACCCCCTTTACAGAAAGCTATCAGTAGAGAATAAGCCATTGAGAAAGACGAGCCTTCCCACTCCGTGGATCTATGAGTACAAGAGAGGAGTTGGGGCGAGGGGTGGGGAGCTTTGGAAAAGGCTCTCGAGGATCATCCCTTGAACAGACTGAGAGATGACAGGAGTGCCAGGCTTCCCCATACAAGCTTGGAAGATAATCCTAGGTTGAACATGACGTTCACAGCACATTGATAACACCCGTTGGGAAATGCTTGGGTAGCGGGTTGGAGTCGGAGAGAACCAAGGCTGAGGCGGGCGTTTGCGCTAGGGCAAGGCGGGGCCGCTGCACCTGTGCATCCCAGCCTTGGCTCGTCCCTTGCCCCACCAGCAGCAGCAGAGCCCCATCCCACCCAGAGGCCACGGCCGCGGTGGGGAGCGGTGGACGAGCCTGCTGGGGAGGGGGGCGCGGCTGCGGCCGAGCTGTCCAGGGGGAGGCGGGAGGAGGGAAGGCGCCGCCGCCTAGCCCGCGGCGACACAGACGCTGGGAGCGGCCGAGGCGGTGAGTCGCTGTGCCTCCCCTCTGCTGGCGGGGAGCGGGAGCCGCAGCCGGGCGGGCTAGCGGGGCAGCCGGGCGGGGAGCGGCTGGGGAGAGGCGGGGGCAGAGGGTGGCGGGGCCCAGACCCCTGCAGCTCCTCCGCAGGTGCCACCCACCGCGGCAGTTTCCCTTCCCTTCCCCCCGGCAGCCCCACTCAGGCGCCTCGCAGGGACCACTACGCTTTAAACCCACACTCCCCAGGCTGACGGCTGGAGAGGTGGAAGCAACTTTGCAGGGCACCCGGCGAGGTGCGCGGGCTTGAACAGGGACGTTAGGGAGCCTGGCGGCCGGGGGACATCCCGAGCGTGCACGCCCGGTGCCAGGGGCGTCGCTACCAGCCCCGGGCCTGCGGAGTCCGCAGTGAAAAGCTGCGGGAGGCCCGTTGGGAAGGTGGGTGGTTGGGGAGGGGGCTGGGGGCCGCCCCGGGCGCTGCTGGAAATCCGTTGCGGAAATCCGTTGCAGAAATCCGCTGCGTTTTTGGAGTGAAAGATTCTCGTGTCTGAACCTCGCCGGGCTGGGGAAGTGTGTGCTGCGGAGACGTGGAGAGTTTTCAGCGCATACCGATTTATTTTTAGCTTCGGAGAAGCAGGATGTGCAAAGTGGGTTGTATCGCCCGGGAGGGGCAGGTCTCCCTGCCGGCAGAAAACAGTACACAAGTTTCCCACTGCAGATGCTTGCTGCAACTTTCGTGCAGAGAGGGGAAAAAGAGTTCATTTGGATCTTCCTTCGGGTGGATCTGTCCGAGGCTGCAGGCCAGGCAGGCTATGGGGACGCTTGTGGTATTAGTCCCCCACGGAAGATGCAGGCTCCTGTTCTGCAGGCGGCTAGTGTGAAACACAGAAGCCCAGCTGCCAAGGTTCAGCTGTCTTAGAAGGAAACCACAGAATCAAAGTTTTCCTGGTTCTGACTAATCAAAAAGAACAGACATAGGGCACTGTGTTACCGGGAGCAGGGTTGCTGGCAGGGGTTTGCCAGGCCAAATTGGCAAGGCTTGTGAGGATTTTTACTCCAACTGGGAGGTGCTTGAGTTTCATGGCCGGGCAATGATGCCAGTGACTGCAAAGGAGGGGCAGAAGGGCTGTGTGGTGGAGAAGAAGGTGAGAGAGGGAGGGACACACACAGATCCGGGGGTGGGTGGGGGGTGGGGTAGAGAAGCCGTAACTCAATATCCAGGCGCCCAAGCCAACACCACTGTGGACATTCCCAGAGAGGCTCTGCAGCCAGACATTAGATTTGAGTGCTGGCTCAGGTCAGAGTTGCTCCTACAAGCTGGACTCCTTAGCCTCTTCTGTGGTTCCTGAAGCAAGAAGGAGGTTGCTAGTAGGTACCAAAGCTACCTCAGGATGCTGTGCAGGCTGGATGTGGCCCTCAGTTAAGCATTAGGCCGGGTGGTGGGTAGGCACCGAGTGAATGTGAGCCTTTCTTACCTCTGTGGTTGTCATTGGTTTCCTTCTTGCCTGAACTGCTGCGGTTGCCTTCCAGCTGGCTGGTTGCTCCCAAGCTGAATCTCCTTGCTCCGGTTCATTCTTGATCCTGTGAACAGTCGTTCTGGAAACAAAAATCTAAGCTAGTCTTTCTGGCTGATTTCCTTCAAAAGCTTCTCAGAAGCGTTCCAGATAAAACCCAGACTCCAAGAACACATTTAGGGGGTGTGCCCTTATCTCACCGGCCCTTCTCATGGCTGCCCCCCCGGGGGCTCTATCCACTGCCATCAGCAGGCCCTGGACACTCCGCTTCCAGGTGGCTGCCATAGTTCCTGAGGCAGACGCCTCTTCTCACCCTGCATAGTGATCTTCCTCCTGCCAGGACTGGGAAGCAAGATTTTGCATTTAGCCAGACATTTGTTGAATGAAAAAGTTACATCAGTCAAGAAAATTCAGTCCCTTTCACTCAAGTCAGAATTAAACATGGAGCATAATAAAGAGGAGAGCTGAACAAATCTTTGTATTTAGTTTCTTATACGGAAAGCATCAGCACGTGCTGGAGTCAAGCTGCCTTAGGCATCCAGCTTGCTCTGCAGACCCACAGTCCCCTGTGTCCACAGACTACACTGTGGGCTCATGGATGTCAGCGACCAGAACAGGCGCAGAGGTGTTCTTCCAGTTGTGAGGGGCAGACTAGCAGTGGAGACAATGCCAACTCGGCTTTCCTTAGTCCTCTCACAAGCTTGGCCACAGGGTGGAAGAATGTCTCTCAGGTTCCCGGGGTAAGAACGGTCATGATCAGCCCGACCCTGGAGTCCTGGGGTTCTGTGGGTCTGAGAGTGAGAAACCTTCCATTCTTCAATCAGGCAATTTGTTTTGTCCTTAGGATATGTCTCAGAGCTAGCATTTCCAAGCACTCTGGCTGCCCGCACGAGCCTGCAGTGAGCTAAGATGGCACCTTGTTCTGGGCAGCCCTCCAGGCTGGCTTCGAGGCTTAGCAAGGTTTGAACAAAGGGTACTTTCCCCCATTTTTAAAGGACTGTGAACAAAACAAAACACAAATAAGAATATGAGGTACAGACTTTCTTCTTCATAGAAAAACCTGGCCAGCCACTTGACTGGAGCCAGACAAGCGGATTTCATTTTGCATGTCATCTCTGATTGATTGGTAGTGGCTGCCTGGAAGGCTGGGGCCAGGCTCAGCAGGAGAGGGGCTGTGGTCAATTAGTGATGTCTGTCAGGGTGTGGGATTAGGAGGTGGTGACAGCTTTTGTCCTCATTTTTCCTCTTCTAGAGAGCTCATCTGAAGACAGTGAAGGCAGAAGTCAGAGCCAGTTAAAGGGACGCCTAAAAGAAGGCAGGGACTTTCCAATGCAATGATAAACCACCCCCAACAGACACACATTTTCTGTGAGCCCTTTGTGCTTTGCATGGAGCGCCTCCTGTAATCTTTCAGTAACTCCCGCCACCAGGAAACGTTATTAATTTTTCTTTAGACTAATGTACTTTATACTGTGTGGATGAGTGTTTTGCCTGCATGTATGAGTGCTGCATGGTGCTGGAGGGCAAAGGCCCTGCATTCCCTGCAGCGGCTTTACTGATGTTTGTGCATAGGAAGGAGCTGGGTCTCCTGCAAGAACAGCGGGTGTTCTTAACCCCTGAGCCATCTTTCTAGCCCCAGAAAACCTTATTTCAAGTAGAACTCCCAAACGCAGACTATTTTCCTTGTCTGGGTGCTTTGCTTGCATGTGTGTCTGTGGAGCATGTGCCTGTCGGATCCCTTGGGACTGGACCTACTTTCTGGATCATCTTGGTTTTTTCTCTTGGAGTTGGTGGCATTTTTAGGCTCCACTGACTGTGGAATAGCTGGAGGAGCACTAACCCTTACAAGGTCTGGATTTTATACCCGGCAGGAGGAGGAGCCTCAGCATTGCTCACGAGTCTCGCTCTGGCTTGTTATCACATCTGAGATCCCTTTAACTACTGAGCCAGAAGCTGAGGAACCGAGGAGACAGGCTCTTGAATTTTGGATTGCACAACAGATGCTTTCTAGACTTCTGGTAGCATTCCTGCTTTACTGATGAGAGGGCCCAGGCTTTGGAGAATTCAACAACTTCCATGGTCACATGGCTGGAAGAGTAGAATTTGGGATTGATGCTCCCAATTTCTACAGTTAGGAACACACACTTCTCACTTGTGAACAGAATGTTTAGAGGGACTTTACTGTGATCCATCCTCTCTATTTCCAAAAAGATGGCTCCCTGATTTGAAGGCATTTCCTGGCTGGAAAGAGGGAGGAAAAAGAAGACCTGGGCTTCCCTGGCTAGGCTTTTTCACTCACAAATTCAACTGATGACTCAGAGCAGTTTCAGCGCGGTATACATTGTGCTGGGTTCTCAGGGTGTGGGCCAACCCGGCTGTAGTTCCTGTGTCAGTCACTTTGTGGCTGTCACCAGAAACCTAACAGGGGCAACTTTAAAAGAGGAAATGCCTGCTTTGCTTAGTTTCTGAAGGTTCTCCTTGGCCCAGTGCTTTGGGAACATCGTGGGAGTATGTGGTAGAGGCTATTTGCCTCATGACATCCAGGAAATAGAGAGGGATAAGAAAGATCGGGGCCAGATGCTCCCACTGGCCTGTCCCAGTGATTCACCTTCTCCAGCTAGGTGGCACCTCAAAGAGTTTACAGATTCTCCCAGAATGGTCTCCAAACTGTGGCCCTTCATTTTACCATGTGAAGCTATGGGAGACCTTTCCTATTTGAACCATGGCACCTTCCACTATCTAATTAATATATGGAACAGATCAGCAAAACTTGAGTACAAGGGGACAGTGCAAGAGCTGAGCTCATTTGTTGGGACCTTTTATATAAGGTTTGCTAAAGTAGCCCCAGGAACATGGCTTGTGTACCAGATGAGGAATAAATATTTCTTATATACGTTAAAGTTGAGACAAATACAAACGGTATTTTTTTTTTTTTACCATTTTAACCATCTTAAGTGGACAGTTTTGTGTCACTGAGCACATTTGTGTCACTATGCTCCTTCCCACTCCTCTCCAGAGACCTTTTCTCTTTCTGAACTGAAGCTCTGGACTTAGTAAATGGTAGTTCCCCATTCTTCTCTCTCCTCAGCCCCTGACAGCCACCGTCCTCTTTTCCGTCCCTGTGTGTCTGAGTGCTGCTTGGCACCGTGCTCAGGAGTCACCTCTTGTTGTGTGATTGATTTATTCCACTTAACAGAACGTCCTTAGGTTTACCATGTCGTGACAGACACCAAAATTTCTCTCCTTCTCAAGGCTGAATATATTCTATTGCATGCACATAGCAATTTGGGCGTCTATTTGTCTGTTGCTTTTGTGCATAGCATGACTGTGAACACAGGCATGTATGTGCATGTTCATGTTTCTACTTTCAGTTCTTTGGTTGTGCACATAGAACTGAAATTGCTGGGTCACATGCCATTCTATATTTAATCTCTTGCAACTACCATGCTGTTTTCCACAATGCTTCCATTTCACACATTCACCAATAGGGCCAAGGGCTTAGGTTTCTTTACGGCTGTCTGTTGGTTTTCTTCTTTTTATGGATAATAGCTAACCTTGCGGGTGTGCAGGGTTGAAGCATTGGAGACAGGCTGGAATCTGCTAACGGCAGGCGGGCAATTTGAAGCTGAATCTAGCGATGCGGAGAGCCACTGAACATTTGTGACCTGTGACAACAGCAGGGACACGATTCTGCCAGAGGGGGAGGAGAGGAGGGAGGGGTTTCTCTACATCCATGGATTGAAACATGACCATCTTTGTCCCGTGCGGTGTTAAATCTGGGAAGGGAAGTAAACACAGCACTGTGACATGTTGACCAGTTGCTCATAGTAAATGGAGTTCTAAGTATTGGTTCAATCTATTCTGGCAAACTCTACCATTTGTCTGCTAGGGTCCCATAATGAGGCAGACAGCGCACATGAAGGGTGACAGAAACTGAAACAAGCTTATGTTAACGGGCTGTTTACACAGATGTGGGCATGGTGAAGTGGCTGTGTTTGTGTGTATGTGCTCTGCAAGGGGGGTATGGGGTGACATCAGAAGTCAGGAGTCAAGTTGGCTAGGGAGAGTTGTCCACAGAGTTATGTTCTTCATTCTTGTCCTGGCAGGGAGGTATGTAATCCAGGAAGTACATAGCCACTCTTGTTCCTACCCTTTGGCACCTCCCAAGTGGTCAAACTGACCTGAAATCAGATGCCAAATGGGCGAACTCAAGTGCTGCTTGTAGGGTACAGAAGGAAGGGTGGTGGGTCAGAGAACATGTCGTCTCGGAGCCCTGTGATCTGCCCCGTATAAACAGTGAGGGAACCAGGGCACCCAGAGATGAAGGGACCAGGGAGCAATTGGTAGACCTGGGATTGAAAGTCTGGCAAACATGGAAGTCACGGGGACATTTTGTCTAACTGGCTCTACAGTAGCAGGCTGTCCCTAGACCCAGGTGATCTGAGGTACGGTGTGGTTCTGGTGCATACCCTGCCTTCTTAGCACCCAGGCATGGGTGGCGGTTCTATAGCCTGAGAGCGCTCTGTAGGAACCGGATTTTAGTGCCACCAAGTACATGCCACTCTGCACTGAGGAAAAAGGTTAGTCCCATTCTGGGACCAGACTGAGGTCCCCCTGCACACATGAAAAAGGCTGCTTTAGAGGACTCCTCGTTTCCATCCCCGCTGTCTGCAAAACTGAGAGATGGGGCTGACGGCATGCTTCCTGTGACCATGGAACAAACTGTCACAAACTAGGCACCTCGACGCCGTAGACACCGATTCTCCCACAGTTGTGGAAGCTCTATGTCCAGAGGGAGAGGTGTTGCTGGGCCCCACTCTCTCGAGATGCTCAAAGAGAATTAGTTCTTTTGACTATCTGACTATCTATCTATCTATCTATCTATCTATCTATCTATCTATCTATCTATCTATCTATCTATCTATCTACCATCTATCTACCAATCAATTATCTGTCTATCATCTATCTATCTATCTATCCAGCCATCTACCTATCATCTATCTATCTACCTTTCTATTCCTGTTTATTTATTTAGAGATGGGCAACCCTATGTTGCTGAGGCTGCTCTTGAACATATGGACTAGATGCTCCTCAGTCCTCTGAGCCTCTGGTCTCCAGCTGAGTGTGATTATGGCAGATGTTGCCTCTTTCAGTTTATGCTGGGGGTGTTCTGGGCTCCATCTCTTCTTGCCTCTGCGGCCCGCTTCTCTGTGTCCTGTCCTGAGGACACTTGCCATGGGATGCAGGCCCTCCTTCAGCATCTACGCTGCTCTTTTTAGTATCCTTACTTGCATCTGCAAAGGCCCCTCCCCCCTTTTTCTCTAGTTCTCTAGCCTGCTGTGCTGGGACCCTGTGGCAGAGGAAACTGCTCACTTCTTGGTGGCCTGAGAACAGAGAATGGGGGGCTGATCCTAGCCTCTCCTTCAAGAGTGTGTCTACATGGGCCGCTTTTGCTCATCTGACTTTCAGCTGATAGCCATCACGTTGTAAATGGTCAAGAATGACTGGCTGAGTGGATGGTGATCATGTGATTTAGCATCCACATCGGCACCCGTCTGTGAGTGAAAGGGAACCCAGTGACTGTTCAAAGCCGACAAGAGCATAAAGCCACCCCAGTTAAGGGCGGCTGAGGAGAGTTCCTAAGGGTTTTTAAATTTTGCCAACCTATGGAACTTTGCTTTATGAAAACATGAAATGTGAAAAGCAGAAAAAAGTTAAAATTTAAAAGTATGTTAGTTATTATTTACGCCTGTGTGTATGTGTACGTGGGAAAGTGTGCTTGCGTGCCACGGCATGCCTGAGGATGTCAGAGGAGAGCATTGTGGGATTGGTTCTCTCCTTCCATTTTTGTGTCCTTCTTAGGACTTGAACTCAGTCCATTAGGCTTAAAATGCAACTACCTTGACCTGCTAAAACCTCATGCCAGTATAAATGATTTTCTCTCATTTAAAAGATTTTAAGTTTAAATTTTTTTTTGAGATTATAACAATCATTTACTCCTCTTCCCACTGTCTTTAAAACACTTGGTAAACATGTACTTATTTATTGTGTGAATGTGTTCATGCATTCATGAGCCACAGGAGGCCACAAAGCGCACGGGGTGGGGGCAGATGACAACCTGTCAGTTCCCTCCTTCTAGCATGTGACTTCTGGGGCTTGAACTCAGGCTGTGAGGCATGGCAGCAAGTGCCTTTACCAGCTGAGCCCTCTTGTTGGCCCCCACAGATCTCAAAGAACACTTTTCTCTACAGGCATCTTTTTTGTCTTACTACTCATTAGTGCATTTCCTTCTACGTCTACTGTTTTTCCTGTGTAGTCTTCTAATTAATGTATTTTTATAGTAGTGATTATTTCTGTTCAGGAGATGGCAAAGCATATGTACATGCTTTTCCAAACACCTTCACATTTCTGGTTGCCTGGGTGACATTTGCAAGAGAATGTATGTTAATTTGCTATTATTAAAGCAGAAATATGGTGGAAACTATTTTTAGACCCTCTATATCTCATTTTTTTCCCGCCAGATCATTTCATTGTTTCATTTATTTATTTATTTTTCAGTTTTCACGATCCAAAGGCCATGTATAGCTTCCTTCCTGTCATTCTAATTTGGGGCTTCAGTTTGTCAACTGGTTCAGTGAATTGGTCTTTCCATTCAGAGTGCCCCCTGCGTTTGCAGAGCGGACGCCTGCTCCCTTAGGTTGTGGGTATTTGCTGCCTTTCTGCAGCTGTCCAGACCGAGCTTAGACAAGGGCTATTTTTTTGGTAGAAGGGAAAGCAGATGTGGAGGCTGCCTGCGTCTGTGGAGGGGTGATCTAACCCTCTGCAGCAGGGCTAACCTGGCGTCCCCTCTTGGTTCGGCTACCGGGGAGCTGAGAGGCCCGGAGGAGTTCTGTTCCAGGTGGCTGCCACAGTAGCAGTCAGAATAGTACCAGCCGCTTCCCCGCAGAGCTGTTCTGAGGGCTGAGAGACAGACTGGACGAACCCATGCAAGCACCAGGCAGGATGTCTCACAAAACAGGCTGCTTCTCCTTAAGGTCAGAGGACAGGTGACCCCACCTTTCGGAAAATAATTGTATGAAAATTATCATAAAGACCTGGACTAAAGAGATAAATCTGGGGCTTACTGTTCTTGTTGGTTTTGTATATATATGTGTGTGTGTGTTGTACATATGTATATTACATATTTTATTTATAGTGCTTTAGTTTTAACAAATGTTTCCGAGAATTTCTTTTGATGGTCAGTATTCTTGGTTGTATTTACAACAGTATTGAAATTTAAAATCTTCATCTCACATCTGTGCTTTGAGGAACATAGTTCTCCATGCCTAATTCCAGTGTTTGCAGCCAGGGTTAAAGTTTGGGATACTTTCTTTTATTTTCTGCATATGAAGATTTTTGTATGAGTCAATGTTTAGAATCTCTGTAGTGTACCAGAAGAATTTTCCAAAGTTTGCTTGACCTCTGCGTGCACTTCAAGGAGAACCAGCCTCATTCAGTCCCTGGGATGGGGTGTGATAGTCTGCAGGTCTCAGCTGGTTACGTCAGAGGTGAGTTTGAGTGTACAGTTGGACTCTAATGTGTTGTGATTTAAATTGTTTAATATCTCAGTGTTGTCTGGGCTGGGTTGTTTTGACTCTCACTCTTTTTCATTGTTATTTTGGTGCTTGAAAACAGATGGCCGTGGCATTCATTGCTGTAGAGTTTATCTTGCTGCACTTGAGGAAAGAAGAGGGAAGAAACCACCGCCCACCTGTACCACACACACATGCACACACAGATACACACATGTGTGCACATAAATCCCTCTTTAAACATGTGAACTAAATGTTCTGATAGGACAAAGCACGAGCTCCAGTGTATTCATGTGTGTCTGTGTGTGTGTGTGTATGATGTATGTGTTCACATGTGTTATATCTTTATGTGTGTATGTGGTATATGTGTGCGCATGTATATGTTGTATATGTGTCCATACGTGTGCATACATGTTTGTATATGTGCATGAGTGTGGTGTTTGCATGCATGTATGTACATATGCACGTCTGTTACATGTTTATATACATGTGTCCTATGTGTATACGTGTGTGTATGTGGTATATGTGTGTGTTGTGTTTATGTGTGTATGTGTGTGGTGTTTATGTGACTGTGTGGTGTGTATATGTAGTGTGTATGTATGTGTGCAGTGTGTGTGTAAACATGTACTGAGGCACACATTCTTGTGTTTGTGTATGCCTGTGGAGGCCAGAGGGTCTCATCAGGTGTCCCCCTTTACTCTCCACCTTCTAAGGTCTCTTCACTGAAAGTGGGATTCACTGAGTGGCCAGACTGACTGCCCAGTGAGCCTCAGGGGTCCCCTGTCTCTCTGTTCCCCAGTGCTGGGGTGACAGGTGCCCCCACTCTTAGTGGGTGTGGGGCATCTGAACTCGCTTGATTTCTCTTCCTTATGCAGTCAGTACTTTGCCTATTGAACTGAGCACAAGCTCTCTTCTGGCAAGTCATGTGACTTGGAACTGAGGTTGGAGGAGAAGTCTGCGACTCTGAGCTCCCACTGCCTTGCCCTATGGAATTGGGCCAGATGACAGGCAGTGAGAACCCAACCTGGACTGCCTGTGACGCCTCTCAGAAAGGCACAGGGAGGATTTAGGGAATGTGTCCCCAGCCCATGAGCTGCTTTTCTTTGTCCTGGTTTCTCTACAATTATGAATATAGTGTACTACCATAAAGACATCTGCATAATGCAGAAAATTTGTAAGAAGAAAAAGTCATCAATAATCCACATACTAAAAGACAACCAAGACTGTTTCTCTAAATTATTTCATGGGGAAAAATTTCTTAGTTGCATAGTCATGTTTATATCTAGTTTAAAATTAGTTTTTCATGTATGTGTGCCGAGAATTTTCATTTTATTCCATAATGTTTGTAGACAGTTGTAGGCTTAGACTTTTTAACAAACCTACTTTATTTAGGGCTTTTAATCGCTTCTACCTCCCTTTCAACCTCCCAGCAATGGGTAGGAGAGAAAGAAGGTAAGGGTGGACAGGGGCGGAGTTCTCCAGGCTACTTCCCACTAGGTAGAATCGTAGGATTGTTTTGGGGGCAGTACCAATACCAGTCATCATGAAATCCAGAAGTCCAGGTGACCAGCAAGTCAGCAAACAGCAAGCGCAGCAGCAGGACAACCCAGCAGCGAGCAGTTCTCCAAGCAGCTGCACCTTCTAACTGTGGGCTTCATATTTATACCCCTCAAAGTCCTCAAAATTCAACTAATTCCAGCTGGTAAAGACCATACTCCATACTTAACAAGTGTGGACAAACTAAAATCCCCAACTTGGAATTATAAAAAAAAACATGTTTACATATCATAAAACAAAGCATCCACAATAGACAGTATTTTCCTAAAAGTATAATATTCCATGGGGGCAATTCCTGCCTAGGAATTTTATTTTTGAACATTTGGTTAAAGTTTTCACAAGTGTTATGGTCATTATGATTTTTTCACGGTAACCTTTCTTTGGGTGAGATTGTATCCTGGGATATATTTCTAGATTGAACGTTAAAAAAGAATTAAAAAGAATCTTAACACAGTTTTGGGACTTGTTTTCTTCTCGGGGTTGGAACAACTTAAGCCAAGCACTCATCTGGCATACCATCACGGGAGTGTGTTCACCAACCTCTTAACTAGACCCCACCTTCCTGTGGGGTTGCTTTGATTATGAGTGAGGCCGAACAGGCTTTTGTGGCTGTACACTCACGGCATTCTCCTCTCCTGTGATCTTCAGTCACAGTCACAGGCTCTTTGTCTTAGGTGCCTTCCACATCAGTTAAGATGACTTCTTCTCAAATGAAAGAAGCCATGTGTGCTGTGGTGATGGGCCAGGGCTGGATGTGTGGAGGGCAAGCTTTCTGGGCTTATCTCTGCCTTGAAGAAGGCAGTGTTAGAGGCCACGAGTGGATTTCTCTTCTCTTCTCTACACGCTATAACAAACGTGGATAGAGAACACTAAGTAATTAAATCAGTAAGTAAGTAAGTAAACCAGTATTGCACCATCAGTGATCCTAGTCAGGCATTTTTGCTGTTATTCCTTAAACAATACAGACTGTCTATGTAGCACTCATCCTGCATTAAGTATTCTGACTAATCTTGAGATGATTTAAATGACGGAAGGTAGTGCCGGTGCTGTGCACCAACACCACCCTGCTTCACATGACACTTGACCACCTGCTGACTTTGGTACCCATGAAGGAAGGGTGACAGCATCGTGGTTAGCTTCAGTTGTCAACTCCATCAGAATCTACAGTCATTTGGGAAGAGAGGGACATCAACTAAAGAATTACTTGGGTCATATGGGCCTGTGCCCCATCTGTGAGGCATTTTCTTAATTGCTAATTGATGGAGGAGGGCCCGGCCCACGGTAGGTGACGCTATCCATACATAAAAAGAAGTCTGAGAAAGCCATGGCAAATGAGGAATGCCAGTAAGTAGCATTCCTTCAGTCAGCCATAAGCTGAGGTGACCCTTTTCCTGCCCAGGTTGCTCTCAGTCATGATGTTTTTTTCACATAAACAATAGGTGGCTGCTACAGATGCTTTTCTTCAAAGATGCCAAGAGGTTTGGCTTTCGAGACAGATGCATTGTTAAGGTATAATCTGTAACTTGCTTTCTATTTTTCGTGTTAGATATAGATTGTGGGCATGTGCTCTTCCGAAACATGCAACAACTTCTTTGGCACATTTGCTACAAATCCTTCCAGTGTGCCATTTGCCAGTTTGGCATTGTGGAGTGGGTGACCATTCCTCTGCAATTTCTTCCCAACAGTACAGCCTGCTCTCCCCCACAGAGCTGGATCCATGTGCAGCCCTCCAGCCTGCTGATTATAAAATATTCTTAACTGCAAAGCAATCATTGTTTAATTGGCTGTAATTCATTTTGGTGTAGGCTGAGAAGGAGAGGAGGGTAGAGACTGTCCACTTTTCTTTAACATACTTGCAATTATACCATCACCTGTATTGAACGCTGCTTTTAAAAAGAAATTCAAAGCAGCCTTTCTGTAAAGCACCTGATGTGTCTTGAGCATTTTCTTAACCTGGAAGCCTCCTGGGGAAGGAGAGCTCTGTATTGACTGGAGATTTGACAGCCACACTAAGAATGACTTGGTCTCAGGCCCAAGGCCTTTGCCTTGAGAGTTGAGTCCCACAGTGCTGAGGGCCTGCGTGGTCCCGGGAGATCCACTGCCATGGGGGTGGAGGGAACATGGGCACAGCCTGGCCTTCAGCTGAGGAGGGTCAGCAGACAGCAGTGATTCTCCTGGGTCGCCTTGCGCCCCGCCCAGGACTGCTGCTTCTCATTCTGTGACCTAGCACGTTCCGTGTGTTTTACACTATCTCTGGTTGCGCTCCTCTCCTCCCCTTTCTCAGCAACGCATTTATTTTTGGATGATGGGACACTTTGCTTGCCGTGTGGAGAACGCAGGGGGTTTCTCTGGAAACCAGGCTCTCTTCCCACGGTGTTGTTCGATTAGTGTTTGTCCTCGTTAACACATCGCCGTAGTGCTTGCACAGTCCAAAGCACCAAACCTGAAGTTGTGGGAAATGTGCTTTTCTTTTCCTCAAAATTTTACTATCATGTGGTTTTGGTTACTTTTTGTGGCTTCAGACCTTCACTGAAGGATATTTTGTTTTGTGTTGCACTCACCACACCCTTAGCTAAAGGTGGAGATGCTTCCCATCATGCAGGTTTCCTGAGTGCACTGAGTGCTACGTGCTATCCATAGGTCGATGTGAGGTGTTTAGGGCTCAGGTGGACTCAGACGATACATAATTTATAAACTAAGGTGGCCTTAGCGATTGACCTTGGATGCCTGTGCCTTTTAGTCTAACCGCACTTCTCAGCCTCAACGTCATCTTCTTTGGACATTTGGGTTAGTCACTTGATCAACTAGACTCTAAAAATAAACCTAGAAATGTGGAGAGGCCTTCCCCTTGCCTTGAATGACGTGTGTTCTAAGCCAGGCTGTATAACTATTTACTGTTGCATTGTGCGTAGTGCCTAGCAACCAAGAGTGGGAATGAAAGCTAAGAGTGCAGCCCCTCTCAGCTGAGGTGGGGCTGCTCAGCAGCCACGTGAGTTCCCCTGCCTCCCCTGTTCCGTGTTCCTTGACCCTCTAGTTCCTGCTTTCTGCCTTCTTTACTGATGGCCATATGGGGACCAGAAAGATGGACAGGAGGACTTGTCCTGCCTTGATGCTTATGGTTTTGGTTGGAGGCCTTTCAGGTCAGCACGGGAGGGAGAGAGGAAGAAGGAGGGCCAGCCTTGGCCGCAAACCGTGTCTTGGCATTGGTGATTGCTGAGCAGGACCAGAGCCATTGAGACACTGTGTCTGGACTTGTCTGACTGTGGGTGGACTATGGGCTGCTTGCAGGAGCTGGGCAACCAACTCCTGAGGAACTCTGAAGGTAAAGGTCCCTGGTGGGTGCCATCCGTCAGTGCGTATTCACATTTCTGGGGAAGAATTCAGGCTGTGAAGAATCAGAGAGTATGCTCAGTTCCATATCGAGTGGCTGCTTCTGAATGGAAGGCTTGGCCTCCTCCTGCATGGATTGTCCCTGTGCCTAACTGCGGGAGTGTCCAGTGTGCTAGCCCATTTGATCCCCGGCCCCTCTGTGGTTCTAAGAATGTTTGACTTTTAGACATCCTGGTTTTACCAGGGGAGAAGGGGAAATCCCTTGAGCATGTGGATTTAATTTTCCAATTATTACCTTTAAGTAAAGAGTTCAAAACCAGCACTGGGAAGGTTGGAC
>CM053752.1:57099503-57119619 GCA_028658305.1 Pachyuromys duprasi
TTAGCTTCTCTTTCTCTCCTACTGTCTGTTTCTTCAGCTTTCCTGTGGTCCCTGAATGATCAGCCAACTTCATAAAGCTGATGCCTGGCACCTTCAGCTGCCTGAGCAGCGCTAGCTCACACCCATAAGCAAGCCATTCCCATTTGTCCAGTTCTCAGATCCAAGGCCTCACATTCGGAGGTGCGCCAGCCAGTAATGAGCTGGCCTTGGACTGGCTGGTAGTTGTAGTCTTATTGGTGGTCATCTCAAGTACAGTGTTCCCCAGTGCCTTTTCCTGGGCAAAGGACAGTAGGTATGAAATGCACACTGGAATGGGAAGTAGCTCACAAATCATTATTTCTAGATCAAACCACATTCCCACATCAGTGAGCATTTCTGCTATCTGTATCGAATCCCAAGTTAAAAGAATCAATATCTTCACTCATAACTTCATTTTATTTTAGGTGGAAAATAGAAGCCTGATTCAAGGGGACGTAGGAATACGTCAAAAACTGGTTCATGTAACTGGAAGCCAAAGGCCTCAAATAATATCCCCAGAAACCAATCCTTTGCCATCACTTTGGCTCCCTGTTTCTCTTGGTTGGCTTCACTCTAAGACAGATTCTTGTTCCATGATGTCAAGATGCCTCCAGAAGTTCCAGGCTTATCTGTCACTGCACTGCCATGCAGAGGACTTCCCTTTCCCCATAGTTTCAGGGAAATTCTGAGATTTTATGCTTACTGCTCTTAATTGGTCACGTGCCAACCTCTCAATGAAACTTGGTGGCCAAGCTGATTGGTCAGGCCAAAGCCCTTTCTTAGAGAGTAGTTGTTTCCTTTTTCCACAAGAGCCTGTGGACTAGGAATAGGACAGTGTAGCTGTCAAAAATGTGAAAACGTCAATCCTACCCAGCCTGGAATCATCTGGGAAGAGAGTCTCAGTGAGGGGTTTCGCCATTGCATTATCCTGTGGGCACGTCTGTGGGGTTGTCTTCGCTGAGTTAGCTGAGTCTGAGATCTGCCCCTGATGTGGATGGCACCGTTTCATAGTGGGCCTTCAGCTGGATGGGCGTGAAGAGAGCTGGGCCAGCAGGCAGCACAGGTGCACGCACTTGTCTCTGCTCCCGGCTGTGGATGTAGAGTGATCAGCTGTACCAAGCTCACCTCTGGGACTTACAGGCAATGATGGGTTACAACCTATAATCGTAAGGCAGGTGAACCCCGTCTTCTTCTAGGGCTGCTTTTGTCAGAGTATTCTATCACAGCAACAAAAATGAAGCAGGGGAACAAGAAACAACAGGCGCTGACAGCAGAGAAATGGCAAATGGTTTGTGTACAGCCCAAGCCACCGGTACCAATGCTGGACACTTTCAGGTTTCTGCCAAATAACTGGACAAGCATAACCTCGTTTTAATCACAATATCATTCTATTTGTACATGACAAATATAAATAGCTAGGAAAAGCCTTCATCTCTCGTGTTTTTTAAGTAATGCTTAAGAAAGATGATACTAGCAGAAGGAAAGAAATCAGCAAGATTGGAATGTTTTGATAAAACCAGTGGCAGGATGGTCTTATCTTCATGTTTTGATGGAGTAAGATACTAAGATGTGAAATGCTCTCGTGGGCGTGGGCTGTCTATCAGAAATCTGGACTGCCCCAGCATGGAAATGACTTTGGGGAATTAAGTACAGGCTTTGGGTAAGGCCTCAGCAGTGCCTAGGACCAAAGACCCAGCTTACCTAGCTGATGTGGAAAGTGCCCTGATTACACAACAATGGACTTATAGCCACTTGGAAATCACTGCTCAGTGTTAGAGAACTTCGTAAGTCAGAAAGCTGAAGTCTTATGGTAGTTTAAACCAGCACATGTCCCTGCTTGCAGATACAGTTCATATAACCTCTGCTATTGAGCAGAATATCAAGTGTGTGTGTCCATACCCTTTTGCTTACTTTACCTTCAGCAAGAACTTCAGATGTTCTTGGGAACAATGGCTGGGTGATTCTCTGTCAAATATAAGATCTATTTTGCTTTATGCGTATAATGTGTATAATGTATGCATATGCATTATGTGTATGTGAGCATATCCTTTGTGTGCAGTGCCCTCTGCAGCTAGTGGTGAAGGCATAAGGTCCTGGGACTGGAGTTAGAGGCAACTGAGACCAGCTAGGCATGGGTGCTGGGAAGTGAAATCTGGTCTTTTGTAAGAACAGCAAACATTCTTAACCACTGACCCATCTCTCCAGCCCCTTTCTATGTACTTAAACTGTGAGCTGATAGGATGAACAGACTGCCTTCCTACACCCAGCTGCTTCTCTCTTGCTTTCCTGATGCAGCTGTTATTCCGTTGCATGATGTTTGGGGACTTCCAGATGCAGACATCTGGGCTTCCTCCAGCTCTTATGAGAAGAAAGGAACACATAAAGGCTCTGAAGAAGTTCCCAGAATTTCTAGGGAGCCAGTGTGAGGCCCAGCGGCCATGCATCTGGGGACACAGGCAGGCTGCCAGCAGAGCCACTGAAGGCGCTTGCCACTATGTGGGCTCCTCCTGAGGGCCGCCCAATGTCGACGCTTCTAAAAGTGTCTGTCATCCTCCACCAAGTCCCCTTCGTCTTCACCTCACTTTCTGAAGAAAACTTCTCTAGGATATTGCTGCTTTTCAACACTGGCCACATGCTTGTAGCAAGAGGTAAGGCAAGTTATGGAGGGAAGTTTCTGCCTTTCATCATGGGAAGCTGTAGACATGCAGAGTGGGAAAATTCTCAGGTGTGGGATATCCCTCAAAATGTTTTCTCACAAACCCAAGGGAAGGGCCTTGTCTTATCTACAGATGCCTCGTTGTTTCTGAATTATTGACCACCCCCCACATTGTTTCATTCCATCTTGTGCTGTTGAATAGAGTACCGGATATCGGGCACTTGATAAGGAAGAGTGTATCTAGCTATGGTTCTGGAGACTGAGAATCTAAGATCAGGTGTGCCATCTGCTTGGGTTCTGCTGAGTGACACTTTTGGTGGGGAAAACATAAAGAGAAATATAATACCTTTTGACTGGCTTACTCCATCCATATCCAATAAAAATGTCTCTGTGCCTGCATGAAGGTGAGGGGAATCTCCGAAGAACAGAGGAGGCTTCTGGGGCTCAGAGAGCAAGTTTGTCCCACAGCCCTGGTCTAACAACTGCAATGCCGAGTTAAGAAAGGACAACAGAGGGCAGAGGGCCATCAGGATTTTGACTGAGCCCCAAAGCCTGCCCTAAGCACTCTTCAAAAATGAATTGGTTAGAGAGATGGGGTTTATTTGTGTCTTTGCTCCTGATGGATGTGGCTTGAGAAGACATTTTACAGAAAGCACTTATAAAATGGAAACTTGAAGACTGGAATCTTCCAACGACATGGCTTACTTCATAATAGAATTCATTCTTAGATAGGTGGGATGGCAGTTTCATGGGCAGCAAAAGCTAGAGGAGCAAGGGAGACATGGAAGGAATGGGGACATTTTGGGCCAGGGGATTTTTAAAGCCTTCTCATTGGAGGGCTGGGTGTGAGAGAGCAAGGGAGCCCTCATGCTGCGGCCAGTTGCTAAGGGGAAAGGGTGTGAGTGCTGTGGTCTCAGTGCCTGGACCGGAGTCCTGGAGTTGGCATGCTAGTTGTGCAGTAGACAAGTTATTTCACTTTCGGAGCTTGCATTTCTTAAAAGGTGCTGTCATCGAGGTATCTGTCACACAGTGTTGGGGAGACTAAATGTGGCCATGCAGGTAAGGGTCAGAGTAAGTCCTGCCCTGTGGGCGCTCCATAGGTGCTAGCTGTTCACGTTACCCACGGGCAGAGAAGGGCTGTTGGGTGTACTTGGCAAGGAGGGAGGTAGTAGCTGTATGTTGAGGATCTGTGTGAGCCCAAGAGGTGGGCAGAGTCCTCCTTCTTGTACCCCCTTCTTCCTTGTCCCCCCACCCCCACCCTGCCCAATCCTTGTCCTCTTTTTGCATTGGAGATTAAGCTTAAGGCTTTCTGCATGCGGGCTGGGTGTTCTGACACAGAGCTACATGGTGGTGCAAAGCACACATTTACAGAGCAGTCTCCTCTTCTGGGGTTGGCTTCCTAAAGCCTTCAAAGCCAACCGGCACATCCTGACCCACCTAACGTGCCTCTCATTACGCATGAGCAAACCGCCTTCTGCTTTATCAATCAGTATCCTGAGCATTTGGTTGGCGTGAGCCTGTCCCCCAGAGTGTCATCATTTCTGAGCAATGAGATAAGATCAAATTCCTCAGGCCTTGGACCCATGGTGACCCCTCCAAGGCATGGGTATTGTGAGGTGCAGCAGGAAGCAGAAAGTTGGCCCACCCTGCTCTTCTCCCCCTTGATCTTGTTCCTAAACTTTCAAAAACTTAAAAAGCTGACTTTCCAGCATCTGGTGGGATTGGGCTGAACCTGGCAGGTGCAAGCTGTTCGGGTGGTGCTCACAAATGATTGCAAGGGTGCTGCCATGGGGCAATGCAGGGCCCTGCCACAGGTAGGCTCGTATCCTGAAGGGGAGGTGGGTTCCTAGAACTTTTTGTTTTTCATGTGCCTTTGGGCAGAGCTCCTAACTGAGCAGTGAGGACAGCATCTGAAGTTGAGTACAGCTGACGGGCCTCTGGCTTCTCTGTCAACTCCGGGATCTTACATCGAGTCCCGCATCTGAGCATTGGCATAGCACAAATGGCTTCTTCCACTGGGAAGGTCACGCTGTCTTCTGGGCTTGTGTTTTTTCATGGCTGTTTGCCTTGCTGTCCTTTTTGAAATGTGAGTTGTGGAACTTCTGCTTTGTGGAATGAAGTGTTGCTTAACTTCAGAATTGAAAACAAGGCCAATTAAGACAGTTTATTAGAAAAACAGAGATGGATGAGGGTGACTGGAACAAGAGGAAAAGAAGGAGAGGAAGGAAAGGGAAGGGAAAGAAAGGAGTAGAGGGAGGAAGGGAAGTGACAGCTGGAATTAATTAGTTGAGGGACCACGGGTAAACACAAGTCCTATTTCTAATCCACCATTTCGACTGAAATGCTGAGCATAAACTGAACTGGCAACAATCAATTCAGATTGTATGGTTGTTCTCATATATTATTTGCTCCATTTATACAGTGCAGTGTAAACCTTAAAAACCTGGTTATTTTGAAGAACAGACAATTTTTCAATTATCTAATGTATGTGTATGAGTTTTATTACTTACAAGTTGTTTTCTTATTTCTACCTCCAACTTCACCTTCATAAGACAGAAAAGAAAAAGTGATTCTTTTTTTCTATAAGGCCCCTTCATCTGTATGAGTTGGGACATAAAGCTCTCAGATGCCCTCTGTCACCTTAGACGGTGCTTGCATTTTCTTAGTCCTTCGATGGGACACTGAGATTCACATGCCAATGGATGAACAGCCTTCTCTCCTCCTCCTCCTTCTCAACCTCACCGAGCAGAACCATGTTTAGTTACAGCCCGAACCTGTATTCCAGGAATTTGATGACCTGGAGCAGTGCCCCTTCTCTCCTTGGAACAGTGTTTATTTTTACCTTCCTCCTTCATTTCCTATGTAGCAATTCTTTCCACATTCACATAGTTAGTACAGTTCTGAGCTCTGACCCCAGATATTGGGGAAAAGACACAGTCACCACATACTTTAGCTTAAAAACCAAATGCAGTTCCTGTCTGAGTGAGGGTCTTCCATCGAGAGTTCACATTTCTTTTTCATCACATTCAATAACTCACCGAGGTGTAAACCTTTGTGGATGTGTATGAATACCTTTTCCACGGCTGTGGACAGAGTTGTCAAGGAGACTAGCGAGATGGCTCAGTGGTAAAGAAACTTGCTGCTAAGTTGCATGATGAACTGATTAAATCCCTGGGCCCCACGTGGTACAAGGAGAAAACAGACCCAGACCCGTAAGTCCTCTGACCTCTATAGGTAAACAATGGTGCCCCACCCCAAACAAAAGTAAAAAAATAAATAAATAAAAAGTTCTAGAGGCTCACGTTTAATAACATGTTTAACAACACATGCTTGTCCAAGTCCCCCTTTCCACAAGTTCATAGCTTGCCAGAATAAGGTTGTGGCTGGAATTCATCCCTCTGCCTCCTCTCAAGGAGAACCTCAGCATGGACAGGAAATGTTCCAAACAAACAGGAAATGATTGCCAGCACCAGCTGATGTGCCAGGACTCAGTCTTCTCCCAGGGACCAACCAGGAAGGTGTTAAAAGTTGCCAACCTTCTGTCTAAGTCAGAGGCCTGAGCACACATTTTCTTTGACCTGAAGTACTTAGAAAACTTATTGCCAACTTTAAAAAAAAAGACGTCATATTTAAGAATGTGGCTTTGAGGTTTCTCTTGAAATCTATACATATAATACTGGCAAGTAGCCAACAGAGAGGACCCATTAACAGCCCCCACTCCTCCTCCTAGCACCTTCAGGCCACACTGTCTCTGCGAACTGACTGCTCTGTGCACCTCCCATGGAGTAGTACAGTATTTGTCTCTTTGTGGTGGGCTTATTTCACTTATTAGAATAGCCTCAACGTTCATTCATATTTGTATGGGGTGTTGGAGTTCCCTTCCTGTTTGAGGGGAGTTTTGTGTCCATGCATCCCTCGTGGACACGCACTGGGTTGTCTGTTTTGAGTGACGTGCCCACGACCGTGCTGTGCAGGGAGCTGAGTCCCTGAGAGACAACTGTGTGTTGGAGACAGGCCCTCTGGAACGTACTCTGTAGGCTGGGATGGGCCTGCAGCCCTATCAGCAGTCCTCCTGCTTCTGCTTCCTGAATGCTGGAACCACAGGTGTGTGCACCATGTCTAGCTAACATTTACGTTTGTGACATCCTCTCAATAGCTCCTCAGCTGTGTCCTCCGGGCTCCAGCCTTGGCTTTTCCCACACTGAGCCCGGGAGCCCGGGCTTGAGCCTCATGAAGGAGCTTCTTCTAGGGGGAAGGCTGAGAAACATTCTTTAAGACATCTCATGAAGGTGATGGAGGTGTTCAAACACTGTAAAAAGTAGTGACTGTGGCATGTCTTCAAGACTTGATATCACACTAATAAAAATGTCTGGAAACACCATCTCGTGATTTATTCAACCCTGGATTCAGTTCCGAGAAGGTCCTGTTTGAGAAAGAGATTGGAATGAGCTTGCTTTTCTTGACCAGAGCAAAGCCAGTTTGCCTGTGCATACTTGCACACTGTGCATATTGATGAGACCTTTTCGTTTTAGACACAGAAAAACACTGAAATTATATACAAATAACTTAATTTTTATTTCTGAATTTTCAGGTTGTCTTAAGGTAGGGAAAACGTGGTTGTTTTTTCACTGTGTGTTCAGCTCTTTGGAGAAGTGAGTGTCTGTTTTGGCTGTGGGGAGGAGCAACACTAGTCCAAAGCTTACTATCTGGCAGGGCATATGGCAATTTAGCATCATCATTATGTGCGTAAAATATTGACGGCAACTCAGGTGCTGGAGACTGCACACGCAACAGGGCAGGGCTGAACTTGCTGACAGTTGTCTAGCATTTTAGATTCATGCAGTTTCAAGTGTAACTTTTAAATTTTATTTATATATGCATTTATTTTTGTGGTATAATATTACTATGTAGCCCAGGCTGCCTCAAACTTGTTACCTTGTTACCCACCACAAAGAGACAAATACTGTACTACTCCATGGGAGGTGCACAGAGCAGTCAGTTCACAGAGACAATGTGGTCTGAAGGTGCTAGGAGGAGGAGTGGGGGCTGTTAATGGGTCCTCTCTGTCAGCTACTTGCCAGTATTATATGCATAGATTTCAAGAGAAACCTCAATGTTACCTCAGGCTCCTGAATACTCGGGTTTTAGGTATACACACACACATGCCCGACATGGAATTTGCTGTTAAGAACACAATTAGTATTGGACAGGGGACGTTTAACTTCCTAAGAAAACACGCTGTCTTGAAGCATTAACAGAGATGGAAAAGTGAATTAGCAAGCTGCTGACATGCTGATCACGAATCCTCCCACTCTCTCGGCTGTGGCTGGACTTCACGACTGCACTCTGGTGCTCAGAGTTGTTTTAAAGCCTGGCTCCATTTCAGTGTTTCGTCAGGAGCCTTATGATTACATTTTCTTAAAAGTGTTTTTATAGTCTGGTCTTTTAAGTATTGCAGCAACCTTTCAATACTCAGCTTTAAGAAAACAGCTCATTCTCTCGCTCCCTTCCTTCCTTCCTTCCTCCCTCCTTCTCTCTCTCCCTTCTCTCTCTCTCTCTCTCTTTGTCTCTGTCTCTCTCTGTGATTTACCCATATTGGCTTAAACACTAAATCATATTTCAAGGGGTTAATCCTTTATCTTAACATGAATGTATTACTGATAAGTATTTGACCCCTCCTACTTATTCATTTGTATTCAAATGTATTCAAATTAATACATTTTGGGACCAGAGAGAGGGCTCAGAGGGTAAATTCACTTGCTGCCAGCTCTGGTGACCTAAGTTTAGTCCCTGGAACTTAAAATCTGACTTGCAAAAGTTGTCCTCTGACCTCCACACTTGCTGGGGCATGTGGGCACCTCTTCCCTCCCGCATCCCCCAAACAAAGAAAGGAGATTTGTGAAGCTGAGATCTAATATTCTTCCTCACCCAAGGGTGTTGTAGCTTGAGGAGTTCTTTTCCATCTGCTCTCCCTCTGGCCCCCACCCCGAGGACTGACAGTGTTTGTGGCTGTAAGAGGTTATTCACTTTCCTATGACAACTCCTGGATGCCTTGGATTATGAGTTCAGCATGGATTAAGCAAAGAAAGGAACTTTTACATTCAGGGTTGTTTTGTAGGTCCCAGACAAGGAACTCAAGGAACCTCCAAGTCCCGGAGTGGAATTCAAAAGTCCTAGGATCAAGGGGTTTGATCAGAGTGGCTTTCAAACAGTCTTCTGTCTTCTTGCATCTCTGTTGACCGAAATCTCAGCCTCTTCGCCCCTTTCTCAGGCCGCAGGGGGGACGGCCAGTGCTCTTAGAGGAAGGAGAATGTCTGTAAGCAGGTCTGACAATTTGCTTGAGACACAGGAAGGAGTAGTTGAAATGTTTCCTCTCCTGGGGACAAGGTAGGGGACTGTGGTTGGCCAGCCTTCATCACATGACCATCAGGGTACATGGTTAGGGAGGGTGGAGAGATGGATTGGTGGGAAGAACACTTGCTGCATGAGCCTGAGGGGTCCAGTCTGCAGCCCGGGACTCGAGTGAAAATCTGAGAGGTTGTAACACTAGTAACGCAAGCGCTGAGAGACTAGCTGGAGCTTGCTGGCTGTGAGCCTGACTCTGGAGTCAGTGAACACCCAGAGAGAGCGATAGCTTGACACTGAAAGTCCCCTTCTGTCCCCAGGGCCCCTACATCTCTCTCTCTCACACACACAGAGAGAGCAAAACAAACAAAACAAAGCAAAACAATTGGCTGGGAAGTGGTTAGCTAAATTCCGTGTGTTTGAAGGGGTTCCTCATGGGAAGGGAAGGGTCTGCTCTCAGAAAATGGAAAAAGATTTCCATAGTATGCTCACAGGTCCACAAAGTCTTCAAGGGAAATGAACATTTTCTTTTTTCTTTTTTTTTTTTTTTAAGTTTTTACTTTCCTCCAGAGGGAGTGACACCGTTAGGCTAAAGTTTAAGCCTTAATGATGTTGCTTAGAATGTGAGCTAAGCCAAACAAGGAAAAAGCAAGTTGAAGACACCATTCAGCCCATTGTCCTCTAGTTTCATCGTAACAAGAGCATTCAGTTGGCTTGTATTTGTGCAAGAATCACCTTTTAAGTAATTATCTCCCCCGTGAGTTTGAGCATTTGCTTCAGCTAACTGAACCTTTTACTGAACTTATTAACAATACCTTTGGCATTATACAAAATCAAAAACTGGAGCCAATTTCTTCTCAATAGGTTTTAGCTGGTCCAAATGCAGCAGATGCTCAGAACCTAAACACAGGACCAAGTTGGTTTACCAAACTTTAGTGGCCTTGTTCTGGGCAACTGGAAGAGCCTTTCTGCTCTTCCCAGCTCAGTAATGGGGGCTTCTGCATCTTGGTGCAGAAAACGTCTTGCCCTCCCAGCTCAGTTCAGGCTTCTGGCTGCCCACCACACTTCCTCCCTTACTCCATCTGCCAGCTTCCATCTCTCCCCTCTTCCCAGGGCATTTCTGGAATGGGCGGGGCAGATACTGGACAGCTTACAAGTCCCTCTGGCCAGTGTCCCGTTTTTTTCATGCAATATGACACAGTGTTATACTCAACCAGACATATGCTACTACTGAAGCCAAGCCAGCTTAACTTTCCTTAGTTTTCTAGGACTGCTTAGGCAAATGACCACAAATACAGAAGCTTGACACAGCAGAGTTTTGCTTTTTAAGTGCAGTTCTGAAAGTCAAAAATCTGAAACCAGGGTGTAAGCAGGGTTCTGCAGACTGCAAGGGCTCTTGGGCCTTTCCTTCCTGCTGACCTTCAGCCCTTGGTGGCTGCCTGGCGGCCCTGCCTTCTGTGGCTTATAGATGTGTGTTCACTTATGTGCTGTGCCCTGCGTGAGTGCCCTTTGTGATGGACAGTTGTTGCTGCCCAGGGCCCCCCTACTCTAACATAGCCTCATCTAGACTAATTATGGCTACAGGGCTGTTGTTTCCAAATAAAGGCCCATTCCCATCAGAAGCTGGGACTTCCATATACCTTTTGTGGGATAAAATTCCACCCACAAGAAGTTTCTAATGATAAACCACATGAAGAAGAGCATTACTCCGGAGGAGGCCTGGGGAAGTGTCAACTGCACACTGGAGGCAGCTGCTTGCTTTGAGGCAGAGTGGGCATAAGGAGGCAGGCAGGCTTAATCCAATCTTATGCCTGTCTGAGACACCCGGAGAATTACCTTCCTGACCCACGTTTCCTTATTGGCAATGAGCCCAAAGCCAACCTCAAAGAACTGTTGTGAGGGTCACAGAAAATACACAATGCCCCTGGTACACATCACGTACATTTAATGTTGTCTTTCACTTGTGTGTAAAATGAGCTGATTTCACGTACATAAGGTTGTAGATTTCATGGTATACATCGTAGAGTCCAAACGTAAAAGTCATGGGGAGACGGTACAGCAGGTAAAGTGCTTGCCACATGAGCAGGAGGGTCTGAGCTCAAGCCTGAGTTCATGGAGAAATGCCAGACACTGTGACACACACACACACACACACACACACACACACACACAGTGCTGGAGGCAGACACAGAAGGATCCTCGGGGCTTTCGGGCTAGTGCAGCCTAATTGGTGAGCTCCAACCAATGTGAGAAGCTGCCTTAAAAGGAGGTGGACAGCTTTTCTGAGGGATGATCCTTGAGTCATCTGCTCCAGACACATGCTGCATGCATGTGAGAACATGCACCTGTACACAGACTCAGACATGCATATGCAAGCATACACATGTGCACACACGTTTAAAAATGATTATCTGGCTAATGCTAAAGTCGTTTTAGAACAGCAGTAGAAAATGCTCTCATCCTAAAGAGTGGGAGAAACTGCGGACCATTAACTCCCTGCATCCCTAGAACAGTTGCTCTCAGGATGCGGTTGGATTGATTTCCTGGTGATTTTTCCCTTCTTTGGGCTCATCTGTTTCTTTCTCAGGAACTTCTAAGGTGGCAGGAGCTGGGTTTATTTCTCTCATGGATGGTCTCCCCAGGAATTTCTTGTCTGCTGGACACAGGTCTGACACCAGCAGCTTAAGAGTATAATGATTGTTTCCATCCTTTTCTTCCAGAAATTGTCTGGAGTAATCAGGACAGGATATGGCTGTGCATGTTCCTTCAGGACCCAGGGTTCCCGGCTTTCGCGGTTGCTTCATTCTCAGTTCTTAGTCATGCTGTGAAAATGGCCTTCGCAGTCCAACATGACTGCTGCAGCTTGAAGCATCATATTTGCATAGAGTAGAAAGAAGAAGAATCAGGCAAAGAGCCAGGTAGCCCTGTCAGTAAGTCCTCTTAAAAATTTTTATGCAAAGCCTTGAGACAGGAGAGAACTCCCTTTAAGAGTGAGAGTGGGCCCACAGTGGATCATCGGCCAGCCCCCCCTGAAAGGACAAATACTAACTGTCTATGTAGACTGAGGAGGCGTAGAAAAGGTGTGTGGCTCCCTGCTGACTGGTTTGGAGCATGAGGCACTCAGCCGTGAGCAGCCTCCATGCAAGCCCACTGGGCAGTGTCCTTCCTCGGAGCACCCCGCCCCCCAGCGTTTCCCTCACATTCTCTTAATAAACCTGCGCTCATCTGCTTGTTCCTCATCCTTGCTTTCTTATTCTTCTTGAGTGTGAAAATACAAACTCTGGAAACCACCAACTCACGATGGCTCAGATGGCCTTCAGATACGCCCGCTCCCAAACTTCACCTCACCCAAATACACAACGGGGGGAGGGGTGCTGGAGAGATGGTGTGGTGCAGTGGTCAAGAGCACTTTCTGCTCTTGCGGAAGACCTGGATTCAATTCCCAGAGCCCATACGGGGTAGCTTACAACTGACTGTAACTTGGATTCCTCTCCCACCTTCTCTGGGTATCAGCATGCACCTGGTACACACACAGACAAGCGCGCTCGCAAAAGCTGAGACAGATTCTACTGTGCTCAAAACACACACCAGCTTCACTTCTCTTTGCCTTTTCTGTTTTTGATCTTATTCTATAAAGAAGGTTGAATGAACATAAGAAGTTGGCCACTTACTAAAATAAATAGAAGGAATGGACATATTGGCAACTAGAAACATCTGGTTCAATTGATAAATTCAGTCAAAAAAAAAAAAAACATTTGCTACTGTTCAACTACAAACACCACTCCCACCTGTTAGATAACTGAGGTCTCTTAAAGGGGCAGGGGGCAGACAAAAGACAAGAGACCGTCAACAGACAGGACTGTGTTTATAGCACACAGGGCAAGAGGCAGACTCACTTTTGAGGGAAGCCGAATGGTCTGCCAGAGACAAAAATATGGCTGTGACTCTTTATCAGGGCAGGACGAGGGGCGTGCAGGGGGAAGTCCTGAAGCCCCTCCCTCCTGAAGCTGCTTCCAAGGTGAGACAGGCTGTCTCAACAGATCCTCCTTTCTAGGATGGCTGCAAGGTCCAGCAAGATTATCTGTAACCTGGCAGGAATCCCGTTTCACCAGCAGGTGCTCTATGACCTCCCATAAGGAGCGACTTAAAGAGCTGCCTCAGCGGTCAAGAGCGCGTACCACTCTTGCAGAGGACTAGGGTTTGATTCTCAGTACCCACATGGTAGTTTACAACCATTTGTAACTTCAGTCTGGGAATTTAATGCCTTCTTGTTCATGGGCACTGCCCACACATGGTACACATACACAAAGGCAAACCTCTCCTACACATAGAATAAAATCAATAAATCTAAGAAAAAGATAAACAGACTAGTTCCGGGTTAGAAGCATAGGTTGGTGGCAGAACACTACCACATAAAAGGCTCTATGTTAATTCCCAGAAGGGGAAAACAAGAATAACAACAACCAGACTACAGTGCCTGGTTCTTTAGCTTGGGGGAACTTAGTACCCAAGATTGCAAAGCTTGGAAAGTCAAGCAAGGTGTAGGATAAACACCCATCCGTGTTCTCCTGGTCCAGGAAGAGCAGAGGAGCATGAACCAAACATATACTCATAAACATACGGCCTTTCTCTTGTGACTGTTATTTTACTAAAGGCAGCTGTTGAGAGATGGAAAGCAGAAAGGAAAGAGGCTGGGTCTGACCTTAGGTGGCACCACATTTATTCAGGCAAGGGGACACTTTTGTCCCTCAATGTATGCAGATGGCCAAGATGCCTACAGAAGAAGATGGATGTGGTTGGTTATGGGGTAGAAACGACTTCCATAGTCAGCAAGGGAAACTGGGAAGTGTAGTCTTTCAGCACAAGTTATCATTCCTAACTGACAGAAAATAAAAAATCAGGGCAGAAGCATTATCGCTGTGTTCTGTCAAGGGGGGTCTTTGCCGGAGAGGGCACTTCTGGGTCTGTTGAAGGGGGTCCTCCAGTCATGAAGCAAGGACAGAGTCTTAACTTGATTGCTGTCCTTTGTTCCCTAGGAGACTTGGAAAATACTAGAGGAGTAAAACTGGGAGATTTTCTGGTAAGGCTGAGGGTGAGGGAGAAAGGAAGGGGCCAGTGAGAGGAAGTGGGCATAGAGCTGATTCAGGGTGACAGTGACTGGTCCCATTGGCAAGACTACTGTGCCAAAATGAGCTAGCAGAAGTAGCAGGGAGCTACAGAGCATCAAAGGAAGGGAGGAGGGGAAAATAGAAGACTGATGCAAAGAACTGTACCCAGCCTGGAATGAAACGGAGGAAGGTCCCTTTTAGCCGGAGTTTAAAAGGTCTGTAGGCAGATGTATCAGGAACAAACGGAGCCATTGTAGGGTGAGGGCTATTGGGAGGGCTTGTGCAGAACATGTTGTTTGGGTATGGGAGAAATTCAGTAAGTAAAACGTTTAAAAGGCAGAGCGAAAACATAGGTTTAAGGATAGTAAGGAAGAAAGGAGTGATCCAGGGGAAGAGCCAGGGTGGGAAGGCTTCAGGAAGAATTTAGGACTGGTCCATGTCTCTTTTGGCCTCATTTTAATCCAGTTAGGATTTGCTGGTATGGAAGTAGCATGTTGGCAGAAGAGGGCACAGGGTCCATCTCTGGCAGCAGTCAGATCTAGTTCTTTTAACCTGTGGAGTGCAGCAGCAGTCACGGAGCTGAGCTGGTCCTGAAGGGTGGTAAGCTGATCTGAGCTGGTGAGGCAGGGCTAACTGATGCAAAGAGCCTTCTGTGTCCCCAAATAATGTCAGGCAACAAGGGGGTGAACTGGATGGTCCACGGCCCATCAGTCTCCCTTCAGAGGTCACCCAAACTGTTTTAGAGGTTTGTGGGTATCAGTTTCTTGGTAACTGCTCCCAGGATGACAGATGGTGACATCAGTTACAGTGCCTCAAAAGAGGGTCTGTTCAAGGGATCATGAGAAAACTGAACAGCTGGCAAGGATCCAGAACCTAAGGCAGGAGGTAATTACTGTACAACAAAGTCACACACTAAAAACTTTTATATCAAGATTAACATGAGTTAAATGCAACCAGACCATGTACTAGAGTTCTGTAGAAGGATTCTGTAACTGTACTGAGCTGTTTGTGACATCAGACTCCTGCATAAGGAACAAGCACCTAGAAGCTTTGTAAAAAGAAGTCAGTTAAACTCAACATCCAAGGAATGAATGTGAACAGAAACTGTCTAAGTGATAGTGTTTGTTTCCAAGTATGATGAGGTTTTAAATATTAACATTATCAGCTTTTTTTAAATAAAGAAAAATAGAGTATCCCGAATAAAACATAATTTTTGGTTAGAACAATTTGCCAAGTTAAAATTTGTATAAATTTGGACTATTAACTTAAGTGACCATACCTTTTGAGTTGAAAACAGTATTTGAAAACATGACTTTATACATATTTTTGTTAACATCAAGTTGTTATACCTATATTCTAGGATTATTTAATAAATATCAGGCTGCATGAAGAGATAACTTAATTCTAAGTTGTATTCCTTACAAATAAGTGATTTTTAATTTTCAATTTAAAAAGTATACTTCCAGAGACAGTGATTGTCTTGTCAAGAGCAAATGATTATTTATAAAATTTTCTAAAATTAACCATATTCACAGACCCTTTAAAAAATTTCTACAGCATTTTCATTTTATATATTCAACCAACAGATGAAAGCAGTCAGTCATGTGCAATCTCTAGTAAATAACATACATGTAACAGAGTGAATTGACAAGGCTAATGCCAACTCCTTACTCCATTTGTCAACAGACAAATCTTTAGATCACCACAGTGACAGCAGTAAGCATAATTGTAACATCATTCTTTTTAAAATAGATTGGGTATTTAGAGGCATACTTCACAAAGCAAAGTAACAACATTAAATGAGCTTCAACAAATTCTGGCTTTGGAACTTCTTAGAAAACATCCACCCTCACCACTGCCAAAGCCTGTATCCTTCTGGAACCTTGAGGGCACAGGCTCTGGCCCTGGGGCTAGTAGTCTGGGTAGAAGCGAGATGGTATTCTCAAAGCACCAGAGGTGAGCCCAGGTTGGAGATAATCTCCTTCATCTAAGTCACCCCCTCCTGAAGAACTTGAAGGCTTAGGACTTCACTAAATAAAATCATTTGTTGACTCGCCAGGCACAAGAGCAACTGTTAAAGGTATATTCTGAAAAACCTTCCAAAGCTGTGAGTTTGATGACAGAATATCGTGCGGGACCTTGGGTAGTTAGCACACAGACCCTGAAATTAGCTTTCTTTAAAAGGAAGAACTGAATGCCAGGGCAAAGGGAGTGAATGACAAGGCGAACTAGCGTGCAGGGTGGCAGGCTTAGGCGCACGGATCCCCTGCTCACCGCATCCCCTGTGTCGGTTTGGGAGACACTGAGGGCAAAGCAATTGCTGCTTGCATCTCTGGTATTTGAGGCAGTTAGAATGTGGATGGAAGCCAAGCTCTTCCACTGGACAAGAGAATCCATCTCCCTGTCCTGTGAAACACGAGGAGCAATTCATCTTTACATAAGACGGTTTTTTGTTTGTTTGTTTGTTTGTTTGGTTGGTTGGTTTTTGTTTTTTGTTTTTTTCTGGTTTGGCTGTGTGGCTAACGCTTGTTAGGCCCACACAGCCAGCGCTGGCCAGGCCTCTGCAGAGGGAAGCAGAAGCAGCAGACCTCAGGCAGCTCTTCTTCTCATGCATCCCTCTTTGCCCTGTAGTGAGGCTGTGTGCATCTTTCTCTTGTGGGATGATGAAATACCCGAAGGAATTTCTTCAGCCTGGGAATGTCCTGTCATGTAAGCGTATTTTAATTTTAACTCATTTTCTCAATCATTCAGTTTTTGTAATCGATCTTTTATACTTGAGTTTAAATGTTACTCTACATTAAACAATCTTTCAGCTTACTTTCAGCTTGTTTTTCGTTACTTGTTTTAGGCTTAATTTGACAGCATATACAGACCACTATGAGGGGAGATGAAGATCGGTCTCTTTCCAAGCTTGTCCCTATAAAAGAATTACATTTATACTGATCTTGAGTGATCATTAGCTTGTATATCTTAACTATCTTAACAGTTTATGAGTTGGTACCTTGCATGAAATTAGGACTTTGCAATTTTATCCCTGCTAAGTTTGAGCCTTAAAAAAGTCATAATTCTTGAATTAAAGATTTCTTTGTAATGTATTTTTTTTTTTACAAAATGCCAGCTTTTTAAAAATAGGACTAAGTTTCTCCAAATAGTTAAAGCATAACAAAGATGGCAAAAATATCACAGTTTTTATATGAGCCAGTTTTCAAACAAAGAATCTTGGAAGCTTAGCATTGCCTCATTAATCTAAAAACAGGGATACAATGATAAGCAGAGGAATACCATGTGATCATCTTAACCAAGATGGCGCAAAGGTTGCATGGCATGCTTTCATCCTGATGAGGTCACCAGCCAAGACAGCAGTAAGCCACATGGTACTCCAAGTTGAGCCCATTAGGCACACACTGTTTTCCTAAACAACACTTGATTACAATTTACATACATAGTATACTGTAGCAAATTAAGGTGATTTAGATATTGACCTTTTACTATTAACCCTCTTTTGTTACAGAGTTTAAACTAACCCTTTCTGTTTGGAATTTGGAGCCTTTCAAAACTATACTTTCAGATTCTGATACAGCCTTTTAAAACCACCCTTACAGATTTTAATATATAATTTTGGAATGGTAAAAATACAAACAGCATTTTTTAGGCTTGGAGGGGCAGAAGAACAAGCAGGCTAAAAGCTTGAAGCAGAAGACTTCCCTGCTCTCTCAGTGAGGAACAGCTACAAGTTTGGAGGCCAAGGAGGAACAACAGCAGGCACTGGGGCTCTGAGCTCTGAGCATGTGATCCAGGGCTTTGAGAAAGATTAAAGTGAACTGTGAGTTCTGTGGGGAAGGGGCCTTGGACTGCAGTAACATTCCTTCTTGTGGAGTAACCTAAAGCAGTTTAGATATTAAGACCCAAAAGTGCCAAATCTGAGTCAACAGTGGCCATTTGTCCTCTGTCAATTGAGCCAGATTTGCACTGAAAGGCTAAAGACAGTCCTCGGTTCCATTTCTACTGAAAATTTGGAGTGGCAAAAACAGGGGTGAAACTGAGCCACCTGGAGTGCCCCCAAGCCTTGGATTTGAGCAAGGCCTGGAAAGTAGAGGTGCATCTGAACCCCTACAATTCCAGCTCTTAAGATCACAGGCTGAGCAAGGGAAGGGTCTCTGCTTCCAGCTGTGAGCCAGTCCTGGCCCGGGGAAAGCTCTTGGAATTTTAGCCTCAGGGAGTCTTAATACTGATGCTGTTCCAGTAACCCCCAGACCTAACTGTAGTACCCCCGAGTTAGGTCTAATGGGTTACTTTGTCCCCATGTTTTGCATTGTTGCGCGCATTCTGGTCAAAAGTGGAGTGGCTTCCCACCTAGGAAGTCAGACTGGATCAAAGGAGACAGTAGAGGGAGGGGTAGAGGGCCAAGACAGAGAATAAAAGGCAAAGCTTCCTGAGAAAAGGATGGACCTTCTGGGAGGTTTGTTGGTTGGTAGGTGGCTTTTTGCAACTCAGAATTCTCCCCCCCCCCCCGGTTCCTGCACCATAGCGTTAGATTATTACCGGCAGCTGCAGACACCCGTGTGTGTGTGTGTGTGTGTGTGTGTGTGTGTATGTGTGTGTGTGTGTGTGTGCGCGCGCCCACGCGCAGCCAAAATGCCTACAGAAGAAGATCATATGTGACCTCTTATAGGGGCAGAAGAATCTGTAGTCTTCCAGGGAAGCTGTAAAGTGTAGTCTTTCAGCAGGAAGCAATCAGAGATAACAAGGATGGAAAAAGAAAATGAAAGTGATTCTCCGGGTCACAGCTAAGGAAGCTGACTCCATGGACATGCTGCTGGGCTGCTTAGTTTCAGTCAGCTTCACCCACACTAGAGTTGACTGACCTGTGAGCATTTCTGTGGTCATTTTCTTGATTAATGATTGATGAGAGGGTCCAACCCACTGAGGGCGGTACAATTCCTGAACAGGTGTAGTACCAGGTGGTCCTGGGTTGTATGAAAATCATTTCTCCATGTTTTCTGCTTCAGTTCCTGACTTGGCTTCTCCTGATGATGGTAGACTATAACCTGTAAACAAAAAACAAACAAACAAAAACAATAAAACCTTATTCCCCAAACCCAAACCCAAACCCGAACTGAACCCAAACTCCTTTCTCCCCCAAATTGCTTTAGGTCAGGTTGTTTATCACAACAGGAAGCAAGCTAGGTCATTTGGGATTTGGTGACTAGGTAGGAAATAACTAGTTGAGGGGGTTTGTGTGTAAATAGCATTCCAGTAATTCCAGGCATTCCAGGAAGAAAAAATAGTACAAAGGGAAGGCCAGCCTGGCAGTTAGAGCAGTTAGTAAGGCCTTGTCTGTCAGAAAGTCCAAGAGGAAGCTCAAGAAAGAGACAGGGACTCCAGTCTGCCTTTTGAGAAAAAAAATGTGTGTGTATCTGTGTGTGTGTGCTTGTGTGCTGGAGACTTGGACGTCCTGCATGCTAGGCAATATTTAAACATTTTTTAGTAGATTTATTCTTTATGTGTGAATGTTTTGTGTGTATATATATATATATATATATATATATATATATATATATGAAATGTTTACTTGTTTGACACCTGAAGAGGTTAATAGAAGGCACTGGATTCCACGGAACTGGTGTTATGGATATTGTGAGTCCCTTGATGTGTGCTGGGAATCAAACCCAGGTCCTTTTGCAAGAGCAACAAGAGCTGTTAACCATTTGAGTCCTCTGTCCTGTCCACAGGCAACAGTTTTGATCTACAACGTGCTGAGTCCCTGGAGGGCAGACTTTACATAAGTTTTTAAAGAGTGCTCTATCTGTAGGTACACCTGCATGCCAGTAGAGGGCATCAGATCACATTATAGATAGTCGTGAGCCACCATATGGTTGCTGGGAACTGAACTCAGGACCCCTGGAAGAGCAGACAGTGCTCTGAACTTCTGAGCCATCTCTCCAGCCCACATTTTCTTTTTCTGTTTTTATGTATGTTCTCTCTCTCT
>CM053752.1:57119719-57151230 GCA_028658305.1 Pachyuromys duprasi
AAAGGGGTTTGTGATGAGAGAGTATCTGGGGCCAAGGAATACCACAAAAATCACACCATGCAACAACCCTCATGCAAGAGATTTATTGGGTGAGGGGATGAGACACAAAATGGCTGCCTCTGGGCGGAGAGAGAGATAGCTACAGGCTCGGTCATGATGATGGGCTTACAGGAGGTGTGAAGCCTGTCCATAGGAAAGATACTGCAATAGTGGAGATGTGTGCATTGGCTGTTAATGATGGTGGCATGCCCAACAGCGTTCATGTAGACACAAGGCAAGAATGCCTCCCCCAGCAGGATGGGCCCCCACCTGAAACCTCTGTGAGGTCCTTCCACTCTGCTGAAGCATTTCCAGTCACCTTTTTAATTCATCTCTTGATTGTGAACAGCTATCCAAATATCAGCAGAGTGGAGGGGCTTGGTTTGCAAGTACTTATTTTACAAATATGTGGAAGAAAATAAAAAAATGAACAACTCTGAGGGAAAAAAGAACGCAAACAACTGGAAACACCATTAACAAGCTAACTTCAGGATAGTATCTTAGAGAGTGAAGAGAGGTTCTCTCATTCTTTAAACCAAAATACTGTGCCAGCCAACAAGCGGGGTATTGGGAAAACAGAGATTATCATGAGAGAGTGAGTAAACACAAAGGGTTTGAGACTTTGATTAAAAAGAAAGCAAAATGAAACGAACAAAAATCTCAGAAAGTAGAACAGAAAGACCCAGGGGTAAGAGAACAGAAAGTACAGTAATGGGGGTTGGGGGTGGGGCATTCTAACAGACTGGCTGCCAAAGAGATATGGAGGGACCAGAATAAGAAGTGGGGGAGGGAGGTGGCTCTGTGGCTAAGAACGCTTGCTGTGCAAGTCTGAGGACCTGAGTTTGAATCCCAGCATACGTACCGCTGTACCCCCCAACCGGGGGTGGGGTAGGGTGGAGACAGGCGAATTCTGAAAGCTGGCTAGCCTGTTAGACTAACGGGAAGAGTGAGCTGCTATCTCAGGGAGAGAGCCTATCTCAAGGCAATAAGGCCGAGAGTGATGGAGGAAGATGCTTCATGTGCTCTTCTAGCCTCTTCATCCATTTGCACAACCATACGTTCAAGCACATACACACACACACAAACACACACGAATGCACATATGTACACACATGTACAGAGAGAGAGAGAGGAGAAGAGGGGAGGAGAATAAAGAAAACTCCAAGGGTTTCAGTTTCCAGTCTTAATACCAAAGATGGGAAGAGAAAACCCACTGGCCCAAATCATCATAGTGAAATTAATTAAAGCAAGCTTTTTTATTCATGTGCACACACTGCCTCTCCCTAAAGTGGAGTTAGCATTGGATGTGAGGAAGATGGCTTTTATAGCTCAGGGATTGAGGCTTCCCAAATGGGGAGACTTGGGTGTGCAAAATGGGTGTGGGCCCAGGAGGAGAATATAAAAGTTAGTCCTGACATCCTTCTGAAACAAAGACATGGTTGCCAGGTGGGTACATCAAGGCAGTCATAAGAGGGTTGTGATAGGTGGTCATACAACTTTTTGAAACAAAGGTAGAATTGCAAAATGGTTATTAACAACTTTCTGAAACAAACACAGGGTTGTTGTTTCCTGGAGCAAGGGTACAGAACTGTTTGTAGGTTAGGTTACAGGAGGGGCATAGGCCAGTCCTTGAGAAACAGAGTTTTAGCCATCTACTGGAATGAGCCTCGTTTGTCTATACTATAAGATGGCTTTCAAGCCCAAGATGGAGGCAGCATGGTTCTCCACCCAGAGTAGATCTAATGAATATGACAAGACCTTATGAGCTCATGTCATTATGAAATTTTAGAGCAGAATGAAGAAAGTCTTCTGAGCTAGCAAAGAAAAAGAAATCAGTTCCCGGAGCAGCACTGGGCTTCTCCTCCCATGTATCTTCCTGAGTTCAAGGCAAACCAAGGGCAATTTAGGACAACCCATCTCAACAACAAAACAAAATAAAAACAACAAACAAATAAACTCCAAAAATAATGTAGATCCTATTTTGATTAAAAAGGGTCTTAGTACTGTGTAGCTCAGGCTAACTTTGAACTTTTAACCCTCATCCCTAGCCCGTGAGTTCTGAGAGAAGCAATTGCCAATTTGATATGTGCAGCAGGCCCATGGGATCTGGATGAAATGTTCCCAGAAGGCTGTCTTTAAGAAACACAAACAAAAACTGTGTAAAACAATATCTGTAGGAAGAGGAATTTGAGTCTTAAGGGAATTTTCAGGACGCATAAAGTTATGTGACAATGTAAGTAAATGAAAACCAAGGCAAGGGCAAATGGAGAGTGCACAAGGAAAGTAAACCCCAGTGGGAATGTCATTCACCGGGAGAGAGTGCTTTCCTAGAGTCAATGTTAGGGCATAATTCAACATCACAGACACATGAGGTAGCTGTAGATGCTGTGTTTGCCTTGTACATACTGAAAACCACACTCAAGTTCGGTACCTGTTGGAGGCTGAGTCTGAACCAAGGCTGTCTGTGTTCACGGTTATTACAATGAGAATGCTACGCTGCTGTCATCCAAAGGTGGTACTCCTATGAAGACATGAGCTGCAGTGGAAAAATGGGGAGAGGTCGCACACCCAAATTATACTCTCAAAGTAGGAAATAATAGACAATGTCCAGATTGCTGGTATAATGCTCCTGTGGAATGTATACAATTTACCCTTGTTCATTCAAATGCTGATTTCTCTCCCCCGCTATCTGGTTTCAATCCAGACATTGCATTGTGATGCTTATTCTAAGCATCACCTGTCTCAAGTTTGTGTAAACATGCCACCATTTGTTCTCTATATTGTCAATAAAACAACCAGCCCCAATGCTGAGCAATGGAGAGAACACAGTGGGACATCCTGGTCCAGAGGGGAGGAGAAGGAAGTGAGTGGGAGGGGGAGGGCAGAGATGGGCAGGGCAGGACTTGGAACCACTAGGGGAAATGAACCAGACCTAAGATATGACTGAAAACAAGTATAATGTGTAAAATCTGAATGGGAGGAAACTATGCGGGCTCGGAGGTTTAGGATGGATTAATTATTGCCCAGCATTGTGCTCTAGGTTAATTAAATCCTAGTCTCTGTGTGGTAATTTGGGTATACAGCTGGTTTAGGAATAATCTCTGTTTAACTAAAAGATAAATCAACAGTAAATATTAATAATCAACAACACCAGATACAAAGAGAAAACATGAGATAAGAAAGAATTTACAAAACTATGAAATAGGAAGTATCTAAAGAGTTGAGAGCAGTAAGGCTTGGGATAGGCTGTATTTACATTTTTTCTTTTAGCTTTATGACACAATCTGACTATCTCCCTTTCCATCTGTCTTAAGCTCTGTCTTTGTCTCTGTCTCTTTGTGTGTATGTTGTATGTATGTGTGTGTGTGTGCATATCTTCCTCCTCTGGCTTTTTTTTTTTTTTTTTTGAGATCTGGTTTTTGCCTCTTGGGCTTTGGCTGGTTGGCCCAGGACCTCTAGCGGTGCTCCTTTCTCCCTCCCCTAGCACAAGGATTACAGTATGCGCTACCATGCCCAGCACTGAATGTGGGTGGTAGGGATCTGAACTCAGGTCCCTGTATTTCTTGACAAGTATTTTATTAACTGAGCCATTTTTTAAATACACAAGAACATAAGCATTAGTTTGATTAATATTGGTAGTTAAATAAAGAGCAAAAAAAAAAAAAATTGAGGAGCCTTTCAGCCTGTGCTAGGTAGAGGCGGTTTGCTCACTTGTTTAATTTCATGACAGCAGCTATGGGTCTTGGTTGGTCAGGAAAGGTCTAGAAGACATGTTCTAGAATGCTGTGTTTATCGCAAAGATAAATCTAAATTATGCGGAGGTGCTTTGAAATACTAGTCTATTGTTTATGGGTTATTTTAAGGGAAGGAAAGTGACTTCTTGGCTTGAGATTGTAGATTTCATTAGACAATTGAGAGTCAAGGTTGTGTGGCCAGTCGAAATCTTAGAGCGGTGCCAGGCTTTGTGAGCTTATAAGCAGAGAAGACACTGGTGTTAGATTCGTTTCTGGTGAGTATTTGGTTATTGTCTTATTCTTCAACTACTGAAAAAGTCACTGTCAATCAATACAAGAGACGAAATGAAGTGACTTTTCTTTTGCCCTCTTGGGAGCAGCAAGAGAGGATACTCAGACCTCCGTGTCATTCTTCTTTGCTCTGGTTCTCTGTTGCACTATCAGCCTGGCCTTGTGAACAGCTTGAACCCAAGCCATGGGCTCAGCTTCCACGGAGCCACCTGCGGAACCCATCTCTGTGACACCCTTCCAGGGAGGAGAGCTCTGGGGCAGGAGCAGACTTCTGTTTAAGAGCAGGCTTCTCCTTAACCCTGTGATGTCTGGAGAACACTCCTTTTTTATTTTTTCTACTGCTACTATTACTACTACTACGATACTGTCTTCACTCATAACCTGATGTAAAGGAAATGATTCTCGGATGACTGAGGAAATTCAAATCTACTGTATTATACACTGTGCATAAAGCACAGTGTAGGGTGCTTTGTGGATCTGAATGAAGGCTGAACATTTGACTATCTGGAAGGGACGTGAAGGTGCTGAGTGGCATGGCCCACTTTTACCTTGTTTAGAGGGACACCACAATTTGGAGAGGCCCTTTCATATTTTTATCACCTTTTGATAGAGACAGAGACTCATATGTCAACCACAGAGCTTCTTAAATAACTGCCCATCAAAAGGACCATTATTATCATTATTTTTGGTCCAGTCTCAAAAAACACAGACTATTATTTGAAATAATAAGCACCAAGAGACAAATGCCTGTAGGGCAAGTGTTGACTCGACTTATTTATTGCTTTTCACATTCTCAGAAATAGAAAATTGCTGCTACCTTGTCTGCAACAGCCTCAGTAAATATGCTGGTGGAGTGCTCAGGGATGGAGGTTGCGGGTGATTGACAGGTTACAAAGCCAGATTTCGAAAGGTAATTTAAGTATAAGACTCTACTCTCCTTTTGTCGTGTGGTATTATTTAAGGCAAGTGTTAGGTTGCCTGCTATGGCTTCCCCATAGCCTTCACCTCTATGACTGCTTGTGCTGGTGGAAGTATCAGCCTCACCGAGCCTACTGTTTGTCTAGCACCTTGTCAAAGACTGACAACCAAGCTCTTTCTGTTTGACCCAATGATGAACCATCTTTTTGCCTTCTTATGATGAATAGGGAATCATCTTTACATGCAAATTTGATCCCTGGCTTTAGATAGGCACACAACACACCTACCTGGTCAACTTACCAAAACAAATGGGAAATGCAGGGGGAAAGAAGGCCCACTGCATAGAGCAGCAAGGGAATGCACTTAGTATTATCTGAGTGTTCCCAGAGCAGTAGAAATGGCGCAAGCTGCTTTCAGGTCCAGGGACTGTTTGTACCACTGCATAGTCTTGTCTCCATCAATGCCATATCAAAATATTCAGGAGTCATTTTCTGTGTGAAAAAGGGCTTTGGTGGACCAACGAAAAACCAAACTATTCACTAAAGAACTAACACTAAAAATTAATACGCTAGTGAGCTCGAATCCCAAACAGTCCAAGTTAGAGGGCTATAGGCTGCTCATATTTACATTCTTAAGATTTACTGACCCAATGGTAAGTAGTACAGTTTCTAACATTATTAAAGCTATGATTTGTTGTTGTCGTTGTTATGGCTTTCTTTTGGGGGCACAATGAGAGCCACCAAGAAAAAGGCCAGAAAAGGGCCAGTTTAGCTGCATGCAGTGGAACACACTTCTAATACTAGTCCTGGGGAAGCTGGGCGGGGGATTTGAGAGACCAGTCAAGCCCCAGCTACAGAGTGAGACCTGAACTAAAAATGATAATAATAAATAAGCTGAAAGACCCTTTTATTGCTTCTGTTCTTAAAGGTGCAATTCCCTAACTTGCTGTGCCTATGGAAGAGACCAGCGCTGTTTCCTGTTTCTGAGAATACAATAATAAGCAGATAAACAAACACACTGGTGTCAGCTCTTGTCCTAAGGGCTTTTGTCCTGGGTGCTTATTATTTTAAATAGCCTTCTTTTTTTTGTTGTTGTTTTTGATACGCTTAGACACAGGTCTTGCTAAAATAATGTCTTTTTGATGGAGAGTTGGGTGGATAGAGTTAGAACAGGGAGCTAAGGAGTGAGGCAGGGTATCCAAATGTGGTGTAGGTGAATACTGTACAGGTCTTCTGGGAACCACACTGAGAGCCACCTCCAATTCTTATGAAGAATTTCCCACAGACCTTTTCTAGCATTAAAACATGTTCCACATCTGGAGCCCTCGGCCCTCCATGTTCTCAGACACTTGGTCTTAAGGCTTACGAGGCCAGTGGGCAGCCTGGGCCAACCAGCGCTCCTGAAGCCACATGGCGGTGTGTAATTTGAGAAGCATCCATTTGGTGAGGCACCTGCCTGTCCCAGGGTGTCTTCAGGATAGAACCTTTTGCTGGAGCCCCAGTCCCTGAGTGGCGCATGAAGTGTGTCCACAGCTTTCTGTTTCTAGAGCTCATGAAGTGTGTCCACAGCTTTCTGTTTCTAGAGCTCGCTCTTAGGCGTGGCTTTTTTTCTGGGCAGAAGGAAACCCCCAAAGGCTTCCCCTTTGATGAGCAGGGATATAAGCTAGATTCCCTCTCAATATCCAACCCAGGCAAGAGAACTTGAATCCTGTGGGGATGAGGTTGCTTGCAGTTCAGTGACCAATCCCAACAGGAACAGAACAAAGGGAGGGTTTGTAGCCAGGGCCACAGACCTGCTATGGCATGCCTGGCTTGCCTTCCCCTGTCTCTGCCTCTGCAAGAGCCAGCTGTGATGTTTATTGTTTCAGGCCAGTCTTGAAATGAACGCTTATAGGAAGCTGTCAACGTGAGCCTAGTGTTAGGCTCTGAAGGTCAGTTGGGGGTAGATGAAATAAAGGCATTTGCTTGCAGTTGTACAGCATAATGGAGCTGTTAAGTAAGAAGTCAAAATGCCGACTGCTGCCGGCTGCCGACAGTGCACTGTGCCATTAACCTTTCATGTGAAGTCATTGGAAGACATGAATTATGTTTCTTGGGTAGATTTTTTTTCTGAGAAGGTGGGTCGTGGCATGGATCTATTTTTACTAAAAAGGTTGGCAAAGTGCAGCGATATGGCTCTGTTTGCAATCAAGTCTTTTCTTGTCTTTGACAAGGTAGAATCGTTGGAGGCAGAGAAATCAGCTTTCCCCATCACAGTGACAGACCACCCAGTGGGCTTTGTGATGCATAGGCAGGTTTGCATTATCCTGTGTCTTCATTTTCTCACTTCCTTAAATATGATTTAGTGAGTCATGGCATGGTAGGGTTTCCTTAAATGATGGCAGATTGCTTTGTGTGTTCTTGTGTGCAAAGGGAAAGTAATCCTATTTATTAATTATGCTCTGCAGTTAATATTCAGTTCGAGCTGTCAAATGATCAGCTGTAGGAGGTGCATGGGAAGGGGCTGTGAAAACAGCAGCAGCTGTTGCTATAGATAGGGCCCATTGCTGGTGTGCCCAGAATCTTTGGAGAAATACAGATGGTAGCTTTCAAAGCTTTATTTAATGAAAATTGAGCTCTGAGCAGCAGGGATGTTTGTGTTCCCTTTGTGGAGAATGAAGACTATCCCACTGACCGAATGCCCAAGGAGTGGGTTCCACAGACAAGGGGTAGCCTGGTCCACGAGAGGACCAGTTTTTGTCATCTCACTGTGGCAGAGGCCACTGCTGCTGCAGGGCAGTGGAAAGATGTATGCCCACCTGGCTCTTGATGGCATGGCTTGTGAGACAGGGAAACACAGTGGCTGCCTTGCTCTTTTCTCCAGGCTCCTATTTGGGGCTAGACAAGAAATAAATAGCAGGAGCAATGGAGGCTTTGCAGTGTCTGGTCTATGCTAGTGTTCAGCATTACTGGCTGCACAAAACATGACAAGTAGTTCAGGTAGAGTAGGTTTCATGGCAAGGATTTGACAGAAAACCTTCCAAAGATAGGTGTTACTACCGGCAAAGATGCTGCAAGGCAGCTAGGCTATATGGAGAGAAGGATAGGAGATGACAAGTGACAGCGAGTACAGTGCTTGCTACGTGATCCTGGCAACCTCAGTTGCTGTGGTCCGCACTGGCCAGCCTTGACTAACTTATTTCCTCTCTCTCCTTTCCTAAGCCAGCTTTCTCCGACAGATCCAACATGGCCTGCACCCTTGCATGTCCTTGATATACGGTCTAGCCTTATCCACTGACTATCTATAGATGTTAAGACTCACTAAAGACTGAGACTGACTAAAGACTGATGAGTGCCTGCTGCATTTGGGCATAGGCTCAAGCCATTCCCCTTAGAGGGAAGTTAAGGCAATAATCAGAAGAGCAGAGGAGACAAATCAATGAAAGGATGACAAGTGAAGAAAAAGTGTCACGAGGGAAGGGGAGAGGGCGCCAAGGAAGAGTGTGTTATGCCACTTAGGTGATGTGGTCAAAGGAGGCTTGCAATCTGGAATGCTGATCAGAGCATCAAGGCAGAAATTTAAGGAAGGATGGCTTCAGGCAGAGGAATTAGCCTATGCCATGGCCCTGAGCAGGAATGCCTAGTACATTAAAGGGGTAGCCAGAAGCCATGGTGGCTGGAGCAGAATGCTCCAGAATATGGCAGCATTGCAGTGATGGGAATTCACAGATGGACTTGTCATGTGATCTGAAATGTGCACTTTTTTTTTTACCGTCTGGGAGAAAAGAGGAGCAAGAGATTGGAAAGACCTTAAGTTGGGGACTTGCAGTGTCCTTTTAAAAGATTACTCCAGGTGCAGAGGGCAAGGGTGGAAGTGAGGAGGCAGGTAGGAGACAATGAAAGGAACCCCCTTGAGAAGCAACCACAGTGGCTTGGCCGGGGCATGGCAGCAAAGTCAATGCAAAGCAGCCATTATGATGTCACACAGCTTGTGGGTGACTTGGATGTGGGATGCTGAGGAAAGGATAAACCAAAGTTGATGAGACAGAGCTTCTGCCAGAGGCACTGGCTACACGGGCTTTTCATTCATAGACATAGGGAAGACGAGGAGCGCAACAGCAGAGAGGCAGGGATTACACTTGTATTGTTGCTGTGTTAAGTTTGCCAACTAGAGAGCAAATGACATCAGATCACTACTTTGACGGTTGACTCTGGAGTAGGGGAGGGACTAAGAGCAGAAGGTAGTTAATTCTACAGTGCCTAGCTCCAATGACCTGTGGGGTATGCTTAGAGGGCAAAGAAGAAGCCTGGGGCTGCTTCCTGATAGCGGTGAGGAAGAGGGCACCCATACCTAGGAAGACCCGTTCCAGAGAAAGTGAATTCAGTGTCTGTCTCCACCACAACACATAGCGCACTTTCACGTCTGCTCTGACTTTGTTCCAGTCAATGGTGGTCAAGAATGGGAGCATGAAGCGTCTGTTGATCAGATTTTGTGGGCAGAGATTTCTTGAGAAAGGGCAGAGTTAGGATAGGCACAGTGAGAAATTGTGGTCAGACTCTTAAAGGGATTCCCCCTCCCCCTGCTGGAGATTTGGATGTAAAGTGTTCCCCACAGAACGCTTGGAGTCCAGATGACGGTGGCCACTGTGCACATAGGAGTTGTGGGTCACAGGGACAGAAAGGTAATGGGTGTGGCTAACTGTTTCTATTCCAGAACCAAAGTGTATATTATTTGAAAGGGAAAGGCATGCTGATTGTCACATGTAACTATAGTTATCTGTTCCTCAGAACCTGAGGACACGCTTAGAGGCATTTTTGGTGGGGAGTTTCCCAGTTCCACAGCATCTTAGATGATATAAGAACTATTTTATATTCATTCTCTGGGTTCTGCTTATTGCGAGAGATGCTATCTGTCTGGAGAGCCACTTTGAGTAAGGTCTAGCTATATAAACCGTGGGTAATGGAGTTGACCTTTTCTGCCTGATGACCGGCTTTGATGCCCTTGAACTGCTATGTGGCAAATGCTATGTGGTAGCCCAAACCTTGCTTTGCTCCCTGGCACCACTTCTTCCTGCTTTATCTTCAGGTGGCATCCTGTTCTGACCAGGAGCAGCAGGGGGCCCAGCCTTCCTGCGGAGGGTGAGATTGAGTTCCCTGTCTGCAAACCTCTGTGCTCTTTTATCAGCTTGTCCTGGTGACTGAGGAAAATTCAATGTGTTCTGTCTGTAGAATATTTAACGAAAATTAGAAAGATATTTCAAACATCAGAAAGAAAAACACATAAAAACTCTCAAATATTTCCAGTGAACACAGCATGTGTGCACGTGCATGGGTTCATGTGTGTGTGTGTGTGTGTTCACAGGCACATGTGTGTGTATGCGGGAAAAGGCCAAAGGCCAGCCTTGGGAGTCAATATCAGGAGCTTTCCAGCTTGGATTGTTTTGTTTCTTTTTTCTAAATACACTTGCTACAGGGACAGCAGGATGATGAGTGAAGTCTATGCAAATCCACTCTTAGAAGAGTTAAAGTATGCCTGATTCAAAAGGGAAAGGCATGTTATTTTTTCATGGTAAACAGGGATTTATTTTTAATGGCTTTGGAGGCTGACAGTTCAAGATTGGCGGTCCCAGCATGTTAGATGTCTGGCGAGTGCCAGCCTCCTGGTTTGTGCACACTGTCTTGTTGTGGTGTCCTCAGATGGCAGGCTGCAAGGGTGTGGCCCTCTGGAACAGGGGCATTGACTCCTAACCACCTCGTGAAGGCCACGCCTTGTAATACAGTCACTGTGGGGTTGGGTTTCAGCATTAAACAGTTGTTTAGTCTATGGCATTTACAACTCTTCATTGTGCAAATGTTCTATAAATTAATTCTGAGCAGGTGAGCAAACTAAGGTCACAGGCCAAATTCAGCCCTCACCATCTGTTGCTCTTCACGTAGCTCAAATACAGCAGAGGCCATGCCATTACCGCCTTCCCCCATTACAGCCACCTGGTCACACTCTACCCTGTGCATATTCTTTTAAGGCAGTCTTAAAAGAATATGGTGGTCTTCCTGCTTCAGCCTCTCTCGAGCTGGGATTACAGGTGTGTGTCATTACATCCAGTTCCCTACTTAGATCTCGATGTGACACTCCCCGAGAGCAGCTCCTTGTGCTGTGACCCCTCTTTAATGGGAAGAGATTCAATCCAGGCTGGCAATGGGTCCAGTCAAAAGTGCAATTTCTCATTTTAACTTATAGCTAAAGGTGGCCAGATGATGTAGTTCTGACCTATGAAAAGCAAGGAGCAACCTGCGGCCCAGTTTCTTTTCTTCTCTTTGTTTAGCCTGGGAAACGCAGCAGCCTTCGTGTAGCTCTGTAGAAGGAGGCCATACATGAGCAGTGGTGCACAGAGGCTTGTTTCAGATCTGAACTGATGAGCATGGACATACCTAAATAGATGTAAAGTTCCCATAGGAGTTTGTAACAGAATGTGTGTCCCACAAACTTTAAGCCCTTCACAGAAAGAGGCATGTCTACACAGTGTACCTGTGCATGCATGTGTGCGTTTGTGTGCACGTATATGTTTCCTTAGTAGGAGGATGAGGCCGACCCATGTAATGGATATGAAAGCTGCAGTACAGTTAGGGTTGTTGGCCATGAGCTTACTTTCTGAGATGCAAAGAACATTGAAATATATATGCTGCCATAATAGCTTTGGGGCCCAAGATTTCAAAGGAAAGTAAATAAGATAAGCAGAAAGTTAAGGCAGGCTCATAGAGGTTGTAATGTTATGTTATGGGACATATTAAATAATGATGATTAAGCCTATGACAGATCTTCTATATGAAAGAGGTTTATTAGGTGGATATGGAGAGAGAGAGAAGGGGGAGCAGGACATGATGGGGAGAAAGAGAGAGGGAGGGAAAGAGAGAGGGGGAGGCGCCCCGATAGAGAAAGGGGAGAAGGTCAAGAGGCCAGAGACCAAGAGGGAACAAGAGAGAAAGGACCAAGAGAGGGACCACGTGCCGGGTTGTCCCTTTGGGGTGCAAGGTAACCACGCCTTCCAGGTGTGGCCACCTGGCCAGTGACACATGATGACATCATAAGTTGCTAAGCAACCCAGAAGCAGGGTTGGTTCCAAAATCCCAACATTCCTCCCTTTTTCTATAATTAAAAAATGAGGAACTTGGGCTGCTTCTCATGTAAGGTAAGTTAAAGTATATGAATTCAGGTTCATTGGAAGCAGCTCTTGGTTGTTATGCAAGGTGTTAAGAGAGAGAGAGAAATTATAGCAACAAAATGGTCAGATTACATGGTCAAGAGTAAGGGAAGCCTCTGCCCTGAAAAATTTAGGGTAGAGGCTTGTCAGTAGAGAGTTGCCAGCCACGTAAGGCAGCAGGTAGGGACTGAGGAACACTGGGAGAACCTGGAGCTGCTTGTCCTGGGCCTGAAGCACACCATTTCAGCCTTTTGTTAATAAGTGAATAACAGGCGTAGATTCTCTTCTGGCTACTTCCTGCTGACACTGGGGGCGCTGTAGGGAGGTCAAAAGGCTGAAACACTGGCCAACTCCAGGAAGAACAGGCTGTTTTGATGTTGTCCAGGGTCTGTGAGAACATCCATGGCTGGGAGAGAAAGCGCAGGTCCAGCTTGTTGGAAGTCTGTGAGGTCAGAGTTGAACACTTGGTGGTAGCTGCTTTGGCGCTGTTGTGGCTATAGGAGACATCTGTGTCTGGCAGGACACTGAAACACATATATAGCCAAAGGATAAAGTTAAATAGGTTATGGAGAAGATCCTTTAGGTATGTATTAAAAACCTTTGGGAGAGCAAACAGATGTGGATGGTTTGGATCAAAGAGACTTGAACATGGGAACCTTCATTTACCTGGTGGGAACTTCATTTACTCAATCACTGGCAGTAACTAAAAAGGCTTTGTTTTGGATCTGTCATTGAGGCAAGGTTTGGTTACAGAAAGCGTGTAAACTTAGAGAAGCCCTAGTGCTAGCAGACACTCGGTGTAGAAACCTGAAATTCTCTAGAAGACATCCCAGAGGAGAATCTGGAGGAACAGGCATCTGGGCATTTCTCATTGGGAGGCAGAGAAGCCAGTGACCTTCCAGAGGCATCCCAAAGGCAAGGTGTGACTCAGTAGAGATGGCCCTACCTGGTCCAATAGCTCGTCAGGTTTTGGCCAAAGACCAGGGGCACAGTTGCCTGAGAGAGCACAGTCCACCTCGGACTAGGATTTTCTGTGCGAGCGAGAGGGGAGGGAGAAGAGACTGTGCGTGGGAGGCTCTCCCAAGGGAAAGGAAGCCCTAAATGGAGCTCAACAGAGAGTCAACCATAGCCAGTGAAGACTATGGCTGACTGGAGGTCTCTCCATCTCAAATGATAGTGGGAAGTTGTTGGACATAGAACAGTCAAGCTTCCCCTACCAAGAGAGGCGTTTTATGTTGATAAAGCAGGTGAACTCATCAATCCAGCCCATGTTGCATGCAGCAGATAGCAATCTGGTAGCCAGGAAAGGGGAGTCCCAAAACCAGGGAAAGGGGAAGAGTCCCACCTTCTGAGATAGGCAATAAGTGCAGTACTTATCTGGAGCCCAATTGACCTGAGAGGTGGATTCAGGTGGACTTCCTGCAGCTTACAAGAATTACTTTTAAGTTTTACAAAGGGGAGAAAACTTTAGACATGTTAGCATCACAATTGTAATCTGCACTGAAATATACATTGTAGAAAAAGCAGTGGACATACACATTTGTGTTTACAGCATAAGCATTCTTTAAGGTGAGCTCTGAAGAGGCAGACGCCTTTCGTGAAGTAGAACTGGAAGCTCACTTGATCTTAACTTTTAGTATAAGTACACATTATAGAGATTTAAAATCTTGAGCTTGGAACCATGATAGTAGGTAGTATAGTGGAAAGCTTTGTATTAGAGTTAGATTCATAAATCAGAGCTCTATTGATAAAGGTCAAAGCTCTGGACAGTCAATGCAACAGTAGCATAGCAACAGGAAGAACTATTAAGCAGTTTTACCTATTAGGATATCCAAATCACCTTAGACCTTGCAACCTTTATAACTTATATTTACCAACCTTAACATATTTTTTTAGACATTTAAACATTTAAAACTTGCATTTGCTAACCTTAAGCCGCTTTCTTAGACTCTCAAGCATGTATAACTGGTGTTTATTAATCTTAAGATGCTTTTTTAGACTCTCAAATAATATTTTTTTGAGGGGGGCCTTTGTATCTAGTTATTTACCATGAGATGTAGGTGAGACTGCTATGAATATTTATTGTCCTTTAGCTAAATAAAGGGATGGTAAAAGGTTACATTTAGGCCTGTTTTTTTTTTTTTTTTTTTGTCTGGCAACAAGGCATATTGTGTCTAGGCCTGACAATGGCAGCTCTAGGACTTAGGCCTAAGGCCTGGTCTCCTGCATACGAAGAGAGGTGGGAAGGCATCTGAAGTCTCCCAATACAGAAGTTGGTAACATGTCCGTGGGACCCCAGTGTGAGGCCAAAACAGACCTGTAATGTTACCCTGAGCTAGGCAAGAGTGGTGGAGGTCGCTGAATCAAGGAGCCATTTATTTGTCCTCTGCCAGGCCAAGGAGCTAGAAGGCTGGAAGTGTCTATGGCTTTTGTGCTGGTTGAACCTACATGGCTGGGCACAGAGGACAAACCTGCATAGGAACATTTTGACTTCCAGAGGCCAGTCTGTCAGCAAGCAGTATGTGGCTTGTTGAGGCAGCTGTAGGATCAGTGTCCCCTTTGCATTTAAAACAGTCACCTGGTGGAATTGACTTTTGGCTATACCCCAGCAAGATGGGGCACTGCAGACCTATTGTCTTTCGTGTGGGAATGCCAGCAGCCTCAAAGCAGCAGCTAAGGTCTAGAGCATAGCTATTGCCCTGGATGAGCCAGTCGGGAAGGCTCTTATTATTTTTACCAACTTCTATATGGTGACTCAATGACCATCCTCAGCTGTTAATTAAAAATTACAGTGAGACCATGTTTGCATCTGTAGGACTATAAATATATATTTGGATATCTATGAGATGACTATTAACTTGCATTTGTTAACCATTAAATATTAGGACTTTAGGTTTTGTCCTTGCTAAGTTGGAACTTTAAAAGTCATAAATACAGTTCATTAAAGTGAAAGCACAAGAGTTTTTTTTAAATAGGATTTAGTATATAAAAAGCTTATAGCTTGTGAAAGTCTAAGGCTATACTATAGATTGATAATAATACCATTTTTAGAAAACAAGACCAAGCATGTTTTAACCTTTTGGTAGTAGAGATACAGCATAATGAGCAAGTTTTAACATAAACATATCCTCTAAAATTAGTAGATCTTAATTTAGAATATTGGTGAAATCCTATATGTAGTAACCAACCCGAGTTACGAATTTTAAAACCAACAATATAGCAGAACAGTATAAAGCAATTTTAAAATTACATTTAAATTTATTATAGCAAACCCATTAGCCAGAAGGCCTAGTGGTGAATCTGGATCATAGGCAGCACATGGAAGGAGAAACAGCAACAGCATTTATTAATCCAGGAAATGAAAAGACATAAGCAGTTAGATGCACATTTTAAATCAACTTAATTTGGATATTTATAACTTTGAAATTTTATATTTATATAAAATTTATTTTGAAGCAGGGTTGAATCATAGATAGTAAAAAATAACTGTGAATTTTTATAAAAATCAATACCAATTTAAAATGAGGCTTGTTGTTGAGGCCTAGCCTAAAAGATAAAATAACCAGTTATGATTAAGGAAGCCTTATAAATGTAAACCCAATGAGAAGATTATATAAATCATTAGATTAAGAATTTAAAATATACATATATATTTTAGGAGCAGAGTGTACAGAAATCAGGAAGAAAAGATTTTTTAAAGCTTGGAAATAGCCTCTTAGGGTGGTCACAAGGGGCTTAGAACCGCTGCAGGAGTGAGGGAGGGGCCCATGGCAAGGCAGAGCCGAATCGCTCTGAGTCCAAACCGCAGCGAAGCCATGTGGAGTCCTATGGTTCTGCACATTTTCTCCCCAAACCAACATGGCATGGGAAGTCTCCCAGGAGATTTAAAATCTCGTACAAGGGAGCTTGGGCAGCTACGAGGGGTCTTTAGCCATTTCTTACCTGAAGCAGCGGGCCAGATTTTCCCGAGCCGATTTTAGCATGGGGTGAGTCTCCACGGCTGGTAGTTACGCGCATAAAAGCAGTGAGAGAAAGTGAAGGTTTTTAGGCTGAGGTTAGGGAGGGCCAGCAACTTTTTAAAGTCGATATCGGCGCGGTGTGATTCCCGGCGCTCCGGGAACTGGCAGGGGACAAGCCTGAGCCACTGCTGAGGCTGCCTCGGTGGGATGCCTCAGGCCACTGGCCATCGCTGCTGGCCTGGAACAGGTTAGAGCAGCAGGTAGTGCCGAGGCAGGAGCCGGGAGGTCACCTTCAATACCGCTGCAGGCAGTGGGACAGATGCGCTGTTCACAGTAGACAGTTGAGGAAAAGTAAAGATTCCCAGGCATAGATAGAAAATCTATTTTGTCCCAGAGGAGTTCAAAAGGGTCTGGTGAAGCCATGGGACCCATCTGAGTCACAGCACCAATGTAATGTTATGGGACAAATTAAATAAAGATGATTAGGCATATGATGGATCTTCTATATGAAAGAGGTTTATTAGGTGGATATGGAGAGAGAGAGAGAAGGGAGAGCAGGACATGATGGGGGGAAAGAGAGAGGGAGGGAAAGAGAGAGGGGGAGGCGCCCCGATAGAGAAAGGGGAGAAGGTCAAGAGGCCAGAGACCAAGAGGGAACAAGAGAGAAAGGACCAAGAGAGGGACCACGTGCCGGGTTGTCCCTTTAAGGGGCAATGTAACCACGCCTTCCAGGTGTGGCCACCTGGCCAGTGACACATGATGACATCATAAGTTACTAGGCAACCCAGAAGCAGGTTTGGTTCCAAAATCCTCACACCAAGGTCATGGACTTCTGAGGTGTGTTAAAGACCTGGAGAACTTTACAGAGAGCTGAAGCGACTCTGCCGGAGCCAATGGATTCCAGGCTGCACTCGTGGGGCTGAGTCCTCTGCTGGTGTCCACTCAGCCCTTCTCTCCAGAGTCCCCAACTCTGGAGAGTAGACGACAGTGAGGACTTACCTTCTGTCACATGGGTCACAGTTTCTGACCACACTGCAAACTCTTCCAATGCAGGGCTCCCGGGGTTCCTCAAGTCCTCCAGCTTGGCACCATTGGTAAACAGCACTAGGTGAGTCTGCCCAGAAGATGATAGGAATAGCCCTGTGGTCCTGCTTACCAGGGGAGAGCCCCGGTTAGCTACCCTAAGGAAGAATTACAAACCTCATGAATATGTCCTGTAAACTTTGAACTCAATGGCTTCACATCCAGATCCTCCAAATGCCCATCACAACACTGATGCCACCTTGGGTGAGGCGAAGTATGCATGTGACAGAAAATGATGGTGGAAAGAGGTAGCAATGGAAGGTTATACAAATAACTGCCATTTGTATACAGTTGCAAACAGTTCTGGGATTCTGCTTAGGGATATAAAGGACCTTAGGAAATGTTCCTGGCCATCAGTGTCTGAAGCATTAGGGTAAAGACAGCTTTGAATGCTTTCAAGGGAAGTAGGACAATGTGCCTATTACTTTTTGGCTTAAATTTGAATGCTGCCAAATGATTAGGGAGAGGTTTGAAAAATGCATCCTGATTAAAATTAAGTTCTTCCATGCTCTTCTTAAAAAGTAAGCCCCAAAAGTATAAAGAGAAAAAAAATAAGAGCAATCCTCTCCTACCATTTGGTACATTAAAAAAAAATATATAGTTTATTTATATTTAGAATATATTTATTTTCTAAAAGAATGTAAGTATCTTATGATATATACTACATATACATTTTTTGTCTAGTTCCCAGATGGCAAAAGGGGCCACCTTAATTGTTACTTATATACATTTTGAGATAGCATCTCACTAAATAGTGTTAAGCTGTCCTAGAACTCAGTATGTAGAGCAGGCTGGCCTGGAACTCACAGACCTGTGCCTGCACTTTGCTTTCTGAATGCTGGGATTGAAGTTATACCCAGTAATAACCCAGTAATGTTATTTTGAGGCTTATATATAAAATAAATTTTCTTATATTTCAAATGATTATTTTTTTTCTAAAAGGATGGTTTTTAAGAAAATTATAACATTCTGAAGTTCCTGTTGTTGGGCATTTGGGTTATTTCAATGTCTTTTATAGTATACATAAAGTTGTACAAAATACCTTTTGCATTTGTCTTTCTGATTTTTCTTTATTTGCATAATAAAATCTTAAGATAAATTCCTAGAAGTGGAACTATTGAGTCACGGAATTTGAAGGATGTGTGGAGTCATCTACATATGGACGGGTTGCTCTCCAGAAACTGCACACTGTATTCTGGGAAGGAATGTGTGAGCGTTTTCCTAAACTCTCTCTAGAAACATGCACAAGAGGTTTAACATGCACAAGGGATCACATCCCTTGGCGTTCTTGCTTGGCTTGGGGTGGCTGGAGGCTGACACCTCTCTCCAGGCCTTTAGGCTTTGCATGCCTCTGTAAATTGTTGATTCTCTTGCCCTGTGTGGAAGTTTTTAACTAAACAAGTTTTGATTAAGGCTATTCATTTCTCCTAACACACAGTGCCTGTTACACAGCTTATAACTCTGTGATCATTTTCTTTCTTTTTCCTGTTTGTGATTTTGCTGGCTTTTCCTCTCCTCCCTAAACAGAAAAATGGCCTGAAGAAGTATCCTTGGCCTTTATTTTACTTTAATTAGGCTGAATCATATGAAACTATCATTTTTAGGAAGTTGAAAATTGTTGAATGTCAGAAGCTTTTATGTGGCTAAAGCTGAAATGTTTTTCCTTGCTCTCTGACTAATTATCCTTCTCTCTGGACCCAAACCTCCTTCTCCTGTTAACAGTGACTCAGTGTCTAATGTATTTACTGACTTCTGTCCCCTCCCATCCTTCACTACCACATTGGAGGCCCTACTGTTCCTGTCGCCTTTATACACGTCTCTCCAGCAATACCTCCTGCTGCCTGCCTCTTTCTGTGCTTTCATTTATACTGAGATATCATTTACATAGAACAACGTGCAAACTCCTCAGCTATAGAGCTCCAAGAATTCTCACACATGCATATCCGCGTGCAGCAGCCTCTTTGCTCAAGATCTAGGAAGCTTCAGCTACCCCAGGAATTTTCCTCACACTCCTTGCTGAGCATCAACCGTCTACCACCAAAGATGTTAACTGCTCTGACCTCTGTTGCTATAGATCATTTAATATAGCCTTGAACTTCAAATAAATGGCCTCATAGAGTGTACCCTCTTTGTGATTTGGCTCTTTTCTTTCAATATAATGCTCTTGACTCTCTATCATCTACGCCATTGTTTCCATGTCAGGGTAGCACTTATTATTTTTATTGCTGCTCAAGATCCTGTTGTGTCACTCTCTAGTTGGTATATTCTCTGCTAATGGATACTCGGATAATTATTAAAGTGCTTTCAGCGTTCTTGAGCTAATTTTCTTTTCTTTTGGACATGTCTATAGGAATGGGATGTCAGCTTATGGAGTAGACATGTTTAATATTAATAGAAAAACCTTACAGTTTTGAACAAACTTATTTCGTGTTATGTTCTTTCCAGAAATATGTGCACATCAGTATTAGTGTACGTGTGTGCCTGTGTCTGTGTGTACGCATGCCTGTGTGCACACACACATATGAATGTGTGTGTGTGTGTGTAAAGGTCAGAACTTATAGGAGTTAATTTTTTTCCCTTCCAATATGTATATCCTGGGTATGAAACACAGGACATCAGTTTCAACGAGCATCCACTAAGTATCTTGTTGTCCCAACTGTGTAAATTTTTGTAAAGAGTCTGTTGAGATTTTGAACCTGATTTAGCTGAATGACTAAGTCAAATTGAGAGAACTAATATCTTACTAATACACACTATCCAGGGTATTATCCATTTTTTCTGTGTTTACTATTATTTTCACATCTCTATTGTCAGTATAAAAGTCAGGCATCTTTTGTTAGCTATATTCCTACATGTTTGCTTTTTTTTAAAAGCGTGTGTGCTGTAGGCGTGTGTTTTGCCATGAGGGTGCAGGTATGGGTGCGAACATGTGTGGACACTTTGTATATTGAGGCAGGGCCTCTCACTGAACCCAGAGCTGGCTGTTCTGATCAGCCTGGCTGGCCAAGCTGCCCTGGGGATTGTGTCTCCGCCTCCTCAGCCCTGGGCTAGCTGCCTAGCTTTTACGTGGGCTTTGGGGAGCAGCACCTTGGCTCTCGGACTTTCACTGCACTTTAAGTGCCAAGACGTCTCTCCAGTTCCTCATCTTTGTTTTTTGTTTGTTTGTTTTGTTTTTTGTTTTTTTAGAATACCATTATAAATTGTGTTTTTTAAATTTGATTTTTTGCTAGCAGGTGGAGATACAACATATTTTGGCATACCAACTTGATCTCACCTCTTTTCTTAACTCATGTCTTAGATCATTTATAGGCAAACATCTTTGGATTTGTTAGGTTCACAACATATTATGCAGTTTCTCTTGGCCACATATGTAGGATGGATTGCCAGCTTAATCATTTTACCTATTAAAAAAAAAAGAAAGCCCACTTCTTTCTTTCCAGCATTAATTTCCCCCTTTTCCACCACGTTTCATGGTTTCTGTATATTTCTTTCCTCGCTTCAAATTGTAATCTACTTGAGGGAAAATACTTTGAAGCAAACCTACAGTACAACACTTTCAACATGGAAAATATTAACACTGGACTTGGCTATGTGAGTGATAATAAGGAAAATAATGAAATTAAACAGTAATTGCTATGCCATACAATCAGTAAACAAATCCCAGGGAAAAGAATATTGGTTGAAACCATTTATTTATTTTCCTTTATTTTGAGTCAGTACATCTGGATTTGTGGCTTGGTTTGTGGCTCTCAGTGTTTTGTTGGTGTTCATTGTGTTATTATTCTTTTTTTCTGTAGACTTTTGCTAGACATTTGAGACTTCCAAAATAGCAGCAACTGTATTTCACCAGGATAACACAGAGCAAACAGATCCCTGGACTTCTCTCAGTTCAGTCCCGATTCCACAAGCTTCTGATGGTGTGGGAAAAACAAAACAAAATGAAACAACAGACCCAAGCACCAAAACCCCCAAAACAACCCCTCTGCATTTTCAGTATTGGTGGAGTGAAGACTGGGGAAAGTTCAGCTTTCAGCCTTAGATTCCAGCAGGGAGCATTATTTTTAGAGTTCTATTATGCACACGGAGTTTGTGAATATATCGTATTGAGGAGGAGGCTGTGGACCTGAGTGGGTGGTGATTTTTTTCTAGTAAGTAGGAACCTTTGTCAGTTCTGAAGTTGCTCAGGCTGAGGTGGCAACTGTAAGTTGAAAATGGCTCTAAGGCCAGGGGGAAAATGTGGGTCTGATTCTCATGGTGGTTTTTACTTTTGGTTGCAGTGGTTATTTTTGTTTTCTAGATTTCACCTTTCAGGAGGCTGGGAGAGACATGGCAGTGTTGTTTCTGAGGAGGTCTTTCCTCTGGTGTTTCTTGTCAGGGCGGTAAGCAGTAGGTGGGCACGTAATTAACTAATGCAGGCTGGCTCCCAGGCCTCAGGCTGGCTCTCAGGTCTCCTCTCCTTGCTTGTCCTTTTTCTATCAATTAAAGACAGACATTTAGATAGTTATGCTTTTGTCATTGAGTTAATTGAGAAAACTTGAAAATGATGGGGAAATAATAGAAAAGGAGAAAAATCAAAGAGTGAATTTCTTGGCAAATTAAATAAATTTAGAATGGTTTTGAAAATACTTGAAGAATTAAAATATATATGTGATTTCTCTTAAACATTTATACTTTGACACTAAAACAGTTCTGTTCTTGCTTGTATTTTCATGACTAGTTGCCTCAAACACCTGGCACAATCATTCTGCCACCCAGAAATACTGTCTGTAACTGCCAGCTATGAAATAACTGCCATTGTTAAAGAGCAGTGCCAATTATTTTCCAAATTTCAAAACTATCACCCATGTAGTCTAAAGACTGCGGCTATCACCTAACCTTCACTCTAGGTAAGACTCCGTGTCAGGAAACACACAAGCAGAGCATTTCAGTGGCTGTCGGGGTTTGTGTGGGTGTGGTGCGAAGTGACTCAACCAGCTCCTATTGGTGGCGTTTTTGTTGTAGGCTTTATTTTCTGTTTTTACTAATGCGAACAGTGCAGCGGGAGTTGTGTGTCAGTCTCTGCACCTGGCAGGCCACTTCTTAGAGTAACTTCTCAGCGAGAAAGTGCACAGCTTACCTCTGCATTGTAGCTTTTAACTTATATAGCCAAGTTTCCCTTCAGAAAACTTTTAAATATTGTTGAAGATTTAAAAATTGATTTTTTCCTCGGCAAATAATAATTTTATAAATGCATTGGCTATAATGTCTGTTTCCATATGTGTTTATGTTGTAGAATGATTAAGTCAGTCTCATTAATCTATTGTTTCCCGTATCTTTTATTCTTTGTGTGGTGAAAACATTTAAAATCCATTTTGGCAATGTGGAATTACAGTACATGATCAGCTGCAGTAGTCACTCTGCCGAAGAGCACCTGTCTCGGGATGTCACCCTATTCTGCTGCTCAGCCTCCTGCGATCCTCGTTGTGCCTGGACCTCTGTGGGTTCAGCTCTGAGGATCATGTGTGAGCAGGCAGGATAAGTCTTTCTGCACCGGCTCCAGCATAGCGCCTCCCAGAGCGGTCTGCACGGTCATAAACAACAGAATTCCATTCTCTTCTAAGGTCCACTAGTGTCTCACCCCACCTTCCCCCCACTACCACATTTGAAAATCCATTCTTTATTGGCATCCATTATTCTGCTTCTCTGTATTGACTACTATGGACTGTGCTGCAATCAGCAGGAGAGCGACAATGACAATACAGTTAATATACTGGCTTTCATTTCATTTCTTTTTTTTTTTTTAATTTAATGATCCCCCTACCTTTGTCTCTCAACAGCTTGGATTACAGGCACGCACCACCATGCCTGTTTCTGACGACCTATCCTCAGTTCATTTAAAAGTACACCTGAAACAGAGCCTGCTGGGTCCTGGTAGTTGTGCTTCGGTCTGTGAGGTCCGCCATGCTGATTTCCATGCTGCCGTATTAATTTATATTCCCGCCAGCACTGTGCAGGGGTCCCTTTCTCTACGTGCTTGCTGCTGTGTCTAGCCTGTGAAGTGATAGAGCATTGCGCTTTAATTTGCATTTTTCTGATAAGTGAAGGTGGGTTTTTCCCCACATAACTATTAACTATTTGTATATCTTTTTTTGAGAAATATCCATTTGAGTTCTTGGCATGCTAAAAAAAATTGGTGCATTTATTCTCTTGCCGTTAAGTTGCTTATATATTTTGGAAAGTAGCTTCTTACTATGGACAGTATGAAAATGTTCTTTCCCGATGTGTGAGAGATCTCTACTCAGTTCTTTCTCTGCTGGAGAGGAACTCTCCGGCTCAGTGCATTCTATTTGTCTATTTTTACTGTGCCTTTAAGGTCAGAGACGATATGCAATTGCTCAGACCATGTCATCGTCATTGTGAATTTTAGGAATTATGTTATGTGGGTGTTTGCCTGCATGGCTATCACATGCAGTAGTGCCTGCTATTGGAGGCCAGAAGAGGCTCTCTGATCCCCTTGGACTAGAGTTGCCATTTGCATGTCGGGAATTAAACCAGGTCTCTGGAAGAGCAGCCAATGCTTTTAACCACTGAACCATCTCTCTAGCCCCTCTTGTACATTTTCACTTGACTTTTTTGGTGTATTTGTATCTTTGAGAGAATTATAAGCTAAGTGAGTCAAAATTCAGTCAGAAAATGGAAAACCATACCAGATATTTCTACTAGTAGAGACTCCATATCGGGAATTGTTTCTGTAGATGTTGGAGATCTGGCAGAGCAAAAGGGTCATGCTGGCACCCTCAGGAGCAGCAGCACAAAGCACTCTTTCCAGGTGGAAGGAGAGTTGTAGAGGAACATAAAGGGAAGAAGACGCAGGTCAGCACCCCCCCCCCCATTACAATCAAGTATTTAAGACAAGGCCCTTTCCGCCCTACAGGGCTCTGCAAACGCTTTCCTTCCCCTAACTGATGTACAGAACACACCTAAAATGGCTAAACAGAGGCTAGATTAAACGGTGTATCTTCATATCCAAACAAAAAGTCTAAAGTCATCACGAATTTTAAGTTAAAATTCCAAAGAAAACCTGTTAGATTTGTAAATGTCAGCTGCTCTTGAATTCACAAATAGTTAATACCAGATGCATGGAATGGTTTAAGGTGTCCTGGGAATTACAACACTGATTTTTAAATCTAACACAGGGGTAAGCCTGAATTATTTCATCATTCGATATCTCAGTCTTCCTGTTTGGTAGATCAGAATGGGGCTGAGGTGATGCTTCTAAACGAGTGAATTGTGATCATCAGCTCAGGCAGGCTGTGGGTGGCTACTTGGCCGACAATTTAAGGTGACAATATAGTTACTTATTAGGTAGGACTTGAGTCCAACTCCCCAAGCCCCAGAGAAAACCCAGCACGTGTGCTCATACGCCTGCTCCAGTGGCAGGATTGGAATGAGACAGAGACAGGACAATTTCAGGAAGCTCACGGGCCCAATAGTCTGGTGTGTGTGGTGGCAAACAAAACAACGAAGGAACTATGCCTCAAGCAAGGCAGAATCCAAGACCAAGAGTCAGGCTGTCCTCTGTCCTCCACAACATGCATGCTGTGGTCTAAGTGTGCCATCTCACACACACACACACACACACACACACACACACACACGCGCACTCATGCTTGCTTGTGCACATGCAGACATACACAAACACACCACAATTAAAAATGTAGGTCTGCAGTGCTAATATTTATTGAATAGCTTCTATTGGACAGCTAAATAATAATCATGACATTCAAATAAGTCAGTGGTCATGGCACATTTTTCCAAAGACTAGATTGTTTTAGAACTAATAAATGTAATGAAGAAATCAGAGGGTGATGGAATCTAGGATAACTGGGCTAAACAAAAAGAAGCAGCTTTGGATCAGACCAAGGGTGGCCTTGCTGGGGACTACAAGATAGTGTGTAGGCTGAAATCTGAGATAGCAGCAACTTGAGCCTAGTAAAGAGGACAGATAAGTGCATTACAGGCAGGTGCAAAGGCCCTGGGGTTGCTGATGAGGTGATGGTGAATCTCGGTTGCTGTTTCTAGGGAATGACTACTACAAATGTGACTAATACAAACTGGGGGGGGGGCGTGGAGCTGAGGGACTAGCTGGAAAGGGTCCAGTTTACTCAAAGCCCATAGAAGGGCCGCTTTGTTTAAAATGGCAGTGGGCAGCCTCATGGGGGTGTGATCAGGGCTTGTCTGTCTGTCCTGATCTGGGGTCTGTCAGTGTCCTGTCTCTAGGTGGCTGTTGCCCTCCTGTAACATATACGCATATACATTTATGAAGTGTCATCTTGATATCCTTGACTGTTTTTGTTTGCTTCACTTTTTTTTTTTAATGTGGCTTTTTGAGACAAGGTCTTTCTATGTGGCTCTTTCTATTCTGGATCTCACTATGTAGAATAGGCTTGCCATGAACTTACAGGTATCCTCCTGCTTCTGCCTCCCCAGTGCTGGGATGTTTGCTTCACTTTTGAGACAGGTGTACTCATAGCATACACTAATCTCAAACTTACTATGTATCTGCGGATGGCCTTGAACTCATGCACAAGCTCAGCCCTGGCTTTACCGAATGCTTTCCCACAATTCAGAAGCTGTCCATCTGCTCTGGTGGCAGGGTACAGTTGTGAATAGTTGTGATGTCTTTATGAGGCTTTCTTCCTTGAATAAAATTTCCTTTCTAAAAGGAAATTATGTTAAGATTATATAAGGACAGTTGGTGTGTGTGTGTGTGTGTGTGTGTGTGTGTGTGTACACTTGGGGTACACTGATATTGAACCACTTAAAAATACACAGCACAACAGTGAGAAAAAGCCCCAGTGGGATTTGGCATTTGCGTACTGACTTTTCCCAGTGATAGCTGCTCTGCGTTTGACCTCTTGCCATGGTGGCAAGCTTTTGCAGGGGATAGCAGGAGTGGTACATGCACTCCTCCCCATGGGCAAGGGCGGGCAACGGTCAGGATGACTCTTAACTGGGTTGGCTTGCTGGGTCAAGCAGATAACTTGATTTTTCTTCTTGATATCTCAGTTTGGAAATCTTTCTGCTTTTGGGAAATCTTTTTTTTTTCTAATATGAATCTTCACAGGTGGAAGGGATAGAAATGCTCCTTTAGGCAATGGTGTCCAGTCCTCGGAGGTGGATAGAGCTTGGAGAGGTCAGAAGGCTACAGGAGCCTTGGAAAGATGACATTAAGAATGAGTGTCCGGCCAACCAGCTGCTTCCTTCAAGAGTGGGGGCTGTGTACAGACACTTCTTCTGCAAGACAGTGCTTATGATTTTGATTGAGCAGAAGTTAGTGTGTTTTGCACGAATGGCTTGGGGTACAGAGCACAGAGCACAGGCACCAGGCAAAGGTTTCCCATGTGGCTATGCCACAGGCCTGCTCTTTTCTCCCCTTTAAGGGGAATTTTGTAAATAAATGTATCTCTTCTTAAAATAAATGACAACAATAACAGATCAGCTATTTGTGTAATGAATGTCTGTCCTTATTATGCCCCAAGCCCTACAAGGACAAATTTTGTTTCTTACCTTTGGTGTCTTGTCATAGTGCCTCCTAACTGGCAGAGATGCAGTGATAAAATGAAGCTGTCCCAAGGACTAGTGTGCATGAAAACCTGGACATGGGGATGCACACCTATAATTCTAGCACTCAGAGGGGGTAGAGGCAGGAGCGTCAGAGAGTCATAACCATCCTGGGCTACACAGCAAGAGTCTGAGACCTCTTTAAGAATGACGAAAAGGTCCCACAAAGCCAGAACCCAGCATTTCAATATTTCACTTACATTTTGGGAAAGGGAAAGAGTGGGCCATCTTGGGGTCAAGCCTTTAATCCTAGCATCTGAGAGGCAGAGGCAATGGCATCAAGGCCAGCCTGGTCTATAAAGTAAATTCCAGGCTAGCCAGGACTACATAGTTTTGAAATGCTGGCTTGAATCAAAACAAGATGAATGAATGACAGTCCTGGAACCTAAGTCTTGTGACTGTTTTGTCTTCTACCTGATGTCCCCATTGTGTCATCTCAGAGTTTATAAGTGGCAGCTGAGAAGGAGAGTAAAGAAAAATGGCACATTGTCCTGATACTTAGGCAGATCCACAAAGCTGAATTAACAGGAAAAAAACAAAAAAACTCAGAGTGTTCTAAATACTTTTCTTCCAAGAATAACTGAGAGTTACATACAGTATAAAATACATATAAAACATTAAAACTCTCCCAAAGCCATTAGCTCTCTCTGCTTGGAAATGTGCTGCTATGGGAAATGGCTGGCTTTTGTTTTCTTTAAAGAAGGGCGGTGGATTCATAACTTACAATATTGGTCCCTCTGGTAGGTAGCGCTGAGAGCCCCAGGGGAGTTTGAAATTGGGGAGAAGATTAGAAGAGAAGATTCAGAGAGTGGAATAAAAAAATGGAATTTCAAACAAAACATGCCTGCTCTTTAGATGCATTTTTGAAGTCAAAATGCATGAGTCTGGATTTTATTTTTAAGCTTTGAAAATGGAGGAATAACCTCTGGGAAGGTTTGCCAAGAGAGCTCCTTGGGAACGAGCTTCTGCTTTGGGGGGTGGGGGGGTTGCAGGCTGCTGTCGTTCTGCCCCTGAGCTAACGGCAATCACCTTCATGGAAGGTAGTGTCTGCATGTGGGGCAGAGGAAACACACGGACGGATATTAGAAGGAAGCCTGGCTGATTGAATCAGGACCAAGCAATGCGACTTTCCAGATTAGCAGATGGAAATCTGTCGCGTGTGCTCAGCATTTCTATTTTGAGCCCAGAGAACATCTCCCCAACTGTTTCTTTCCTCTCTTTCCCCTCCCTCTGCAGAGCGTGAAGACCCCCTACTCTTTAGTTTTCTCATTTTATTAGTGTGGGTTTGCTCCAAGCCCATACCTGGAAGTTTCTTGGCTGTTGGCTGGGGTGAGAGTTATCCATGGGATAATGGAGCCAGGCAGGACTCTAGTGAATCTCCTCAGAGAGGAATTGTGCTGGCTTCTCCAGGGATACTAGCTGGATGAGTGAGGGTGTGGGCAGAGAAGGAAACTCACTAAGAGCAAACTCCATCCAATAAAGCACGAGGTCTCACTGGGCAAGCCAGCCAGTGCTAGGAACCCTCAGAGCTCCTCCCATCCACAGACTTCGGCACACACTCAAACACTTTGAGACGATAGTTCCAATTGCTGGCTGGTCTGAAATTCTTAGACATTTATTTTTTGCTTTTAATTTTGTTTTATGTGTATGGATGTTTTCCTTGCATATATGTCCTTGTTCCATGTATGTGCCTGGGTCCTGGGAAAGCCATACTACAGCATCAACTATCTTGAAGGTAGAGTTGTGAGCTTCCTTGTGGGTGCTGGGATTCAAACCCTGGTTCTGTGAAAGAACAGCCCGTGCTCCCAACCACTGAGCCTTCGCTCCGGCCTGTCATTGGTACTTCGTATCTGAGAACGCCATTTTAGTTACTATAGTCAGCTAAAGCCAGTATTTGACTAAGGAGTTCCTGCATGCTTGCATACATGTGTGTTCTCTCTCTCTCTCTCTCTCTCTCTCTCTCTCTCTCTCTCTCTCTCTCTCTCTCTCTCTCCATGCCTCTGAAGGCTTGAGCTGCTGTGCAGATGTCTGAATTGCACTTCACGAGTCCTGAAGTATGAGATCTTTCTGCTATTTTGAGGAAGGATAAAGAAATGAGATACTTCCATCTGTTTTTAATTTCAATACTTTATTTCTGGAGAAAACTAAAATTTTAAATGAGTTTTTATTCTTCCTTCCTTCTTTCCTCTGTCCCTCCGTCCCTTCCTTCCTTCCTTCCTTCCTTCCTTCCTTCCTTCCTTCCTTCCTTCCTTCCTTCCTTCCTTTCCACATGTAGGCCAACTTTGCTAAGCTGAGGCTCCCTAAGACTAAGCTAAACATGTCTACCTATTGATTTGTGCCAAGTCTTTTGACTTAGTTCCTGCTCTGATTGGTCACAGCATCAGTGTGCTATGCGGTGTTGTACCAGTGGTGAGGCCTTCTTCCTCAGAATCACCATGGTCCCTCTCACTTTAGAGAACACATGTATGCCTATTTTTAGAGGTAGGCATAAATTCAATAAAGGTTCTCATGTTATATAAAAAAATCTTCCAGCAGCGTTGCAGCTGTGGCAGGAAGAAGGGCTTCATTAAGTGTTTCTCGGTGAGCTTACTTAATAGTTCTGACTAGTGTGTTCAAGTCTAGATGGGCACCTGGGGTGTGTGCGTACAAATCTTTAAATCAAATACAAGGAAGGCAGAGGCAGGTAGATCTCTGTGAATTTGACAACAGCCTGGCCTGCATGACAAGTTCCAGGCTAACCAGGGGTACCTAGAAAGATCCTGTCTAAAAATAAATAAAATACAGACTGTAGTTGCTTTTGTCTTCATAGCTTTAAAGGTCCCTTGGTAACAGACACTGGAAGAAACATGAATGAACTGAGTCCCTTAAGAGCTGTCTGGCTGATTATGCCCTTCCCCATAAGGTGTTGTGGGGGTTAAAAGCAGGGACTCTGTTTTCCAGGGCCTGTGGTGACTTGGTCTGATTCTTGTCCTGAGTGGGACTCCTGGGTCTTAAATCCTCCCTCCCTCCCCTGCTCCTTGTCAGTGAGCTGGACAAGCACCTCTGTATTCCCTCTTTACATATGAAAGGGTTAACTGGGCTGCAGCAGCTGAGCACAGTGTAAACAGCATTTGGGAATGAGCTCACTTCTGTTTTGGGAACCTGAAGGCAAACACAGTTACATTTGTTCCTGTAATCATGGCCTTGTTTGAGACTGTTTATGTTTAGAAACTCGTGTTGGAATATTTATCAGTTGGGATGCTGAAACCAGCTCTGGCTATGTTTGCCAAAAGGACCCACTGGAGGCACGGGGCTCTTCCCGGGACTGAAGGAAGTGCACAGGATGTATGGGCCCACCTGATTGTTCTGAGGGCCCCAGGGCAGCCTTTCCAGGACTCACTTCCAGAGGAAGCAGCAGCAACTATTTGCTTTCTGATATTCTGTCACTGGAGATTCAGATTTCTGGAGGAGCTGCTTGTCAGCTGGTCCCGAAGGCCCACCAAGAATGCAAGTGGTTGAAGACCATAGTCTGTGGAGAAAGTAAGGTCGCCTGTCTTCTAGTCTTTTTTGCTCCATTTTTGCTTTTGTTTTTGGTTTCTATGTGGAACAGCCCTGGCTGTCTGGAACTCAATCTGTGGACCAGGCTGGCCTTGAACTCACAGAGATCTACCCACCTCTGCCTCCCAAGTTTAAAAATTTCCTGGGATGACAGGCATGCACCAGCACTGCCTGGCTTTTGGTCTACTTCTAAAACAGTCATTAAAAGGCATGTTTGAGCTTTAGAAAAAGCTTGGGCTTGTAGACACGTGTGGGTACAAGAAACTGAGAGCAATGTGAGGCACAGATGGAGCTGCACATTCCAGACAGGGCTGGGCTCTGTGCATCTCCACTGTGAGGAAAGGCCGAGACTGAAAAGAATGGCTGTCTGAATCCGTGTTGCTACTATGGCATGCTATCATGGGACTAGATGATTTTTTTTTTTTAAGTTTTTTCTGATTTAATTTTTGCTGAAAAGTTAATTTCACGTCATGTTAAGACTGCTGAAAGAAAAAGAACAATAACATCAGATTTAGGAGACAGATATTCAAAGTAAATTATACCTGGACTACAGTAATGAAGTTTAGCCTGATCACCTTCATGCTGTCAAATAGCAAAACATTCGAATTCATGCAACAGAGAAACTGGTGACATATGAACATTTTGTCCCTCCAGCTGTCTTGAGAAAAGACGGAAGTAACACTGTTTTCTTCTTTTGGCTTTCACAATGAGCTATTCTTGCTTATGGCTGACTTTCCTGAACTTTCCTAGATATAGCTGATGAAAAGTGTTCTTCAATAGAAGACCAGGGTAGTGTGCATGGAAGACATCAGGTCTTTTTGATCTCATGTCTTTTAGAAAAGCAATCAACTAGATTTAAAAAAAAAAAACCCTCCAGCACTAAAACAGGGAGAATTGGACAGGAACTAACCGCCATTAGTATACTCACAACAAAATAAAGCTTGTTCAGAAACCACAAGAGGTGGTAAGAAAAGACAGTAGAAAAGCTACTGAGAGCTCTAGAAAATGGATAGAATATAGGGAATGTCAGATTACACAGAAGTCACTCTTGAATTATAAAAATAGACATGGTTCTCAGACAAAAGCAGATGAGTACAAAACAATTCTCAAACATGAACTATTTTTAAAAGATATGTCTATATAAAACAATGAGATGTCATCTCAGCGTTC
>CM053752.1:57151330-57169540 GCA_028658305.1 Pachyuromys duprasi
AAGAAGTGACTCTTCACCTTGAATCAACCCTGCCATTCACAACTCATACTCTATGCCCCATGGGTTTCATTGTGCCCTAAGGGAACATCCCAGACTCAGTATGTAATAGAAAATAACTCCAGGCTTGAAATGAGAGGCAAACCAGTAAGTCGTGCTCAGTACTCAAGTCACAAACACAAATTAATGGTCTGTCCCCTTGTAAATGCGAAGATGCCATGAGTTCAGGTCAAAGAGATGTGGGGAGCAGCACCTTTCCGTATCCTCCTGGATTTTTAAGAAGCCTCTCGCTTCTTATTTGGGACTAGATGATTTTTAAAGAAGAGAAGTTTGTTTTGTCATCATTAGGGAGGCTGGGAGGTCCAAGCCCTACATGCCAGCAGGTTTGGTTGTCTGGCTGCTTTTGGGTTCCATGATGGTGTCTTGTCACTGTGTCCTTTGGAGAAAAGGGATGCTGTGAACTTACAGAAGACAGAAAGGCAAGTGTGTTGACCATGTGAAGTCTCTTTCAAAGCCCTCAGTCACACTTTGAGGGAAAGAGCCATCGTGGCTAGGCACCTTTTAAAGGCTCTGATATTATGCCGCTATGTTCCAACACCTGAATTTTGAAGGGTACATTCAAACCATAGCTCTGGTTGCAAGACTCTTCCAACTCAGGTCTGCTTCTCTAAGACTTCTCATTAGGAACTTTAAACATTTTGAAGTTTCAATGAAATAATAATCTTAAAGACATACATTACATAATACAACACTACTTATCGCTCCATTCATTCTGCTTGTTGAAACACTCATTCACGATCCAGAAGCAGGCTTCATCTAAAAACAATGCCCTGTGTGTCCTGCCAGATGACAGCACAGTGCTGCTTTAGACAGAGAAGAGCATTTGGGAATCCGGTCTTCTCATGACACACCAGTCAGGACCACAGGCAAGCCGAGAACAGCAATTTAGATTGAACAACACAAGAGAATCTTTGGGGTGCTCCTAACGTTGTTTTGAGTTTTATTGGCTTTCAAGTTTTATTTGTACAGTTGTTCTCACAATGCTGAGATGGCAAACACAAGACTTGCATATGTCATTTTGTATTTCTGTGTGTGTTTAGCTAAATTAAAAATAAAAATACCAAGGGCTGGAAAAATGTTTTTCAAGCAAATGGACCCAGAAGACAAGTTGGGGTAGCCGACCTAAATATCTAATAAAATAGACTTTCAACCAAAATTAATCAAAAAAGATGAGGAGGGACACTTCATTCTCATCAAAGGAAAAATCTACCAGGAGTATGCCATAATTCTGGATATCTATTCATAATAGCAAGAATCTGGAAATAACCCAGATGCCCCTCAACTGAGGAATGGATACAGAAATTGTGGTACATTTACCCAATGGACTACTACTCAGCAATTAAAAACAAGGAAATCATGAAATCTGTAGGCAAATGGTGGGACCTAGAAAAGATCATCCTGAGTGAGGTATCCCAGATGCAGAAAGACACACATGGTACATACTCACTTATAAATAGATATTAGACATATAATATAGGATAAACATACTAAAATCTGTATACCTAAAGAAGCTAGGCAAGAAGGAAGACCCTGGGTAATAAGAACAATCCTCATTCAGAAGGGCAAACAGGTCTGAAATCGGAAGAGAGAGAAAAACAGGAAACAGGATAGGAGCCTACCACAGAAGGACTCTGAAAGACTCTCTCCAGCAGTGTATCAAAGCAGATGCTGAGGCTCATAACCAAACTTTGGGCAGAGCACAAGGAATCTTATGAAAGAAGGGGGAGATAGAAAGAACTGGAGGGGACAGGAGTTCCACAAGGAGAGCAACAGAACAAAATATCTGGGCACAGGAGTCTTTTCTGAGACTGATACTCCAACTAAGGACCATGCATAGAGATAACTTAGAACCCCTATACAGATGTAGCCCATGACAGCTCAGTTTCCATGTGGGTACCCTAGTAAGGGGAACAGGAACTGTCTCTGACATGAACTCAGTGGCCTGCTCTTTGAGCAGCTCCCCCTGAGGGGGGAGCAGCCTTATCAGTCCACAGAGGAAGACAATACAGCCAGTTCTGATGAGACCTAAGGGTCTCATCAGGCTAGGGTCAGAGGGAAGGGGAGGAGGAGTTCCTCTATCCGTGGACTTGGAGAGGGGCATGGGAGGAGATGAGGTAAGGTGGGATTGGAAGGGAATGAGGGAAGGGGCTACAGCTGGAATACAAAGTGAATAAACTGTAATTAATATAAAAAAGAAAAATTAAAATAAAAAAATAAAAATATCTTTGGTCAGCTCTGGAGGTCTTAAGGAGTGTCTTTCTCTTTAAATAGAGAGTACTTTATTTGAAGTTTGGAAAGGCTGAGCTGTGGGAGATATTAACTCCCTCCCCAATGCCACTTTTTAAAAAGAGTTTATTTCTCCACCTCGGAGCTACTGAGACAGACACAGGGCTTGCTGCAGCCAGTAGGCTATTGTGAGACGTGGAAGTAGACTTGAGAGAAACTCATGGCTCACCTTCTTGCGCGCAGTACTTCTTTTCCCTTAAGAAATATGCTGCTTTTGGTACTGAAGGTAGTGGAGAGCTACTGCATTCAGCTATTCTCAACCAAGACCAGCCAAACTCAGGGCAACCAACAGATGAGTGATCAGGAGAGCAATGCCCATAGTTATTTGCCGTAAAGCGCTGTTGGGCAAGAGCTGAGTGATACAGTCTAGCAAACTAGTCAGGTTAGCTACACCTCAGAGTGTGTGCATTTAGTTGCTGTTCTAGTTGCTAGAGTCAAAATATGTGGCAGCAGCAACTCCAGAGAAAAAAGGTTTATTTTGGCTCATGGTTTTCGGGGGGGTCATCAACCCTTCAAGGTCAGGATGGTATGGTGTCCCTGAAGATGGGTGCCTACAGTGTGGGTTCTTCGCATCTTGATGGATCAGGAAGTAGAGAGGAGGCTAGAAACAGGGCTAGATTGTGGCCTCCAAGGCCTACCCTCAGTGACCCCCTCTACCAGGCAGGCCCCATCTCCTAAAGGTTTCATAGCCTCCCAAAACAGTGTGACCTACCAGGGACAGGCTGTTTCGACACATTTCATATTCAAATTATAAGTGCATATATAGCATTTAGGTTTGTTTCCTCCCAGCACTGGTGATTGAACCCAGGAACTTGTACCAGGAAGGCAAGCTGTTTGTGAGCCCCCAAATGACCAATAGGAATCGACTCCATTGCAAAACACACAAGGGCCTTTTATTACAAGCTCGAGCTGGGTGGCCGCCCTTTACAAAGACAAAGGTTAAGTGACACCCCCGCTCCAAGAGAACAAGGTTTTTAAGGGGACAAAATGCAAGCAGGAAAGTACAAGACTTGGTGTTACAGGATTGGATAAGAGGGTCTCTAGGGAAGCTGACCTTTAAAATGATTGGTCTGTTTTTAGGTGCCAAGACCGCAAATGGTCAGGCCTGGCTACCTGGGGGACATCTGGCCTCTAGTACTGCCCCGTTACATGCAGGTTAGGCTGTAGCAGGTGGGGGGCGGTGGTTTAGCACATCCCATGGGCTTTCTTAAGGGCTACGTGACTCCAGTCACAGCCTGAGGTTTGTCTGGGTGGGGGACTGCTGCTGGACCTCTGCTCTGAAAGGAATGTGGTCTGGTGATTTTGCCCCAGCCCCAGGAATTAACTCTAAGTTTTTGAATGTCTCAAAGAGTTCTACCACCGAGCTGCATCCTAACCTATAAGCGATGGGCTTCCTGGGGCATGTCTTACGGGCCAACCGTAGCCATAGTTGCCAGGGCCACAGCAGGAAACAGGCAGACCAAGTTTCAGAAGTTCAGTCCTTTTTCTTTCATTATGTCTGTCTATTGTCAGAGATTTTCCTCCTCTCAGAAATTACTTCCTCTCCAACATTTTTGAAGAGTAGCAATGTAAGTAGGGAGATGTGAGCTCCTTTATGTATGTTTTACACTGCGTAAAAGAATAAGGAAATAACATGGCTACTGGCGTTCACCCCATTGACACCAAGACAACCATTATTAAGGCCTTTGGTCCTTTTGACTCATATATAGAAATATCTAGAAGGAATTTAAGAACAGAAGATAAAATGAAAATATCATTTGGTCTACCAATTTAATTCTTGGCTGATTTTGCTTCATACGAAGTTTTGACTGGGTTCTGCCGCTAAAAATAATCTCCCCGTGTATGTGAAACTTCTCCAGGGTAAGTGGCTGTGTGTGCGCTTATATTTATGCATGCCTGAAAATTCTGCCGACTGTGGAGGTCTGTGGCAGCAGATCTGGAATGAAAACAATCCTGGGAAGATAAATACACCGTTGAATACATTTAAGAATATTATTCAAATGACTGCAAAAGTTCATTTTCGTGAAATCAGAACAACTGGAAGCCAGCAACAACACTTCACAGTTTTCGTTTCAGGAGGAGTTGGGGCACACCCAGCTGAACACACCCAGCTTCCAGAGGCCTTGGGGTTGCAAGTTCTGCCTTGGATTTAACTGGAAAGTGAGATGTCAGAGCCCCTACTGGTACTGTGAGGGTAGTCACAGGCAAGAAGCCACTGCAAAAATAGTCAGTGACACTTTGAAACGCAATGGAGCGGGGAACTTTCTTGACTGCATGGCTAGCTCTGTGTGTGCAGACCCCAGTGTGAGTGGCCTGGGACTGGAGGGGAGTCCTGAGGCTCTGTCTTCCAGGGAGGATGGTTGGCAGAGGTGTCTGTGGCCGTCATGAGGACCCCGTCACTTCCCCCTTTGCCCACTCCGCAGACCCGATCTGCCATGTTCTTTCACAGAGAGTCCCTGTTTCCTTGGGGCCCATGCTTTTCATCCAGTTTTCACTCAGAGAGAAGAACTCGTGTCTGGGAGTGGTTTAGGCAGGAATTTTGGATCATACCAAGTTTACAAGACTGGAAAAAAAGGGGGGAGGGTGAGAGTGACAGAGGGGTGAGCATCCTGTCTCTCACAGGTGTGGAAAGGCACAGTGGAGCTTCTTTCTCCCATGAACTCCCTGATCTGAAGGGTGACCATGAGACTGCTCAGACAGTGTTGCTTTCTCTCCAGATGCGCTGATGCAGCCAAGCCTTGAGACAAGTTTTGGAAAGAATTCAGTCAGCTAGAGATGATGCTTTATTTCTGGTAGAAGAGTTAATGCTTTGTTCTGATTGAGCTAAGTTCCCCCAGTGCAGATGAGTGATTGTAACATGATCCTGAAGGACAGGCTCTCAAGGTTGTTGGCTTTCCCACATTTGTCTGATTTTCAGACCCAGATGTTGCTGCTGGTCTGTTTTAATCGCCAAGCTCTGGGGTTCAGACAAAGGAGAGGCGTTGTAATCATTCCTGGGAATCTGTCCGAGGAAAGGTCCTTGCATTGTGGCAGCTGAAGAAGAGCTGAGTGCTGGCCCCATTAGAAAGGCTCCAAGCTTTGGGCAAGAGAGGAAGGTTACTATTTCCCTTCATTCCTAGTGGCCTGGGGTAAGCGATGCTAGCCAGTACCTGGGTTGGGAAGTAAAGTCTGCACAGATGGTCCAGAGAAGACCTGAGGCCACATAAGCCAGGCTCTAGGATAGTGGTTCTCACACTTCTCTATTCCATTGCACATCTGCCCCAGCTGGCACTCTCAGGGATAGGCTGTGCAAACAAGCCCCATGCAGTGAGTTGGAGAACCCACAGCTCTAAAAATAGCTAGGATGCTCGAGGGATGACAAGCGTGTTACCCAACCTGAGGGTGGAGGGACAACCAGGCCTCATCAGGGAGAGGAGGGCTTTCCCCTCCTGCCTAACGGGCAGCGAGTTGTTGCTGTTGTTAACCATCCACTCACGTGTTCATTTTCATAACCGTGGAATGTCTGTTATGTGAGAGAACATGAACTTACACAAAAAGACATGGTCTTGGCTGCCAAGGAGAGGGCAGTATGGGAAGACGATGGAGTCTCTTTACAACAGAGTCACTGTCCACTCAAGGACAGAGATCTGGAGTGACTACATAATCGGACAGAGCCACAGCTCCTGATAAGCCTTCACAGAATGACTGCAGCTGAAGAACATGACGGGGGAAGCGCTCACCAGATAGTCAGGGTAGGGTGGGGGAAGCAGAACTGTGTTTGTCCTGAGAAATCACCACAAACTTGATATCATAAATAATAGAAACCGATTTATTATTGTGTAGTTCTGAAGCCTGGCATGGGCCTCATTGGGCTAAAATCGAGGTGCTGCCAGAACTTACATCTTTCTGGGAACCTTTGCTTCCTGAGAGGGATGCCAGCACTCCTTGGCATACAGCCTCATCTTCCATCTTCAAAGCCAGCAATGACAGTCCTTCTCACATTGCTGCTTGCCTGCTTTTCTAGACTAATGAAGCTGTAATTATGTCCCTTTCCATGTGATGTAACCATTCTTAGTATTCTGAGCAGGGCGGTTGGAGCATCTTTGAGGTCGTCATTCTGTTTAGCGTGAGGGCAGCGTGGGTTCTGAAAGTGTGGAGACTATTCTCTGGAGTCAGAGAATGCAGGACAGATGTGTCGTGGCAGGAGTGAAGGAGAAAGTTCTGTGGAGCAATGGAAGGTGTACACGGCTGAGTGGCCCATTGAGTTATATTTTTTAGAAACAACAGCAACAACAAAAACCAAAACCAAATGAAACAACAAACAAGGAAACTGTTGGTACTGGAGAGATGCTCAGTGGTTAACAACGCTAGCTGCTCTTCTACAGGACCTGAGTTTGCTTCAGCGCCCACATCAGCTGGCTCACAACTGTCTGCAACTCCAGCTTCAGGGGACCCAACTTCCTCTTCTGGCTCCCAGGGGCTTCGGTAAACACACACATGCACATACACTCACACATACACATATGCAATGCACACATAAATAATAAATCTTTTAAGATAGTAAATATAATAATAAAAATAATCTTGTAATAGACAATAAATCTTAAAAAACTAAAAAGCAAAGTTCTATCATATTCAAATGACCTGGGTGCCGGGTGCATCCAGACTGAGCAGGAACCTCTGCTGTGTCAGACTGGAGCCTTTTCTTGTTACAGAATTATTTTGTCTGTGGACCTATACTTTTGTCTGTTTTCCCTCATGGGAGGAGAACTTGCCGCCTGGAATAGAGACCCTGAATTTAAGTTATTCAGCTGGGACAGCTTACTCAGTGCCCGGCATACATTTTGAAATGTTCCCCAGCCAATATTTGTTGAACACTTCTCATGCACAATGAAGAATCGCAGTTGGTGGAAACTCACACTCTCTTTCCCTCTGTTCTCCAGTGCATGCTTTACCATAGTAAAAGCTCAGCTTAGTGCACAATGGTGTCATACTATAAAACTGTCCTGAGTGTAGGTAGGTTATCAGTCCTTAGAACCTGGCTCTTTAATGCTTCCTGCTGAAGAGGGGATAGAGAGAAGGAAAGTCAGGTGATGAATGTTAGGTACATCCGAGAGGTGGTGTGTGACAGGTATGGAACCAAAAGAGCTCACGGAAATCAAAGCCAAGAAGACCAGTGAGTCAGGGTGATAGAAAGGTTTTGAATCAGTGTGATTGAAAGGTTTTGGTGACACAGAGCGGGGGAAAAAAGGAAAAAAAAACCCACAAATTTTGGATGCACCCTGACTTGCATTTAAATCCTCTCAAGTTTGGCCAGCAAGATGACTCAGCAGGCAAAGAGACTAGTGGCCGGGCCCGATGACCTTCCTTTGCTCATGAGGACCCACATGGTGAGGAGGAGGGACCTGACTCCACAAAGCTGTCCTCTGACCTCTGTGTGTGCCACGGAGTGCACCCCCTCTCCACACTCACATGACAAATAAACAAAAAATATATTTTAAAAACCCTAACAGGTAGAAATGGGAAACAAAACACACTTCTTTAACAGGGGCTGGAGTGTGAGAATGTTAGTGAGGTTTCTAGCAGGAGAACAGTAAACTGTTGTGCTCAAAGAGACGATGTGTGGACAGCTGTCCACTGTGTTCTCACAGATGTGTGGACAGCTCTCTGCTGTGTTCTCACAGATGCTGAGGACCCAGCTAGGTGGGTCTGTAATAACTCTCCTTTCCTGCTTGTGTTTGGAAACAGTGAAGGAATAAGCACAGGAGCCAGACAGACGAGGAGGCCATGCTGTATGTGTTGGCTTTGTGGCTCACACTGACACTGAGCTGACGGAGTTGGCATGTTTGGCCACCCCTGCCCACCAGTCACCAGCTTCTCCCACCCAGCTCTGCCGAAGTCTTACCCACACGTCTGCTCTTTCCAGGGCAGAGCCTCGTCCTTCATCGTGCCGACTCTGAAGCTGAACTTAATATTTTCTTTGCATTTCCTCCCTGGCATTCACTGGAGCTTTCAGAACGAAGTTGTGGGGTGTCGTGGGGAGTAACACCAAACCCCTGGTAGTTTTTCTACTCGAAACAACACAATGACGAAGACCATTAAACATTTTGCTCAAGACTTTTTGGCAGTTGGATCTCCTTTCTTCCTTCTGTCACATCCTTCTGTATGTGTGTGTCCTCTAAGGACAGATTGCTTAATTCTTATCAGTTCATTTATTAATTTACTATAGTAGATGCTGAGCCTGGAGCCTCACACACACTACAGACACCACTGAACTGGCAGAACACTTATTTAAGCCCTTGATGCTTTGGACACATGATTCTCTTTGTAGCTCGGGCTGGCCTCACCTTCTGCTTCCCCAGAGCCCGAGTTGCTCAGCTGCCCTTGGTTCATTCCTCCTTAAGTCTGCAAGTTACCACCTTTCCTGTTGCTCAGCTGGCCAGAGGCAGGCCAGAGGTCACAACCTACTGAAGAGCCTTCAAAGTAGGAGAGATTTATACCAAAGACTTTCTTTTTTTAATACATTTGTGATTGTGGATGCTAAGTTAGAGAGAAAAAAAAACCATAAAATCAAAACTACAGCTTTTATTTCACTGTGGTTTAGGTAAAATTAACAAACTAGTCATAAACTTCTGTAAAGTGTTTCTGACCCAGAGTACCTCGGGGTTCATATTTTGTTCTTCTTTAAAAATGATGTCTGAGGTTTGCTTAACTGAACACAGATGGTCCTGAGAGACTAGATTGGCCAAGTGTCACAGAGACTATGCCATGGTAGTACAAAGATATTTTTTCTTTTCTTTTTTCTTTAAGATTTATTTATTATGCATACAATGTTCTATCTGTAAGAGGGCACCAGATATTACTACAGATGGTTGTGAGCCACCATGTGGTTGCTGGGAATTGAACTCAGAACCTCTGGAAGAGCACTCATTGCTCTTAACCTCTGAGCCGTTTCTCCAGCCCTTGGTACAAAGATTCTTTTTGAGACAGGGTCTCCGGTAGCTCAGGTTGGCCTTGAACTCACTATGCACCCCCACTTTCCACCTCCCAAGTGCTGGGATGACAAGTATGTAATACCTCTTCTGGCTCTGCTGTGATTGCTGTGGAAGGAGAAGTTGGTACCCAGGGATGGCACGTGCCAGTTTCAAAGGCTCTTCCAACAGGTTGTTTGCCTGACGCTGTCTCCTCCCTTTCAAGCAGGAGATACTTTTATTTTTTCATTTATTTACTTTGTTTTATTGAGTGAACACTGGAAGAGGGCAAATGGGCTGGGAGGTAGGTGGAGTAGGGTCAGGAGGAAGGACCGTCTTCCTATGCTGGGATTATGAAGGTTCTTCTTTTGTATGTGTGACTCATGCCTTGGGAAGAAGAGCAGTCAGTCCAGATGGGCTGGGATAGAGTCCCAGAGCTTCATCAAGAAGAACCTTCCTTCTGGCCCTGACTTTGATTCGGGCCTCCCTCCTGATTCCCCAGGGAAGTCAGGGAACCCTTTAACCCTATCGCTAGGTTGGAGGCCTGCCTGGTCTTCTAAGAAAGTTATGTTTCCAGGACATCCAGGCGGGGAGTAGCACTCAAGAAGGTCTGAGAGAGGCAGTGAGATCGTGTGTCTGCGCCCCTGAGTGTGAGGCGGTGGTCATGCCTGGGGCCTGCTGGCTTCCAGAGTACCCTAGGAGACATCTTTGGTGAAAGTGTTTTATGGTGGCTATATGCTCTCTGAGAGCCCACTCCTTCCATGAGCCTTTGGTTGACCATGAAGGTCTGGAGAGAAGCGGATACTGCCAGACTCCTTTTCCAAATGACTCTCAAGGAGATTCTTATGGCTTCCAAGACTCAGGACCTTAGAGATGACAAGCGCCATCCTTTCTCTTTTCTTACCTGCAGCAGATTACCATTCACTCTTTCAATAGTTATTTGGCTCCAGTTAACAGGTTGGGAGGCCTAACTCTTTGTGCAAGGCTCCTCTGTCCCATTGGCCTGTGCATCTGTGTCTCCACCATGGAGAGAGAGAACTTCCCCTTTGACTTTGAAAACTGTTTGGGGTTGATTCTCTCCGAGAGAATATCTGCTGCTGCCCACACTTCAGCCTCATGCTGAGAGACCATCTCTCCAGAGGGCTTCCTCCATCACCATTAAGGCAAACATTTCCCAGTGCCTATGTCGCTGTTCCCAGCCACGATTTTGACGGATGGATGCCTCTCTCCCCAACTGGCGGTTCAGGGGTAAAAGCCTCATCTGTTTGCTGCTCCCCATTATATTTCCAGGGTCCAGTGAAGTCCACATTCTCAGTACATTTGTCAAACGAATGGGGGCAGGGGGATACAGACATCTTGCCATCTGGAAGAAGAGACTCTTAAACAATGCTAAGCTAAGATTCAGCCGTGCTCTGTGCCATAGGAGAGACAAGGACCACTGCGGAAGCACAAAGGTGGGGCTCACCCAGGAATTAGGGGTGCTCAAGGAAGCTTCCATAGCCAACAGCTGGGAAAGAGGACTGACTAGAGCCAAACTAAGGCACTGCACTCAAACCCAGATTTTACCCTTGACATTTCATTGTTCCTTATGAAGGTTACTTGTGGCAATGTTTCCAGGCATGAAGAGCCAACAGTGTAAGTCCTGCCTTGCCTAATGTTGAAGAACCCACACCAAGTATGGCTTCCTGGGAACCACACTCATCTCTCTGAGCCCCACCAGTTCCCTCTGGGCGGGTACAAGGCATCATCCTTCTGTCTTCAGAGTCTTTAAGCCTCGATAGCCAGGGCAGAACAAAAGCAGATCCCAGGTGAGGTTGAGACCATCATTGAGAAGGAGAAAAAAGGAGGGGAGGGGAGGAAGGGAAGAAAAGGGAAGAAAGGAGAGGAGGAGGGAAGGCAGAGAGAAGAGGTAGAAGAGGTCTAGTTCAGGGGGTTTTTCCTGAGCCCAAGAAACTTGGGCTGGAGATGGAGGACATCCCCAGACTCCTCAGCACGACTGGCCAGCTCCTCGGAGAGCAGGGGGTACTTGCTACTGACGTCCTCAGTCACACATACATTCTTTCACAAGCACACTTACTGCATTTTTAAAAAGTGAAATGTAGGTGTGCCCAAAATATGAGGGTGGCACTCAGAGAAGACAGGGGATTTCCAGAAGATTAACGTCTTTTTCAAGGGGCAGCCTGAGGGTTCCGACTTAACACTGCTTACAGCTCAGCTTCCTCAGAGACAAAGCAGGCAAGAGATGTGATTCCTCTTGTTTCCCCCTCCTGTGTGTGCATGTGTGTGCGCGTGCGAGTGCATGCACAAGCGTGAGCACCCACCTGCAAATGTATGTCCCAATGTGCACTCAGAGGCCAAGGGAGGAATTGTGTGTCCTGTTTTTGTCCTTCTTCTTTTTACTCCTTTGAGGCAGGGTCTCTCACTGAGCCTGGAGCTCTGCGAGTGGCCATAAGACCCCAGCGATGTTGCCTCTGCTCTCCTTCCCCACAGCACTGGGGTTGTTTGTGTGCACATGTGTGTGAATGTGTGCATGTGAGTGTGTGTGTCCATGCCCTTCTTTTCATGTGGTGCTGGGCTCCGACCTCAGGTTCTCAATGCTTGTGTAGCAATCACTCTTTGATTTATTTAGATCTCCAGTTGCTCTTACTAAAAATGCTTAGCACAAATTCTCTCTTGAAATTTGAGAAAATGTAAACCCTTGTACATCTTTTATGATATTTTTAATGTTTTTGGGTACTGAAAAAAGTGTTATCTAGTCTGGAATTATCTAGTCTGACGGCACACAAAAATTGTTAAAGCTTTAAAGATGTGTTTGTTAGACTGACGTCTTACCTTCCAAGGATTTATGTTCTCCCTTACAGGAGCCTCTGCTGAGAAGAATAAGGATGTAGCGCTCTGCATTCTGGGTGCTTTGCGGCAGCCTTTGTTCCTGCTGTGGGATTATTTAGCTCTGCGGTGGCAGAGCTCTTCAAGGTGACGCTCTCATCATAGTGTGTCCTCACACATGCTCACCAGGCAATAAAAAGAGCTGTAGGGAAGGTGAGGACACAGGTGGACTTTAGATTGGCTTTCTTCTATGGCTGTCCGTCATGGCGGTCCACACAGAAGGTTGCTGTGTTTTTAAGAGCCGCCGTGGGAAACTGACTTCTGTGCTTTATCATTCTGGACAAGCAGAGATCAGTTAGAAGCTGGCTAGCTAACGAAGTACCATCTTCGCCAACACACGCAGTGGCATTTTGCCAGCTCTGCAGCAGTGGGTCTGGTTCTGCAGCCCTTTAGTTACCATCCCGGGCTGGTTTGCAGGCGAGCACACCTTTAGCTTCCTTAGATGGTGGCAGGCTGCTTCCTAGAGTGTGGAATAGCCTTTCCTCAAACCAGAATGTGGAAATGCTCCTGTGTTTACCTCATCAGAGCTTGGAGAAATACTTGTCCCTGTTTTATCTGCTGGACTATGGGGAGTGTGAATTAGTCAAGAGTCTCTGGAGAAACAGAAGAACAGGACCGTGTGCTCTGCAGTACACAGTGTTACCTCTCAGGATGCAGGGGATTGGTTCAAGGCCTCCCACAGCTATCACATGAAACACCGTAACGCACATAGAACTTACACACTATTCTCCAATACACTTCGTCATCACTGTATTAGCTATAGTACCTAATATGACGTAAATGGTTGTTACACTATATTATTGAAAGAATAATGATGCCACAATATTTACATATATTTGCTGAAGATACAAGTTTTGAGAAATATGTATGATTTGAGTTGTTGAATTAAAAAAATTCAGAACCCATGAATATGGCCTATGCATATATAGATACTGTTAACATCTTTTTTATACATACATAAGAGTTACTTTTACTTTATGTGTGTAGGCATTTTGGCTGCATGTATATATATATATATATATATATATATATATATATATATATATATTATGTATGTGTAGGGCCTGTGGAGGCCAGAAAAGGGACTTAGACTCACCGAAACTGGAATTGTGTGGTGCCATGTGGGTACTGGGAACTGAACCCAGGTCCTCTGTAAGAGCAACAAGTGTTCAACTTCTGGGCCATCTCTCTAGCCCCTTTGTGTGTATGTGTGTATAAGTGGCTAGGAAAAATCAAAAGAAAGACATTGTTCATGACACACAAAAGTGAGGTGAAATACAAATTTCAGTGATCAGACTTTGTTAGAATGTTGACATCCTGAGTTGTTTTTGTCTTCTCTGTGGCTACTTTTGAGCTCTGCCTGCATCATTGGGATAGCTGACAGGTACTATATGGTCTGCAAAGCCTAAAATGTTTATTGTCTGATTTTTGCAGGGAAAGTTCATCAAATTCGGCTCTACAACAAGTGTAGGGAAACAAGCCCAAAGAGGAGACATTTGGTTTAGTCCAGTAGGGAAACTGGTAGCAGGTGAAGGAAGAGCCAAAGCCTCTAAATCAAATCAAGTGGGGATTAGACATGGATTTAACCACTTCAAGTCCTTACGGACTGAGATAATGTATGGGAAAAGACCCTGAGAGGGCAAAGCAGCCCGTGGGAGAAAGGCAGTGCTGTTATCAGAAGGTTATTGCGGTGCATGGTTCTGGTGTGAAGACAGCAGGAGGAAATCACTGAATGGAATTCGTAATAATACACGAGATAAAGGGCGTAACCCGGTGGGGTGGGCTTCCCTTTCATTTTCTGATCATCTTGGGTTACAGTCTCAACTCCTCATCGGGATTCATCAGCTGTAATTACTGAGATCTGAGGGACGCATTCTCAAAATGCCAGAAGAGATGTATTATTTCCTTCAGAAAATTATCCTAAGCTGCCAAATGTGAAAGCTTCAAAACCCCACTGTCTCTGTGTAACTCTATAACATGCTTCTAGGATCCATCCTGTTTACTTTACTGTTGGTAAGAGCAAAAAGCCAAGGAACATGGAGTCGGCTTTCTTGTGGGTAAAACGTTCTGGAAAATATAGTTCTTGGGGCGGCTACCATTTTTTAATGTTTCTTCTTCTGTGCATTGGAATTCTACTTTACTTCAAGTTTTATTGAAATGTCTTCCTTGACTTAGCAGCCTGTTGAGTAGAATGACTACCTTACAGAAATGGTACTTCCTAGAAGATTCACAGTTTTTAAAATGTAGAACCAACAGAACATTATGTGAGTGTGAATTCTGAATGGCACACTCGATTTATATCTTTGGTGTTCTGATAGCTGACTTGGCTGAGGCTGTTCAAGGTGCGTGGAGTTTCCTCTATTATTTATTCTTGCTGTCTCTTCACTGTTGTGCTTTTGGGGTATTACACTGCTGAATGGGACTGACACCCCAAAGGTCAAGGTCAAACTCAGGAGCAGCAGTCAACAAGTTGCCCAAAGGAAAAAGTGGTGTGGAAAGATCCCTTTGCAGATTTATGACAAGGGGAAGCGAGTGCACACTTCCAGCCAGCAGAGAGAGATAGGCACATTAACAAGACTGAGAGCTGCAAGACTGGAAACCCCGACAGCTGCCGTTGGTCATGGCTGAGTGTGCAGTGATGCTGTGGATTCAGGTCTGTCCTCGTCTTTTACATGCATTTGGTAGATAGAGCTTTAAGTATTAAGAGCCTAAAGTTTACAAAGCACCCAGGGATGGTGTCAGTATCCAAAGGTTTGGATACTGAGGTCAACTAAGCTTTACAAACACTTTAAAGCAAGGCCTGGCAGAGAGGACATCAGTTAGGGTCGAGGGAGCCTGAGCTTCACTTTCAGGTTCTCAATACTACTTCCAAATGAGGTCATATAAACTCACTGTAATTGTTTGATGATTTTTATGCTAAAGTTGCTATTTTTACATAGTTGAGTTTACCCATACACTTTATATAAACTATATATTAATGTAAACAATACATACTACTTAAAGACATACTATATAAAACATGTCAATATACATCATTCCTTTACTATGCTCTTATTTTTAATAAGATGAGAACCTAAAATGAAGACACCATTTTCTTGTCCCCCATAGCACATTAGAAGCCTCATAGCACATTAGAAGCCTCATAGCATATTAGAAGCAATATCATTTAATTCATAAGACAGATAAAATCTTTGAGCGGTAAGTAGGCAGCTGTATCAGTGCTCAGCTTCTCCCCTTGCCATTTCAGGCATAGAGAGTAAGCTCTGTCTGTTTAAAGCACCAAAACACGGTGCTATAGTTAAATACAGACAGAGTTGTTTTCAAAATGTTACTAATAAGGCAATGAGGGCTACATACATGGCTCAGTGGAGAAAGTATTCACCATGTGAGCATGGGGCCTGAGTTCAAATTCCTGGAACCCATGTTAATCTGGGTGTGCTAGTGTGTTTCTTTGATTCTGATGGTTCTGTAGTGAGGTGGGAGACCAAATCAGGAGAATCCCTGCAAGCCTGCAGACCATCCATCCCGGCAGACAGCGAAGAACAACAAAAAGAGAGGCCCTGCTTCAAACAAGTGGAAGGCAAAGATTAACATCCAAGCTTGTCCTTTCGCACACACACAACATATCACACACACAATGAAAAGCCATCAACCTATGGGAATCTTTGAAGAAACATATCTGATCGGAGATGGTATTCAAAATCTTGTAACAAAGAACTATTAGGACTCAACAGTGAATAACGATTCAACTTAACAGCTGGACAAAATATCTACACAGACGCTTTACCAAGGAATATATATAGTCAGTGCACAAATAATGAAAACTTGGTCAGTACGTTTTCTTATTGAAATTTTCTCCATTCCTAAACCTCCAAACCTGGTCTTTCCGGTTGCTGATAGGTGTTGCTGTTGCATATGGAGCAACAGGCATGCTCCTTCATTCTAGTGGGAAATGCAAAACAACAGTAACTTTGGAAGAACAGAATTCCGGTTTTTTGAAAAATTAAATACTCCACTTTTTAAGAAAATGTTTATTTTATTATTAGTGTCTGTGTGTGTGTGCGCGTGCAAGTACATGAAGTGTTTGAGGATTCCAGAGGAAGGTGTTGCACACCCTGGAATTGAAGGTGTTGGTGTTTTTGAGCTGCCATGTGAGTGCTGGGAACCGAACTCAGGTCCTGTGGAAGAACAGCCAGCTCTCTTAACCACTGAACCGTCTCTCTGGCCCCACTCCTCCCAGAGCTGAGGACCTAATCAAGGGCCTTGTGCTTGCTAGATAAAAATCATTGAGAAAATCCCCACCCCGCTGCTCTTAACCAGATGCGCTAGTTATCACTTTCCTTGGCATGTGCCCAAACAGACTGAAAACATACAGACAACATAGAAAGCCTCAGCGTTAGCATTTACAGCGGCTTTCTTGGTAATTGCAACAACCTGGGAGAAAACAAGAGGCAAGGAAATGGATAAACAGCAAACTATTCAGTGGTAAATGTGAGCTGGGGAGGATGAACCCAGCTAGGGAAGGACAGTGACGAAGCTTAAATACACGTTGCTAAGTGAAATGAGTTAATTAGAAAAGGATTAATACGGTATGATGTCATTCAAAGCACCTTCTAGAAAAAGACCAGGCTACACAAAGAGCAAAAAAGACCAGAGACTTCAGGGGGAGGGGGACATAAGTGAGGGGCACACAGAGGGCTTGTGGGTCAGGAAATTTTCTGTGCAGTTGCTGGGAAATTGCGATAATATTGTAGGGACAAATACATGACATTCTAGTTGTCAAATCCATAAGTATGCCACAAGTAAGGTCTAAAGTAAACCACCCATCAGTTATAAAAGGTGTCACACTGATATATTGTCAAAGCAGGGAGGAAACCGTGGTCTCCGGGATGGGACATATGTGAGAATTCTAGTTTCTACCCAGTTTTTGGTCAATACAAAATTGCTCTAAAAATAAGACTGTTATTTAAAAAGAAAAAAAAAGAGGCGGAGATGCTGGCCTTGATTCTGTTGCCTTCTTGCTAAACTCATTAATTCCCAGACTCTTAACCCTACTTATAAAAGAGCAATTTGTGTCTGCTCACATAGCCAGCCAAAAGGCATACTTGGAATTCTGTTTCCATCTCTCCGTTCTGCTGGAGTGTGAGAGGAATGGGCCGTCTGAGGAGGAGATGAACAGATGCAGGAAGTAGACCCATCAAAGAGGGGCCGCGGGGCTTGGAGACAGGGTGAGGCTGTGACGATGGTCAGAGGGTGTAGGAGTTCTACTCCTTCTAGAGCGCAGAATTCATGTGATAAAGCCCAAAGGAGAGGGAGGAGCGGAGCGTGTGGAACACGCAGTCAGCTAGCAGAGAGCTGGTGAATGCCGCCGTGAGCCAGGCCCCGAGAATACAGGGGGCTAAGCGGATGTGGTTCCTCATCAGAGACTACAACCCGATGACTCTGATTTTCTTATGTTGAGACAGACTCTCATGTAGTTGAGGCTGGCCTTGAACTCATGTAGCCAAGGATGACCTTAAATTCCTTTTCTTCCTGCTCCTACCCTCCACCCCGCCAGTCGCTGGGGTTACAGACACATCAGCCATGCTGCTTCAATACAGTTACTCTGATCCTGAGATTGGGGTAGACAATTTTAGTTCTGCTTCTAGCTGCAGTGCCTCCTGGGTATGGCATCCTGAATGGCTTTCAGCATAAAATGGGGATTTAGATATGTTCATTACTGTTAGACACGAAGACTGAATTTTTTTAATTATTATTATTATTATTATTTGTTATCAATCACAGGTTAGGTACTTTGCATCCCAAGCATAGCCCCCTCCCTCATTCCCTCCGACCCTCCCCAACCCTCCCTCATCTCCTCCCCGCCCCCTCCAAGTCCACCAACAGGGGAGGACCTCCTCCCCTTCCATCCAACCCCAGCTCATCCTGTCTCCTCAGGGCTGGCTGCAATGTCCTCCCCTGGGATCTAGCCAGTCTGTCACTCCCCGGCATGTATGGGGGAGGGTCAAAGAGTCAGCCATCAAGTTCAAGA
>CM053752.1:57169640-57233305 GCA_028658305.1 Pachyuromys duprasi
ATCTTTAGTCCTACACTGAGCTATCCTGGGTCCCATCTGAACAGGGGTTCCAAGACACATCCACATGTGGTCCTTGGTTGTAGAAACCATCTCATACAAGACCCCTGTGCCCTGCTCAGTTTAGTCATTGTGGAGCTCACGAAGACTGAATTGAAGTGCTTCACACACAACCAACATGCAGGCTGGAGTTGTCCATCTTTCCTTTTCCAGTGAGATCAGGAGAAGGTCAAGGCTGTTAGAGGAGCTGTGTGCTCCTGTGTTCTAACTGCCACTGCCACAAGCACGAGGCTTGACATAAGGAAAAAGCTGAGCCAGAAAGATGGCTGGGTGGTTAGGAACACTCTGCTCAGCCCCTGGCCTGAGCTTGATGCCCGTGCACCTGTCAGGGAAGAGGGAGCTGAATCATACTCGCTGCCCTCTAAGCTCCACAAACTCACTGTGGCGCACACACCTCCCCGCGCACACATATGTAAAGTAAATAAACAAATAAATAGAACAGACATATAAATGTCATTTAAAAGAAAAAACCCAAAATTGCATTGAGGCCACTGTCTTGACAGATGACATGGTGAAGACAAAGTCCCTCTCCCTGGAGAGCATTGCTCAGCTACTGCTTCAAAGAGAAAGAATTTGAGTGTGCATGAATGCATGTGTGTGTGTGTATGTGCACTGGCATGTGTGTGAATATGTATATTCACATGTGCGTGATTTTTTAAAACTGTTTTTATTCTCCAAATAATAAGAAGAGGCAGTTAAAGAGCAAAACCTACAAATAAATTCAAGGCACCTAATGAGACTTATGACATACCCACACACTGTACATACACACCATGGGCATGCACACACACACATCATATAAATGTACCATACATACATATACCCTATGCAAACATGAACCATGCATACAAGTATATACATACAGTGTACATACATACAGCCTAAATACACATGCACCTTCACACACACACATGCCATAAATAATTAAGCACATAACTACCACACAGACACTATCTACATATATGGCCATATACACACCCTATACACTCATGTACCATGTGTCCACCACACATACACTCCCATACACACAACCTATACACACATGCACCACACACAAACACACTATACATATACCATATATACATACCACACACACGAGCCATGCACACATCATGCATACCCCACATACACGCATCATACACATACCTCTCATACATGTATATATGCATACACTATGTGTGTACACCATGTCCATATATGAACACAAGCTTTACACACCCACAGATCAGCTCATTTTCAAGTAGGTGGCAGCAAGCAGCTATTTATAAAATCTCCCACTCTGCTATGAAGAAGCTCTCGCCTCCAGCCAAGTGGCCCTTGGTTCATTTCCTTTTCTCCTGCTCTGCAAGTGGAGGGGTGTGCACCTGAGCCCAGAGGAAGGGTTTCCAAGAGGCCGGCAGCAGCCATGGACACAGGAGCTGCTCTAAGGCGCTGGCCGAGCAGCGCTGCAGCCTTGACCTCGGGAGCGTGCTGGACTGTGAGCAGAGCGCTGCCCAGCGCCTCTCCTGAGAGAACTGCTCCTTTTATGGAGGAACAGAGAGACGAGAATTCCGTATTTGCTATCTTTGGTGACATCTTAATGTCAGTTTGATTTATACGTACATATACGTGTATGTGTGCAACTGTTTGTGTGGAAGCCAGAGGGGAGTGTTGGGTGTTCCCCTCTGTCACCTTTGAGGCAGGAGCTCTCCCTGATCCTGGAGCGGATATTTTTCTGAGCAGGCTGGCATCCAGCAAGCCAGCAATCCTCATGCCTCAGTGCTGGGCTTACACAGTGAGACCACAGTTAGCTCTCTACAGAGGCACTGGGATTTGAACTTGGGTCCTTGTGCAGTTGACCCATTTATGATTCACCCACCCATCTCTCTAGCCCTCAGGTTGATTATTTTGTCAAGAAATAAACAACAGATTCTCTGCATAGCCTAAAGCCTAGTGCTGTTACTAATTAGCTAACAAATTATTACTATTTTTCCTTCGCTGGGAATCTTCAGTCAATGTTCTGTCTTAGAACTGGGTACGTTAAAAGCTTTATTCCATCTGTTTTTCTCCCCAAGGGATCTTTGCTCATTATGATCCTCAGATGTCTTATGAATTCTAATCTATAAGCTGCTCAAATCGCCTCAGAGGCAGGCAGGAATAAATCTTTAGCAAATGTAAAAATAGTAGCTTGTCCTCAAGTGGGCAGAGTCTTCCAACCATAGAGATAATTGAATTCCAGTTCACCCCTTGAACCTAGACTCTCTTTAAATCACAGAGACATTTGTTGTTGGAGCTGGAAGCATTTACCATCGTAGATTTTTCCTTTCTTCAGAGGCCAACTTTGGACACTAAGTAGAGATGTCTTAAAATGAAATTAAGAAACAATTTATTCTTAAGTCTCTTAGAAAAAGCTTGTTTTCATATCCATTGAAATGAGAAGAACACAGGGTTGCGGGGAAGGTAGAGAAGGGAAGAGAGGGAAAGAGGAGGGAGGGGAGGAGAAAGGGGAGGAGAAAGGGGAGGAGAGGCGAAGGGAGGGGAGGGGGAGGAATGGGTAGTGCTGGAGGAATGGTACAGCACTGTGTTCTAGAGGCAGGCTTGGGTTTGCATCTCAGTGTTGTGCTTGCTCGTGATGGTGTCTCAGTTTCTGCAACAGAAACACAGGCGCCAGCACTAGTGCTTACCAGAGAGGTACGCTGAGAAGTGAGCATCCTGATAAGGACTGTCCTTATCATTAGAGTCCATGGCATGTCCTACAGTAAATGCTCTCTGCACTAATGCTTCCTATTGTGTGTGAATACACATGTAAATTATTAAGGTTAAATACAACTAAAAATTCAGTCTTTTCAGGGTATGAGTCACATTTGAAAGGAGCAGCCCAGCACTTGACTAGTGGCTGTTGTACGGGGCAAGGACATTGAAGAGCCTCACCATCACCCCCGAAAACTCTGGACCTCTCCTCTGGAGTTCACTCCATGGCGTGAACACAAGCACACAGTCATCTTTCAGCTATGCTCTACTTAGTGGAATTAACACCAGACCACACCCGACTGTGCTAACATTCAAAGCACATGCTGTGAGATAAATTAAGACATACATTATACAAAAACTGTGGCTAAAGCGTCAGGTTTCTCTACCTTAAAGAATAAATTGGGCCTCACACCACTTTAGTATTGTTCTTGTAGCTTGTCAGAGAAACCCAGGCTATGTGTGGGAAGTGTTGGCAAAAGAGTGACAGCTCAGAGCAGTTTAAACTGGCAACTGGAAATCAAGGACTGTGAAAAAGCCTGCTTTCTCCTTCCTTCCTTCCTTCCTTCTTTCCTTCCTTCCTTCTTTCCTTCCTTCCTTCTTTCCTTCTCTTTCCATTCCCCCTGGAAGATTCTCTAAGACCCAGAAGGCTTCATTACAAGTTATTCTCAATGGACAAAGCGGGATTTATAGATAACATCTATAGCATAGCATCAAGGACTGTCCACTGAATAATGAATATTATATTATGATTGGTAGACAATCAATTGTGACATTTAATAATATACATTGTGAGATGATTCAGCTAACAAGCAAAACAATAACAGCAGCGCTTACTTATAGACAATTGAAGTGATGTTGTTCCTTATTTAGAGAACGGATTAGATAACAGAAAAGTTCTCCGGTCCAGGGCCCACCATGTCACAGGCGCTACAAACATTTCTGACCTAGAAATGGTTGGCATAAAATGCGGCATTGTCATGTAGGTGGCAACTATTAGTGATCGTGGAATAAGCTTGGTGGGTCATAACCAATACTTCAAAGATGAAGTGAAGTAGAATGGAAGGTAAGCAGAGTGAGTATCTTGCATGAATTAGGGAAAATATATTATAAAATGTTTGCTAAACACACATTCACATAGTGAGTTGCAATAAATGTTTTTTTCACCATGGACTGCAATGAAAAAAAAGTTTAAAAACTGGTGATGTAAAAGAAATTCAGTTATAAGTTGGATAGTTGGACCCTGTATTGATGAGGAGGACAAAACCAATGTATTTTTTATTTTTATACAAGCCATATTTTATCTGGAAAATGTTATGTATAATTGTACCATGAAACGAAGAATAAAGTATACAGATTTTCTAATTTCATTTTCGTACGTGCCCAGTAAGGTAGGCATGTAATAGGGCCAGCATCAGTACTGAGCACTCCTGTGGGGTCCAGCATTGTGGGCATTGTTCTCAAGGCCACGTTGCTGGCAGAGCTGTGGAGCTGCGATTTGACCGACTCTGTCTTCAGGGTGACTGGGCGAGAATTGCTTACTACGCTTCAGACTCCTTTGAAGAAGGCATTTCTCAACCTCTTGACCATTGCTTGATGATCCTGTTTTTTGCCTCCAGCCAAGGGAAGTGAGAGAAGATGAAACCAAATGATTCCTTTCATCATGGGCTGATCTCAATTCCGCACATGCTACTGCAGAAAGCCAGGGTTCAGACACACAGACGAGATTGACTCTGCTACAGAGCAACTGCTGACCATTTGAGCCATGGTTCTCTTTTTTTCTGTCCAGTTAAGGGACAGTGCTCTCAGATCACCCACAGTGTGCTGACACTCTTCTAAGCACTACCAATGGCCCCTTCCAAACTGGATCCTTAAGAGCTTTTGCACTGTCTTCTCTTGGCACCCTTAGTCTACTAATATTTAACCTGAAGCCTACAAAGGGCCAGGGCATTGCCCAAGCTCACAAAACTACACATGGCAATGTTGGAATTCAACCCATAGAGCCCCACTCCAGAGTTCTGCAATAACCCTGACAACAGAGGTTTTCCCTGTATCGTAAGGAGCCCTTAAATTGTTCTAATTCAATTTTTGCCCATCTCTCTTTTCTTCCCATTCTCTCTTCCCTCCCCCTTCCTTCCCTCTCTCCCTCTCTTTTTCCCTTCCCCCCTCCCTATATTTCCTCTCTCCTCTCCCCCTCTCCGTGTTTTCAGTGCTGGGGACTAAACCCCAGGGTCTTGCAAACCTGCAAATACCAAGCTGCACCCCAGCTGGATCTGGGCATCCTCTGAGTTCCTTCTGAATACTCACAGCAGGACTTTTTTTTTTTTTTTTGAGCTGGAACTTTTCTTTTGAGTAGAAATGTTCACTCTACTTAACACACGCTGTCACACGCTGTCACTTCCTCGCTCGGAATGGGTGGGCTCTTTTCTTAGAACACCTGCGAAAGCCATCCGGCCTCCCTCCAGCCAGAGGAGCAGCTTCCCAAATAGCCCCCTTCTGAACCAATGTCTGTGCCTCTTTAGAGTCTCGCCGAGGACTAAGGCTTTTATCTGTTTAATTATAATAAATATCTGCTTCTTCCAGCCTTTTACAAGAATAAATTCATTCTTCTTAAGTTCTCAGCCTTTTATCAGAATTAAATTTATTTTTCTCTAGTTATTTAAAAGTTGGTTCATTATTATTATTTTAATACATGTGACTTCCCCCAGCTTTGCCATATTCTTCTTATAATGAGGCTATAAATAGCTGCAAGGGAAAATACTTTGAAATCCCAAGTGTAGGTGCTTAGAGAGTCTGGTAGCATTTTAATTTCAGTTCTCTGAGGCCAGTCAGAATCTGAACAAATGCTTGGATTATTTTTTTTTCACATTTACACATATAGGCAGAGTCCTGGAGCTCAGGAGCCTCCAGATCTCTTCTTTTGGGCAGGGTCTTACACACACACACACACACACACACACACACACACGGCAGAGAAGCAAAGGAGAATGAGGAAATCATCTCTTTCCCACCCCTCCAGTTCCAGCCTGATTTAACGCCCTGATATAGCTCCTAAAGAGTTGTTCTCTGGAGATAGAGCAGCTGTTTGCTATGTTGGGACAGCTCGCCTGCACACCTTACATCTCAGGTCATTCTTCAAGTCTTGGCTCTTCTTTGACCCTTCCTCCCTCCACCAAACTCCAGACCCATAGCCTTTATTTTAACAGTATTATGTTCTCATTCAGATTTTCAACTTGTGACAAGCAGTTGGTGTTTCATCAAGAACAGACACATGTGGCTGGGTGAAGGAAAGAGAGCTGTCAGTTCTATGGGAACATTCTCAGGAAGCTACATAAAGAGCTTCAAACGACTGAGAGCAGAGGAAACTTCCAAACCCAAACCTCTATGTTCTCAAAATGTCTCTACCAACATTTAACCTTATTGAAATATTATCTTAAAATGGGAGTGGCCAGGGGCTGGGGAGAGAGATGGCTCAATGTTAAAGAATGTTTACTGCTCTTGCAAAGGACCTGGGTTTGATTCCCAGAACCCACATCTGATAGCTCACAACCCCTTCTAACTCCAATTCCAGGGGATCTGACACCCTGCTCTGGGTTCTACATGCACCTGGCTGCACACAACACACGTAAACTCACACATGATAGCCATAATAAACACGTACATCAGTAAATCCTTAAAGACTGGGAGTAGCTTAAGAACACCCATGGGCCATGCTGGGAAGTACTTTTAACTGCTCTTTACTGTGTGGTGTAAGGATAAGACAGGAACTCACAGTGTGACCAGCGCAGCACCCTGTGTGAGGTAAGGTTGCTTCAAGAGACATTTTCTTCATTTTGCTTGCAGTGTGGGTGAGGCTGGAACACACAGGTTGGCTAGGCCTGTGCTCTTCACCTTCTTCAGCCTCCCCTGGCATCCTGGATGGCTTTGTACTCTCAGGGCCTCCCAGGTGTTCTTCTGGATTTTTCAGGGTCCACTCCATCTTCCCTAACACAGCCTCCTGTCCCTGGCTCATGATTTCTTCTCTTCTTCACTAACTCTTTGCTCCAAGGAATCTTCAAGTTGCCTCTGGCTTCATTCACTGAGGTCTCAACATGCTTCCAGGAGATTCTGAGACACAGGCCCTAACGTGATCTGACACTGGCTCCCTCTGGTTTGTGGTCTCCATCCCTCAGGCATACACAATGATGAGGTGAGTGCAGACTCAGGGGAAGCACTTCTTCCTTTACAGTCTTTCTGCTCAGTTAAGGTGCTGTCCTAGCTTCCTTGGGAGTTCTAAGACAGCAAGGGCATGCTCTGAGCTCACAGGTCCAGGAGGATGCCAATTTTCTTATTCTGATTTTACCCTCATGCCTCTGATAGGTATGAGGGTACCAGCTAGCTTGGGCCAAATAATCACTAGTGGTTCTGGGACATACATGGCCTCCTGGTAGTTCTACTTCTGGTGTTTTCCTCAGGTCCGATTTTTCATTTCTGCCCACGTTTGAGCATGACCTCCTCTGTCTTTGCTTCTCCTGGCATCTTTTTTTGACATCTTCCCAGTGAATTAAGGTAGACTCTGAAATAAAGCAATGTACCTTTATATAAACAGGAGATCAGATAAAGTACTCTTAGCAGTGGCTTTTCATTTCCTTTACCAAGAATTTGTTGTTGGGTGGACTGAGTTTTAGAAGTAAGAAAAAGATAGAAAGGAGAGATTGGCTGTGTGTGTGCCCTGCACTGTACTGAGGAAAGAGGGAGAAAATTGGCCAACCACCGAAAATCATAACAACAAAATAAAACATTCAAACAGATCCTTATATTTTTGTTTGTTTGTTTGTGTTTTGAGACAGGGTTTTATTTACTGTGTGGCCCTGACTAACCTGGAACTCACTTTGTAAACCAGTCTTGCCTGGATGACCAAGTTGGCCTTTGACCAATGGTACTGTTATGGGACACAGAAAAACAATCTAGGCAAATAGGCCCTTAATCCCTGGACTGTCAATAGAGTCACATGCCCAGGAACCAAGACATGCCAGTGCAATACACTAGCTCTGACACAGGGAACATCTCATGTGGTCTGGAAGTGCAACCTTTGGTTATGGTATGTTGTTTCATTAGTCTGTTTCTATGTAATACGAGCAGCCCCCTTACTGTGCATGGCTGGTAGTCCTGTAGGACACATTGCTAATGCTCTTGCCCCTGCGGCAATTGCTTAGGGCTGTTTGGTTAGCTGCTTTCAGTTATTACAATGACAAATATACTTGGAAGAAGCTCTTGTGTTTGATGCACCTGACATGAAGTCACATGTCAGCTTACCCATGCTACAGACTATAATGCAGGCCACATGGCTGACTGTTGTGGCAGGACCCACTTGGAAATGTATTCTCATCTCAACCCAGTAAATTGTTTGAACCAAGGTTCTATTTGCAAGAAACTGATTGGAATGTGCAACTGACTAGATTCATTCTGGCCTGTGTTCCTCCTCCTCCTCAAGACAGCAACTAGAACACAGGGCTGCATTGTGCTAATTGTGCTCTCTGGGACAGGGCTATCTCACTACTGTGAGAACACTAGCTGCATCCCTTTTTACAGGATTAATGTGATTTTTCTAGTGTGTTTAAATAGTGCCGTTGATAACCATGACAATAGGTGCTTATCTGGTGCCTACTGTGGCTAGGCTTTATGAATTCTCTCTACCCTCTAGGAAGGAGGTGTTCTGCATCCGAATAAGATGTGAAGGAATCAGGGGCAGAGGTTGACATGCTGTCCTGGGCCCAACTGGGGGTGTAGGGAGGCAGCAGAAGAACAAAGAGCCAGATTAGACAGTCTTTGTCCTTTATCACTGTAAAGTCCAAATAAAAATGTGTATAAAACTAAGTAGCTTCCAACTCTTGGGCAAATTCAGTTGCTCACTGTCCAGGCTTTTAAGGGTTAATGTTTTGGATGAATGCCTTCCTCTCAAGTTGTGTCTTTTCCCTTTGGAGACAGTGAGAATGTGATAACATTAACAGCGTGTGACAATGGCTGTTGTGTTCCCTTTCTGTTTGTGAGCCAAGACCTCACTCTGTATCCCAGGCTGCCCTCAGAATCACCCTCCTCCTGGCTTGGCCTCCAGGGTGCTGCATTACAGATGTGAGCTACTGTACCTGCCTTGTATTACTTTATCTTGTTGTACAATTAAATTATTTCAACTCCTGGCTTGAGCTTGTGAGGGGTCCAGCATCCAGCACGGGTTAGCTAGGTCATCCATCTCCTCTGTCAGGGTTTCGGCAGGCTGAGTTCATGGTGGCAGCTGAGCTGTGATCCTCAGCGGAGTCTCAAGATCCTCTGTGCAGCTCAGGGCTGCTTGGCAGGTTCCATTGTTCAAATTAGAATGCCGAGGCTCCCATTTGGTTTTGGTTGTGGGTGGGATCCCCTCCTTATCCACAGGCTCCCACAGTTCCCAGGACAGTCTGAGGCATGGATGTTTACTTTCTTCCAGGCTAGCATGGGGTGTGTTTCTCTGGCTTGTGCTTCTTCTCTTGGTGGCTGGGTTGTGATGACTATCCCATGGCCGCTGGTCACATGCTGAGAACTCAGTGAGGAGTAGCCAACCCCACATTTCCACACACATTACCCACTTTTAAGGGGATGTAATTGTACAGCATGCAGATCTTAAATGCCATCTTGGAATTATACTGACTGATCTTGGGAAGGCTCTGCCACAGTGCTAAATAAGTTGGGAGAAGTTTGTGGAATTGGTTAAACCATCAAGATGTCCAGGTGCTACTCTGGTTGAATCTAGGGGATCAGGTGCCTTTCAACTCAAGGCATCCAAGCCCATTGTTGCCATGGAGGACAATCTAGACCACAGAATGCCAGGTAGTGAAATCACTGAGCTAGCCCATGGGTGTGGTCCTGACAGGATGTGAGCTCTGGGTAGAGCCTTGGGTGATGCACATTTCTCTTCTGAGCAGACATTGTTGATGGTGTTTTTGTTTTGTTTTGTTTTGTTTTGTTTTGTTTTCTTGGAAGCTGTTTTAATATGAAAGCTGATCTTGCTGTGGATCACCATGGAAGAACATAAGGGTCAATTTGGGGCTGTAAAGCAAAGGCCATTAGAGTCCCTGAGAGTCCCTCTAACTAGCAGCATTGTCTACCAAGCAGGGGTTTTTGTCTGTGAGGTTCAAATGTCTGCAAATTTTAAACTCAATGACCTAGGACCAAGGTGGGAAATACAGGTGCCTTATCTAGACATGTGTTGTGCATGTTCAAATCAGAGGACATTAAAAAATATTTTATTGATATGAGAGGCTTTTAATTCTAAAGTGCTGTGAGTTCCAGTCAGTATTCTGCACTCTCTCTTTTAAGGAAGAAGAAAACTCTGTGTCTCCGATAAAGAAGGAGGTAAATTGAGGCAAAGCTCTGTAGTTTGTCCTCAAATGGTCAGGCTGAGAATTCTCATCTTCTAAGTTGTTGGCTGAAGGCAGGGACCTGTTGGGAACACTTGGGGTGATAGTGAGAGCATTATTACATTTTTAATGATAAATATATGTTAGTTGTAAGAGGTAAAATTGGAAAAATAGAAAAAGTAAAACAAAAGTCCTTTATCCTGTGCCTGGGTAACAACTGTCAATATTTTGACATACCCGTGAATGATAATGTGTACTGTATACATACTTGTCTATGTCATGCTAAATATATCAACATCTGTGAACTATAGTTGAGTAACTTTATCTAAAAACATTATACAGTTATACAGTTATGTGTATGTTTTTGAATATTTTAATTATTATCTGTGTGTGCCCACATACTTGTGGAAGCTGGTTGTCAATGTCTGGTGTCTTCCTCTCTTGCTTCCACCTCGTCTGTTTTCAGACAGTGTCTTTCCCTAACCTGGAACACAGTAATTCACTTGACTGGCATCGGCTGGAGCCCACCGGGGTTAGGCTCAGGCCCGCACCTAGCTGTGTGTGTGCTGGGGAATTGGACTCAGCTCCTCATGCTTGTGCATTCTGCCTATGGAGCCATTTGCCAAGCATGTAGCTAAGTGCCCTTCCGCCCCCAAGCTAACAATGCTTCCGACTGTGCATCTGTCAGAGGCTTGAATCTGAGGAATCCCGCTCATCACCGTTGTCTTTGGCTTTGTGCTAGGTATTTAACTTCTCCGTGTCACCCGTTCCCTGTTATGTAAAGATAATAGCACTGTTTTATAGGATTATAGTAAAGAGCGAATGAGTATACACGTTTATGAAGTTGCTTAAAATCTAGCCTGGCACGTAGCAATTGCTGTCTAATACTCTGCCTTTGCTGATGTTTACACAGTTCTCCCGGGTGTGTGAGCCGTCATTTGTTCAACACGGCCAATGGTTCAGTGTGCCCTAGTTTGAGGATTAGAAATGATATGGCTCTGGGTATACTTTTTTGTATGCCCATTAAAATTATTTCTTCAAGTTTCATGCTAGGAAGTAAAGTTCCAAGACCAAAATGCAGACTTCTTTTTTAAGGTGTTTGTCTCTTTGAGGCACTTTTGCCTATGAAAGTCTGCATCAGCTTCCACCTCCACGTGCAGTGGTGTGTCTATTTCCACACCTCTTCACGCCTCACAGCCACTAGTCTCTTGTGTTGTTTGATTCTCATTTCTTTAATTGTTAAGCTAGACAGATATTTTCCACATGTTTATTTGAAATTTATGCTTATTCATAAACTATCACTCCCTGAGATTTACCTGTTTTCACATTTCTCTTTTAAAGTGCCATTAGATGGTTTCCATATATCAAGCACATTGAGTGTGCTTAATAGTGACGAAGAGCTGCTCAAGACAGAGTGTGGCCTCAGGCGAGTTGGTCCCTATGCAAGGCTGCGGCTGTCTCTGGCCTTCCATCAGAGGCATTCTGTGACAGTCTGTTACTCTGTAGGAGAGCCATGTTTGCAGATCGACAATGCCAACTGCTCATGTAAATCCCACATGCACTTAAGGAGGGGATTGTGTGTGGCACCACAGAGGCTGTGCCACCCAGTCAGCACCCTCTCTTTGCAACTGGAACAATCTCTTCAGATTTGTAGGCTTTGGGGGATGAGATTTCACTAGCGGCAATTTTCATCTTACAGTTGTGCTAAATATTGTGACCGCCTGGGAAAGAGTGTTTTGATTTATTAAGAGATTCAGAGCTACCTGATGAGAAGTTGTCAGGAGTCCCCTGTACAGATGGAGAAAGACTGATTTTCAAAGCACAATTGAGCGAGAAGGGAGCACTCAGGACCCAGGGCTCCGTTAGTTCAGGGTCTTTCGAGCTCCACCCGGCTGGGAGACCCCTGCCTGTGCGGTCCCCTGTCATTGGGTGGAGCATCCAGCCGAAGCCTGAGTTTGTCTGAGTCAATCTGGCTGTTTACATCAGGGTAAGACACAAAGAAAAAAAAAGTGCTTTTAAACTAGCATAACACATGAACTGGGGGGTGATGAAGGCAATGCATTCTGATTTGGAAATTATACCTAAATGGAAGGAGACATGGTTGTGTTTGGTTAATATTCATTATTAAAGAAGCATCCCTCTATGGCCAGGCTCGCCTTCTGAAGCAGTCCTTGGAGCCCAATTTACAGAGAAGTAACGTTCCTGAGTAAGACTTTTTTTTTTTACTATTTTGTTTTGTTCTTTAGAAAGACTAGATGCTTTTAAGGTTTTTCTAGCTCCAAGATTTTTAACTATATGAATTTTGCTTTAAAATATTTTTATTTATTACAGTTTATATCGTTTATTCACTTTGTATCCCAGAGGTAGCTCCCTCCCTTGTCTCTTCCCAATCCCACCCACCCTCCCTCCTCTCCCCCTATGCCCTTTCCCTATTCCACTGATAGAGGAGGCCCCCCCTCCTCCCTTCCCTCTGACCCTAGCCAATCAGGTCTCATCAGGACTGGCTGCATTGTCTTCCTCTGTGGCCTGGCAAGGCTGTTTCCCCACCCCCTCAGGGGGAGGTGATCAAAGAGCCAGCCACTGAGTTCATGTCACAAACAGTCCTTGTTCCCCTTACTAGGGAACCCACTTGGATAGTGAGCTGCCATGGGCTACATCTGAGCGGGGGTTCTGGGTTATCTCCATGAATGGTCCTTGCATGGAGCATCAGTCTCAGAAAAGATCCCTGTGCCCAGATATTGTGGTTCTGTTGCTCTCCTTGTGAGTTTTGCTTTTGAATTTGCTTGACTTGAACCCATTGTCTAATGTAGCCACATTTACAGAAATGGAAACTAGAATGACAGTCCCTAGGGACAGAGAGGGAAAGCACAGGCCTTGTAGTGAGAGGAAGCTCTGGAGATGCACAGGCAGTTAACATACTGAATATTTCTGGGCTGCTCACTCAAGGATGGTTAGGACAGCAGGGAAAATGGCTCAGTTGGTACAGGTACTTGCCGCCAGATCTAAGGACATGAGTTCAATTCCCAGAACCCATGTGATGGAAGAATGGACTCCTGCAAGTTGTGTTCTGACCTTCCACATTCATACATTCTGTGGAGCATGTACATACACATACAGTTATGTGTACATACACATGTGCATGCACGCACACATAGAAATGTAGAAAAATGGGCAAGATAGTAAATGTTATGTTGTGTGTTTATTTTTTTTACACAATAAAAAAACAAAACAAAATAGTAAACTTAAGTGCCTACCATGAGTTATCCTGGTCCAGATACTATAGGTGATACACAAGTCAAAGGCAATCCTGGTTTTTGTTGGCTCATAGTCCAGTTCTATCACAGCAGACACACTGAGTAGGAGCCAAGGACCACATACTAGCCAGCTATGTGGTCCTGGTAGACCCAAGGCCCTGCCCATTACCCCTTCCACATCCACAAATGGCCTTCAACCTTGATAAGACAGCAAGGATGTGATAATGCTTTTGTTAAGGCAGCTACCAGCAGAAGCCTTGCACAGAGGAGGGCTGCTGACCCTTCACCCAGTAAAGGAGATGCCAACCTGCCAGTCAGTGGACCCCGCATCCAGTGATGGCTCCTCTTACAAATAAGTCTATACCTTACTGTCCCACCTAGTTTCTATTGCAAAGTCTAAACTGTAAATTTAACTATGAACCAATATGATACACTGGGAGAAGAAAAGGAGAAAATGATTTCTAGTGGGTTTTTTTTTTCAAGTATTGGGAATCAAACAAGGGTCTTGCTAGCACTATGCCAAACCTATAGCCTCAACTAGAGAAAAATGACATCCCTATATAAATACGTATATTCTGTAAAAGGAAGAAAACACTGTAGCTAATAACAGTTTCTACTTCTGTTATAGATGAAAGGAGTCATCATGGATATAGGTATGACATATAGATAAAAACAGGGTGTATATCAGTGACCATGTCATTCATTTATATATATATATATATATAGTATATATATATATACTATATATATATATATATATATAGTGTGTGTGTGTGTGTGTGTGCGCGCGTGCACATGTATGTTTCATTTTTTCCTTACTCATTCCCTTGTTTCAGTTCTTTCTAACTAGACACTTGGTTGGCAAGGATCTTTTCTTTTTCTGGTGGATTCATACAGTTCTTCATTACTGAAGAGTCTGTGCATTTAGTCACTCCATTTTATTGGTCTATTAAAATAGTCTAGTAACTTTACCACTACACATGGAAGAAATACACAGCAGCCTAAGAATTCTCTGCATTCCAGATAGTCTTTTCTGTGCCTTCATTGTCAGCAGCAAGCTTTTCTTAAGAACTACAACTAATCACCCACAACAATGAACCCTATCTTTTTGACTAGTCACCCCATGACAGGGAGCCCTCTCTTTGTCATTTGGCTCAGAGGCTTGAAGCACTGAATGTCACCAGGTAACCGTCTCAAATTTTACTTCAGTGGAGCCATGACGTGCAAATAGTTTCCCCTAGGAATGGCTAACTCTGACAACATGGGCAGATAAAGAGGTTGATTTGAGTGTTGTGTTATTAGGTGCACTATTACACGCAGACCTTCCAGCTTTAACCCTTGGTCCTCAGGATGGCACTTGACATGAGCTCTTAATTCAAAGCATACATTTATACATAGCACCACTGTGGTTCAAGGTGCGACCCCCCAGTTGCCAGCATAACTTAGCCTTCAGTCAGTGACTCCACCATGCTGACAGTTTCTTTTGGAAGGTGGAATCTGTAGCAAGATCAGAGAATTACATGGGTGCTGTCTGTCCTTTGTTGTAAGATTGTTGTCCGATGTGCTGGGAGAGATACTGTGATAGTAAATTTCAGTAAATCAATGAGTGGTGCTTACAAAAGGCTAATCATATCTAAAAGAAGCAACTATTTCTGGGAGAATGACATGTGCATGCCTGATGGAAAAGATGCCTTCCTGGTACACCTAGGGTCCTTGTTGGCCTCCGCTGTTGGCAGGTCCACCACTCCCTATTGATGATGGCTGATGTGCTTTGGTGAATCTGCACAAAGACCCCATGATGGTTGCCATGACTACGCTGACGAGAAGTTCAGGCATGGAGAAGGCACCTAGAGTCTGTCCTAAGCAGGGTTACTAAGGCTGTGGGGAAACACCACAACCAAAGGCAAGCTGACGTTTAGACCTGACTGGAAAAAGGACAGTGTAGGAAGGATAGATAGACACCGCTGCGCTTGGAGCCATCTGGCCAGAAAACTTAACTCAGGTCTTCAGGAGGACCTGCTGCAGACTCAAGCGTCGCTTCTGATGGGTGAGAGAAGCCAACAGCACTTTGCTGAGTGTATGGCTTGGCGGGGGGTGGGGGGCAAATGATGATCAGTCAGTTTATAGTGGGTAGCTTAGATTACAGCTCATCAAATGCCCATGGAGTTTTGCTTTCACAAGGGCTTAAGAACTGGTTTTGAAGAGGAAAAATTAGTGGTAGAGAAAATTAACAACAAAAGCAGGCTGGTTTTGCTACAAAATCTGGTCTGTAAGTTACCTGGCTTACACAGGGATGGCCTTGGCTTGTTATTGTGTATACGTGAGAAGTGCACAGCAACGCCTTCTGGGATCACAGGCAGCAATGCCTTCTGCGATCACAGGCAGCAATGCCTTCTGCGATCACAGGCAGCAATGCCTTCTGCGATCACAGGCAGCAATGCCTTCTGGGATCACAGGCAGCAATGCCTTCTGGGATCACCGGCATATCTACTGAAAACGACTGAAGGCCAGAGAGTTCTGAGCAACAATGGATATGTTTTCTTAGACAAATTACCTTTTGCTTGCTAACTTTCTTATAGTATTGATAATAAAAATTTATTGAAGATATTTGGGCTAATCTTTCTTCAGTGATAATTGTTTCTGCATCACTTACCTGTCATGCCCTTAAACTTCTTAGAAAACAGACTTTTTCATGTTTTTAAGGTCCTTGAAGACTATCTTTTTGGTCTCTGTTTTTAATTAAGTAACATTATTTTATGATAAGACAGAGCTATGTCTCCCTTTACAAATAAAACACATAACAAATTATTGTAAGGCAAATACATTTGTAACCACCAACCAAACCAAGAAATAGTTCCTTCCATGTACCCATTTCTGTCACAACACCCTCCTTCCTCCGTAAGTAAATGGCATGTGTGCCTTTCTAAATATCACCCAAATATGTACACCCGGGGATACATATTTGTATTGCTGAATTTAAAAAAATATTCTTTTAATCTGTATGCTCTCATAGACTCTCTTTCTTCTTTATAGTTGGTGGATAATCTGGGGTCTATTCCATGGTGTTTCCTGTAGTATGGACTTTGCAACCACACTGGTCATAGTAGTGTTCCTCTGTCCTTCAGGTCTCCTAAAGTGGCCTCGATGGACTTAGGAGTTTGACCTGAATTAGATACATACATCCTTTTGGCAGGATTGGAGGAGCATTTTTCCTTGGGAGGTACATAATATCCATGTTGTCCATCATTTAGTAATATTAGCAGCTGCTAATGTTCAAGCTTAGAATAATTTGTTATTTTTTTCTAATCCTGACATTTTTATAGTCATATCAGTCATATTACTTTAAAGAATTATTTCTTTTCTAATTTTTGCTTACCCACGAGAGACAGAATAAAGATCTTATTAGTCTTCATTAAGTTTAAAAATCACAGATTAGTTTTTTTTTTATTTCCCCAACATGCATATCTAACAGAGACTTTCCTGCATGCTTCATGGACTCCCTTGAATTATCATGATCTTTTTGAGAGTATAACAGACTGCAGTTTTGACCAGTGGAAAGGAAACGTCTTAATGTTGATTCCTGGATACTTTGCCTGGATATTATCCCTGGATGTCTTTTGTGGATATGAAGTTCCTTGAGCTGAAAAGACAACTTCTAATGTAGATCAGGCTGCCCAATTGCTCTGTGACCTTAACTGACTGGCAGGGAACACCCGCCACCAAAAGGAAGTGAGAGGTTTCTGTTTATAAATGCTGCTGACTTTGGTTTTGAGACCAGAACACCCGCTTCCGGGTGGCTAATCTCTGGAAATGAGATTGCTTCCCCAGTGTTGTCCACCTTTTCCGGAAAGATCTGATATTAATAGTTTTCTCTAGAATGACTTATTTTTCTACGAAGCAGGAAACCTTGTCTCATCAAATATCTGGGATAAGATTGTGAACATTAGAACACCAGTTTCCTCCTGAATTTACCATGCAAACCAGTAGATACTACAAGGCTACCTTTAGGGAAAGCTAATACAGCTTTTAACTGTGTGATTGCCTCAGGCTCCTTTGTGTTCTGGAGAAAGGCCTGAATTTGAAGTGCGTTGTACCTTGGAAATGTCGTTTCCCATCATCAGAGGAAGCTAATTGCATCTGCTTCCAGTAGCCTGCTGCTCCGTAAACGCAAATGCTATTTTCTGTCTCTCATTTTCTGGCTTGGACAATTTTGAGCCTTTTAACTTTCTCATTTTTGTTTCTGTAACAGCAACTTTCTGGCATTTGTACTATGAAAAGGTTTATGATGCAAAATTGACAGAAGTAACACTTGACCCAGCACACAAAACAGAAAATTCACAGGAGAAAGCGTGTTTTCTCTTGTTCAAAAGTTGTTTTGAATAACTTGTGACATCATTGTCTGGGACAATTGCTTTTGCTCTATGTAGCTGATGTCTTTGCGCTTGTTATATGGATTTGCTCTTCTGCATGTTCTTGGGGTAAGGAAGTCCTCTGAAAAAGATGGATGACTCTATGCCCTACCTCCAATGCCTTTGCGGTCATATTGCTGCCTTAGCAGTCTTTAATAGGGTTGCTGTTAAATAGCTCAGCCAGCAAAGTGCTTACCCTGCAAGCGAGGACCTGAGTTCCATACCCAAACCACACACACACACACACACACACACACACCATGGCTGATATCTCAGCTCTAGAGAGGAGGAGACAAACAAATTCCTAGGACACACTGGCTAGCTAGTCCAACTAAATCAGCAAGAGAGAGACTCTATTTCCACACAAAGCTATACATGTGTACTAAACTCCCACATAAACACACACACAGAGAGACAAACAGGTACAAAGGAATGCACGTATGCAGAACTCATGCATGCGTGTACATGAACACACAAAATTCCCTACTGTCTACCGGTAAAGTATGAACTTCCTGTGGCTCTGTTTTCTCTGCAGACTCATATTTCTTATTTTTTCTATTTATTTCTTAGGAAATCATCTTTTATGGGCAATAATAGTATGTTTTGAGCTTCCCTTACATAACCCATGCTTTCCCTTTGGATCTTTGCTCACCCAATTCCTTCTAACTGGGATGATCCTGCCTCTTATTTCCACATATGAATTTGCTATTTGAAGACCAAATGAAACTTTTCCTGTGCAAAGCCTCTCCCGGTTCTTCCAAAGGATATCTTTATCACTTCTTTGTATTATTTTATTTCAACAGTGACTGCCTTTCATTTTTGGATTTGTCAACCTATCATGATGTATCAACAGGGTGACTACAGTTTCTTTTTTCCAGGACAGGCCCAGCTTATCTATGTTGTCACATATGGTCTTATCTGTATGATAAGAAACTGAATGGTCACCTTTAGAGCAAATGAATGGAGGGATGGGTTAGGTTGTGTGAGAGCTAGGAAGAGCATCATGTTTACATGTGGACCACTGGTCACTGGACACAGGAGTGACGTAACTCACAGGTGATAAGGGAGCTGGAGTAAAGAGGTGACGTGGGTCTGGGCTGGCATAACTTTAACGCCCTCTTTTGTACTGATTCTTCTCAGAGGCGTCTTGCTAATGATATTTCCTGCTTAGACACTCTTATTTGCCCCGACAGAAAGTTGGGTTCCCTGGGGGTTTAATAACAACTTCTCCTAACTGGAGGCCTGTGGGCATTGTTCCCCCTCAGAGCTTCAAAGGAGACTACTTGGTTTTATGCAAAATATTTAGTATCCGTGTGAAAGAAAAGTTCTTATTTTGGTCAATTTCTTTGTATTTAAAATTTTTATGTACAGAGACATTGTCAGAATGATTCCTGCATTTTGCTATAGTTGTTATTGGCTCCTTTCACATACATATACACACACATACATACGTACATACATACATCGATTTAAGCTTGCATTTAAGTAAGAGTTACCAACAAATTTTCATATTCTGTTCTAAAATCTCTTGCGTAGAGTTTATGAACCACATTATACTTCACCCCATTACTACATACTTCCCCCAATTTTTCCCAAAACCAAACCAAACCACAATAGCATTATTGTTACATAAGAAGTAAGCAGTAATTTCACAAAACCATTGGAAATATTAAAATTTCTCCAAACTGTTTTTGGATCTGGATTTTATTAGACCCATTAGGTTTCTTTAAGTTCTTATTTAAAACATTTTCAAATTACATCTATCTATCTACCTATCTACCATCTGTCATCTAGTATGCATGTACGTACATGCACACACATGCCAGTGAAGTCAAAGGATAACTTATGAGAGTTGGTTCTTTTCTTTCTTCATGTGGGTCCCAGAGATTGAACTCAGGTCACCAGGCATGTGGGCAAGCACCTTTACCTTTTTGAGTCATCTCATCTGCCATCTTTTAGGTCTTTCAATGCAACGTGCCTTCTGCCTGTTTTCACTCTTGTGAATGAGTTGTGGACCTTGGTATTCTTGCTCATCCAAGAAGTTTGTGTTTCTCCCTTTGCTTCTCACTCCTCTCCTCTGCTCTGGAGAGAGCTAACCTTTACCAGGTTTTTCTCCTGGGGTTTGTGTCCAGTGAAGATCCTAAGAAAAGACTGGTGTGGACTAGGAATGTTTAGCAGACAATGACCCTGTGCTCCAAACAGATCAAAGTTCTTTCCTGTGCCTCTCCCCAACCCAGGAACTTGAGAGTTGAGGAGCTTGGAAGAAAGTGGAAACGTGGAAGGGGCTTCTAAAATTCAGTATTATGGGCCACAGGTGGGTTCTCTTCAGTCTTCATAGATACCAGTCAGCATCAGGTTCTCTTGTTTCTTTCACGGGGCCATCCCTAAATGTGACCTTTCCCTCGGGATATCCAGGCCTCAGGGACATCCCACAAAAAGTCCCTTTTCTTCAAGGAGAAATAACATCCACAGGAGGATACTGGAAGAGAATTTTAGCAGATCAGAGCCCTGGGATCTCCATCAGGATGCTTCTGATGGGGCAATGTTTATAGAAAATGCAAATTAATGGTGAAATCAGGTAGTCAGTCTAGGGCAGTAGCCACACCTGGCAGCCCAAGGCAAGTGCTCAATCTGGTGGCAACATACCTTGCTGCTTGAAGGCACTTAGTCAATGAATAAATGTGGGTGGCAGGGAGGTCTTTTGTTCACAGAGAAACACTAGGAGAACCTGGACTGTTATGCACACGGGGTTATCCCTTCAAGGGAAGGAAGGCAACACCTGTTATTGAGTCTCTTTCATAATTGTTGTGGAACATGTGAGGATCATGGGACAGAGGTGAGACACACCTGATATAAAGCAATGGTGACAGAATGGAGAGTAGGTTGCTCAGTGGGCACTAGCTATAGAATTTCCTTATTGAAATCAGCTTCAGGAGAAGCATCACATGATGTGCAGGATTTGGTCTTATGTGATGAAGAGGCAGGAAGAAGAGGAGCTGACTCCATCAAAGGATGCTACCTTGGGTGTGTCCTGGTAAGTGCTCAGGGCTAATGGGAGAGACAGCTTGATGTTATGAAATAGCTGATTAGTTAATTTTCCGAGATTGATGAAGTTCTGACTGAATACCTTTGATATGTTACCATGGTATTTCCTGAGGGAATTGGAGGCAAGTGAACTATTCATGAAAAAGTGTTTGCATTTTACAACTGAGAGATTGCCTGACTTGGAGTGACACATGATAGGCTTTTTGTATGTATTTGAGAGACATTCAACTTTGTAAGATTTGAAAATATATTATTTCTGGCCTTTTCAGAGAGTGGGTTCTTTCATTTTGTTTTTAAGAATTAAATCTTACAATGAAAATGCCACATTCTGTTTTCTTCCCATTCAGTTTCCCATGAAATCCAGAAGTTAACATCTGGCACTTGTTCTTCTTTATAAGGATTCAACAGCAGTTAGACTTAGGCTTGACATGACAGAATATCTAGTTGTAATGTTCTCATCTTGAGCTGGGTCAGCAGCTGAACAAGACAGTGCAGTAGAGAAAGCCCTGGATAATGTTACAAAAGCCATTTAGGAGAGTGCCTTTTATGGCTGGCTGAGAGTTCTTGGGATGCATGGAATAGTCCATCTGGACAGCATCGTCCAAAGCTGAGGTGGGAATGTGCTGGGGATGTAGTTAGGCATCAGGCCAAGCAAGTGCATAGACCTTCTGTTCTTTGTCAAGCAGGAAGCACGTTGGCTGACGATGGCAGGGCCTCCGTGCTTCACTTCCGATGTCTAATCCTTGGACTCTGAATGTGGAAGTCTCTTTCCCAGTTTGAGAGTCACATATTTTGAGAGCTGAAAGAGACCTTGATAATGATCTTAACCTGAACTCCTGGGGGATGGTGTCACCCACAAAGAGAGTTTAAGGAACATAGTCATGGTCCTCTGGCTGTCTAGTTAGTGAACTCTCTGCCCCAGATGAACTCCTGTGGAGACTGATCAGGTCTTGAGCCTTCGTCTTCCTTCACCTCACACAGCCTCTCAGAAATAACCTGTCTCACTGGGAAGATGGCAACAAGTGCTTCTCTATGGAAACTTATTTTTGTTTTTTTTTCCAGATGGGTTTTCATTCTAACCCAGCATGATTTCCCCACTATTCTGAGAGCCTTTCACAGCCCAGCATGACATCTCTCTAATGGCCTTGCTCCTAGTTGGACATCAGTATAATGGTTCCAGCAAAAACCCATAAACTCTGTAGCAAGCATCACCTCTAAATTCAGGAAATAACAGGTGCTGGGGCCTGCTGCCAGCTTGTTGAAAACTGATGATGATCCAAGCTCCTTTGGAAGCAGTTATGTGTTCAAGTAAAACTTTGAAAAGCGTTCTTGAGTCTTCAAATTACAAGGCTCCTAGTTTCCTGGATGTCCACAGGTCTTGGTCGCCACTGGAGAGGGGGTACAGATTGAACGAGTGATGTCTAGGGCAGAAGCCCAGTCAAGGGAAGGGAAGGGAGATTTAAAAGGAGGTGTAAGTGAGAGGAGAGATGGGCTTGTGACACATTCACCATCTTGGATTTGTGGAAAAAGATTCAGGAGCCATGCCGTCTGTGGGGTCCTGACATTCTTTCCATCCTTCTGTTCCACAGAGTTATCACTCTGCTTGGGATGTATATGCAAGGATGAGTGAGGGTAGTGAGCATGAATCCAGATTTTCATGTTGTTCATGTTCTGAGATGCTAAGGGCCTGGCTTGCAACTCAAAAGTCTTTGTGCCTGATTAGAACTTGTTTTTGAGGTGGTGATCGCTGGCAAAAGGGAAGGCATTGGGTAAGGGGGTATAGCAATCACTTTCTTACTGCTATGATTAAAATGCTCTGCAGAAGAAAGAGTTTATTTTGTTTTGTGCTCCAGGTTATAGTTTATCATGGTGAGGAGTCTTGGTGACAAGAGCTTGAGGCAGCTGCCCTCAGTGTATCTGTAGAGGGAGGTCAATGTCTGTGCTCAGTTTACTTCAACCATTTTATTCAGTTTGGGGTCCCAGCCCAGAGCACAGTGAAGCCTGCGGTGAGCGGGCCTTTTCATCTTAGTTAGTGTTGTAAAGGACTATTAATATTTCCTATTGATATATCTTCTGGTAAAGCTTGCTGTTAATCCTAAACAGCTGTATAACCAAATCACCACACAGAGACTGGGATTTTAGTTAACCTAGAACACAATGCTGGGCAATAGTTACTCCCTTCTAAACCTCCAAGCCCTCACAGTTTCCTAACATTTAGATTTTACCCATTATACTTGCTTTTAGTGATATATTAGGTCCAGTCCATCTCTCCTCATCTTTCCAAGATCTCTCCTCCTCTCTGCCTTCTCCTAGCTCTCCTTCTCACCTTTTCTTCTCCTACTCATTTCCTGCCCTCTAGCTCCTCCCTTTCCTGTCCTCTGGCTCCTCCCAGCTCAACGTTGTGTCTAGTTGATTTATTTTGTCCTGTTTACACAGAGTTGAGACAGGATTAGAATAAGTATCACAGTACGATATCCAGATTGAAACCAGGGAGTGGGGGTGAGGGGAGGGGGAAGAAATCAGCATTTGAATGAACAAGGGTAGGGTGTATACATTCCAAAGGAACATTATACCGACAGTTACCCTCACAACTCTGCACAGACATGCTCACAGTCTAACCTAACTAGATAGACCTGCACAGATGTGCCCATAGTATAACCTAATCTAGAAAGCCCCCCACAGACATGCCCCTGTCTCCTCAGTGATTCTAGATTCTGTCAAATCAATAACCATGGTGTGTGTTGAGGGGGTGGGACATTCAAGTCAAGGAATGAACAACAATTTCTGGGCTAGCTCCTTCTCTGTTACTGTGATAAAATATCCCGATGGAAGTGACGTAAGGAGCAAAGGGGTTGTTTTCATTTCCAGAGGGCCGGAGTCACCCCAGTGGGGAAGGCATGGCAACAGGCAGGTCAGCACAGTGGCAGACGCAGGAAGCTGGCTGATCACATCTCATCTGCACACAGAAAGCAGAGAGGAAGTGGGGCAAGGCTGCACACCCTCCACGTGTGCTCCCTGTGACATCCTTCCTCCGGCGGGGCTCCACTTCCTGAAGGTTCCATAGCGGCACCATACAGTACCACCAGCTGGTGATCAAATATGCAGATAAAGGAGCCCATGGAAGACATTTATTATTCAGATCTCTGTACTAGGTCATAAAGGAATGCCCCTCCACTGGTAAGGATTCAGTGAGAGAAAACCAGGACCATTTGTTACAATGTGTTCTTACCAGTGTTTCTGGAAGCAGCAAGTGGGCACTGCCATGCAAGCTGTGTGCACTGAGCGATGGCTGCCTGGAGCTCTACCACAGTAACCATGAGCTGTGTACGCCGAGCACGCCAAGTGAGGGGAACCGCACTCCAGTCAGTTTCCTCCTCGGGTCTTTGGAATAAACACTCAAACGTTTCTTCTTGTATAGCTCAACTTAATTCTGTCTGCAAATGATCCTGAGTATTGGAGTTTCACAGGATGTACCCACAACACCTTTCTACACCCTATAAATAGTCCCCTTCACTAAAGCACCTAAGCATGTCGTCTCCTTCCTGCTGGGACTCTGAGCAAAGAAATCACCTAATCCCATATGTCTGCCACACATATAAGGAAACTGAGTCACAGAGAAGACTAGGGGCCTTTGTCTCCGTCTCTCTGTCTGCCTTTCTTTTCTTTCACTGTCCTTGTTTGCATGCCTCTCCTCTCTCTCTGTCTGTCTCTCTGTCTCTGTCTTTCTCTCACTTATTGAAACATGCCATCTTTTCATGGCCCTGGCTGTCCTGAAACACAATGTAAACCAGTCTCAACTCATAGAGATCTACCTGCCTCTGCCCAATTCCTTCTCATTTTCAAATGAGAATATTTTCAATGTTGAATATTTTCAAATGTTGAGTATTCACAGACTGAGATCTTGAGGTCATGAAATGCTTAACCAAAGATTGAGCTCACAGATTAGTTATCTCCATTCTAAGATGATGAGATAATTTTGAGGAAACTTTATTTATATATTAAAAAAAACCCAAAACTATATTTAGGAACTGCAGAGATGGATCAGTGGTTAAAAGCACTGTCTGCTCTTCCAGAGTACTTGGGTTCCATTCCCAGCACCCACATGGTGCCACACAACCTTCTGTAACTCTAGTTCCAGGGGACCCAACCCCTTCTTTTGGCCCATGAAGGTACCAGGCATGCATGTGCTAAACAGACACATACACAGGAAAACACCAATATACATAAAATAAAAACAGTAAAAATGTAAAAGCTGTCTTAAAGTATTTTAATAGGACAGAAAAAAAAAAGTCCAGAAAGAAGACGCTCAGCTGAGCGTGGTGTCTCATGCCTGCATACCAGCATTCAGGATACCAGCATTCAGGAGGCTGAGGCAGTAGGATTGCTCTGAGTTCAATTCTTCATGACCTAAATAGTTAGGTTTTGTCTCAAAAGAGAGAGGAGAGAAGAAAAAAAGAGGAGGGGAAAGACACTGTATTGTTTTTTTTTCCTTATCTTTGAAAAAAAAACCCTTTTAAATCTATATTTCATTGATTCTAAGAAATTTTCATCTGTCTCTCATCACTTACTATGTAGCACACCCAGACTGACCTTAAGCTGGCAATTCTGGACTCACCTTCAAAATGCTGGTATTACAGACATGTGCCAGCAAACTTCCTCACTTATGATGTTACCTTTTATTTCTAGAATTTCTGTTTGATTCTTTTCTGGTTCCCAGTACCCACTGGAATGCTTTAAACACACTCAACCACACTCACACATATACACACGCTGACAAACGCAATCTCACACACACGGAAGCATACATAAACAGACACACACGCACTTGCTTACCTTTTATCCTTCCTTCCTTTGAGTCTTAAACATATTTTGACAGTGTTCTTGAAGTGCCCATCTCTTCCGACAGGTCATCTCCACCTAGCTGTGTTGTTTGCTTTATCTTGATAGTGATTGGCTTTTCTTTTCTCTGTTCTTTCAAGTGTCTTGTGGTTTTCATCGAGTGTGCGACAGTGCTTGCAGAGAGCAGTAGATAATGCTGTACGCTATTTTGTCACGCTGCTGATGTGAAGGGCAAACCAGTCTCACTTAAGGTTTACCAGCATTAGCAGTTAGCGATGAGTTTGGATGAAATTGGAGTCATGACTGCTGCCATCAGGGCCTCCAGAGTGCTCCAGTGGAAACTCTGCAGTGATTGGGCCCAATGGACCAATATTCTATGACTGTGTTTCATCACTGGCTTTGAGCTGCTTTTCAGGGGAGTCTTTCTGTATGTCGATATTTAGTAGTGGGGTGCCCTTGCTCTGCATAGGGAGAAGCTGCGGTGGTGACAGGGGTAGTGAGTCCTCAGTTCTCCTGGCCCAGCCTGGTTCACAGGCAGCCTCCTGTGTCTGGGCTTTGAGATTGAGAGGGCTTAAGCAGTGGTTAAGCAGTGGGTCTCTGCTTGTTTCTATGGGCATTTGCAGTAGAGTTGCCTGGGTCTTCCCTCTGTGGCTTCTTCTTTGTTTGAGCACATAGACACTGGAGAGTTTCTTGTTCTTCCATTGGGCAGATGACAAGCTTTTGCTTTGGTCCATTCCCAAGGATATTCCCTGCAGACATTGGGGCTAAGGAGGTGTTTGAAAGCTGGCTCACATGAAATATAGTTCTGGGAAAAGATGGGATTTCTTTCCTGTTTCCAACCGCAGGGAGACTCTGCTTTGCCCTCGGTCTTTCTCATGAGTACTGTTGCAGTTCTGTGGGGACTGTCACAGGAGTTTACAGAGCCATGGTTTTGAAGCCCTCAGGGGTTCTGTGCTGCAAAGGGGCCCACAATTGTCCTTTTAGAATTTATTCCATTTTTAGCTGTTTTTTTTTCTTGTGTCTCTGATAGCCACCCTTTCCTAGTATGTCCTTCTGGAAGTAACAGTTTATATTTCTTTTCTCCTTGGAAAGGCATGCCACTTTATGTAAGTTACTTCTTATAACTGCTTTATGACCATTGCCTTCTAATAGGCTTAAAAGGAAGCATAACTTTATTGATTATAAGAATAATATCCACTGTGGCTTTCCACATCATATAGCTGTTTTGTAACATTTAAACTGTCACTGGTGTTAAAGGAAAATTTTGGCTGTAGATAAAAATGCCAATCAGAAACGAGTAAACTTGAATCAAAAGAAACCAATAAAAATCACAACCTAAAGCTTAAAGCAAACTGAAGACTCAAATCTTATTTTTTCCTAAGTTGTGGTATTTGACATTCTTCTTTCTTGACTCCCAGAAAATTCATGCCTACAGTAGTAGGGACATGATAGGAGAGGTTAGGCCTCAGTCTTGGGTTAGGAAAAGAGAAAGGCTTGCTTTTCCTAACCAAAAAAAAAAAATGTTTATGCAAAAGGAATGTGAGAAAGAGACAAAGGAAAATAAAGTCAAGGATGAGACAACAGAACAGATGCTACAGACCCCAGCTCCACAAAAGAGGCTTGTGAAATGAAAGTCCTGAGGAAGGATTGCTGGTGATTGTGGAGCTAAGGACTATGATATTCTAATTCTAGACATAGCTTAATGACTTAAGGCCATTTTGGGAAATGGTCACCTCTGTTCCCCAATACCTTTCCTGCCTCCATCTTTCCCTTGTTTGTTTAGTTTTGAGACAAGGTCTCACTCTGTAGCCCAGGTTGCCCTAGAACTCATTGTTTAGCACAGGCTAGCCTCTAACTTGAAGTGGTAATCATAAATTAGTCTCCCCATTGCTGGGATTATAAGCATGAGCTACCACTGCTCTGTGCTTGTCATTTTAGTTCACTCCAGGAGTTCCAGTAGCCATTCAGGGGCCATCCGAACAGCATCCCCTAAAATTCTATTAGAAATATGGGAGAATGGTGTGTAGCATAGTAGTAGGCGCTAGCCCAGCATGCACCAGGCTTCGTCCTCAGTGTGGTGGCGGTGGCAACGCGAAACTTACAAAGGAAATGCAGCATTACCTCAGGACCTAATGAGTCATGTCCTCATTTCAAAGGATGAACAAGAGCGCTTCTTAAGCACTTGAGTGTCTGAGAAGCAGTATTTTGCATAATCACTATTTTTTTTAATAATCTCATGTACTTCTAGTAATAAGATTAAAATCATTCATATCAAAATATTGTGAGGGTAACTCTATGTGAGGATACCCCGGGGTATAAGGCACAGAATTAAGACATTTAAATTTGTTTCATAGTCAGGTTATTCAATTTAACTGAACAATTATCACTGGTATACTTGCTTAAAGCTTCTAATTCTCCATAGTCCTTTGAGCCCTGTCCTTCCCAGAAGCTCATCTCTTCTAACAATGATAATTCAGGTGCTTCCTCTACTAAGAGGATTTTGGATAAGCCTTCTGATGTGGTCTGAGTTTCTGTGTTACCCTAAATACATGTGTTGAAACCCAAAGGGGATGAGATTACTTAGAGGTGGGAATCTTGGGAGATGACTAGAGCATGGTGAAGCCCTCATGGATGAAGTTAGTGTCCACTAACAGAAGCCAGATGGACCTCACCTGCCTGCTTGAGGACTGGTCCTGAGGCAGGAAGAACCCAATCGGATAGGCTTTCACCTTGGACACATCACCCTTAGAGCCGTGAGAAATGCCTATTAGAGCTATTGTTTAGTTTTGAGACAGAGTCTCCCTGTGTGGTCCTTGCTGGGCTTGAGCTCATGGAGATGCTCCTACGTCTCTGTTTTCCAAGTGCTGGGATTAAAAGTGTGCCCTTCTACACCAATCTGCAGGAAACACTTGTTTTTCATACACTGTCATAGCTACAGTACTGTGTCTCAGAAGTGCAAATAGATAAGACAGCTGCCATTTGGCCTCCTAAGAGTAGTTCTGCTTCCTCTCTACCCTGGACTCTGGTCAAGAAACAGGTTCCTGTATGAAGCTGCAACTGATGCCTTAAAACCTGGCACAGAGACAGGGTGCTAGCAAGTGGGACCCATGTTTCTGCAAAGGGTTCCCAGCTCTCCAATCTTCCTGATTTTGAGTGCCTTCTCATGAATGGTAGGTATGTGCTCAAATTATTTTTTTTTAATTTCAATAAAGATAACTTTGTAGTTATCTCATTTTCTTATAAGCTTTTCTTTCCTTTGATGGTGGAAAAGAAGAAGACATTAAACCAGGATCCCATAGAATCTATTTTCCTCTTGTTTTTCTCTGTGTACTTGGGTTCTAAGGTTTTCCACCCATGCCCCTCTTAGGGACCTGAAGCCACATAATCTCAGGTACCATTAAGTTGATTTACTATATCTTGTTCAGTTTCACACCATCATGTATATTCTAAGCAAGTAGCAAGAGAAGAACACAAACATGTGTCATACATGAGTTAGCTCAGGTAAAGACTTACAGTTGCCTGGACCAAATCTCTCCTTAATCTCAACGGTCACTCTTAGTGTAAGGAAAGGCTGGAAAACTTGATCTTTATATTCTCACTGCAAAGGCAATCAGGTCTGGATTCGTTACTGGTGCAGAAGTGGATGTGGACATCAGACCAGTGGGGGCCATACACTAGCTTCACAGTGGTGTGAGACTGGAGAAGAAGCTCAGTTATGTGGAGGTTCAGCTACATCAACCCTTTTATTATCTTCACTGCTGAAATCTTCAATGGCAAAGAAAACTTCATGTGACTGAGACCAGAAATAGAAAGGAGGCAGGGTGCCCAGACTTGTAGGCACTCATCTTTGTGTAGTCTGGGCAGTTCTAGAAGTTGCTTCCTTGAGAACAGAAAGAGTGCAATGCATTGGAAGAGGACTTCAAGAAGACATACAGTTTTTAGTTCTGTATATAGGCAGAGATGTTGGGGGAAAAGATTGTGTAACTCCTAATAATGGCCATTATATATTTATATCATCTATATGCATATCTATGTAGAGAAGGTCTCCCTGTTTCTCTGAATGGATAGCTATAATTTGGTTTATGTATTATGATGATTGGGTCTCATTTGTTGCTTTATCTAAGCTTCTCAACTCCTGATCCTGATGACCTCATAGTACGGAAGCCAGTAGAGAGGAGCTCATGTGTGGTAAACTTTGGTACCCTTATAAAGGGGTGTGCATGTGCTTGTAGATGTTAAAGAATGGGTAGAATGGCTCCAGGTAGAGACGGAGTGATTCAGCATGTGTGAATCAACAGAGTGATTCAGGACATGGCCAGTGGACTTCAAGCTAACCAGGGTTTTCCATTGGATTCTTTTAAAAGCTTTCTGACACATCACACCACACCCCCCACATCCCCAAATGCCCCTCCCACTCATACACAAACATACACACTCATACACACACTCACACATATACTCAGATACACACTCACACACACACTGAGACACAACTCACACACATATAGTCACCCACACACAGATACACACACACACACACACACACACACACACACACACACACCCTCCGGCTGGGCAGCAGCTCCTCCAGCCTGCATGCTGTTCTTCCTCTCACCTGAGGAGGCGCTCACCATTGGTCCCCTTTGCGTCCTTGTCATCCCTGAGTTCTAGCAACTAGCCCAGCCCCCCACAAAGGCTCACCCAGGAGTTGAAGCTGACAGATAATTGTCGCCGCCACTGATTGCTTTGCTGACAGTGCTTTGTGGCTATTTTGGGTTTTTCTGGAGAGTTCCTTAATTAGAGGAAATTGTGTTGTGTGCTGTCCAATCAGCCTCTGGTCAGATATTATTACATCTGAAACAGAATCAGGCGACATTGGGTTGGCTCCTGCCAAGCTGGGATGAGGCTGGCAGCCTGTGCCACAATCTGCTGCCAGAACAGTGGTCCCTACCCAGCTCTGAGGAGGTTTGTTGCTAGGTTAAGGGAAGGACCTTTTATGGTCCTGTGTCTTCCTCTGGGGCATTGTACAGGCAGTGTTCATGGAACTGTCACACCTCATGGTTGCCGTAGCCCAATGCAATGTCCACTTTGTTCTTTGGGAAGTGATAGGTTGCAGCATCCATTGATACTTGCTTTTATGTGTAGCATGGGAATCCTCTTTTATCCGTCTGGGAGAGAAATGCAGACATGATTTAAAGTTGGTTCCTCTTTGAGGAAGCATTAGAGGTGGTTTCCCATACAGTCTAGTGAAGTCTTGATATACTGGGAGGAAGATTTGTCTTATATTAGGAAACATTTAAGGCTATAAGTTTTCAAATTCTGAATCCAAAGTACCTTTTATTACCTGGAGGGGAAGCATCTTCTGAGCTACTTCACTCAAACGCTTTACTGCAGAATAGCATATCGGCACCTCACATGTTCATCTGCACAGAAGCTAGGTCTGAGAGCTTTAAAGGATCAGTTGTTAAATGTGCACTGCCCCTTCCAATTCCTTATTTCTGGAATTAACGCCTTGCATCAAAGATTGATTGAGCTTGCTGGGCTAGCCTCTAGTTAACAAAGCGAACAGACAGTCCCCGTTCTCAGTAACCTAACATTCTGGTTGGCAAGTTAACAACTGCAAGTGGTCTCACCTGACATCCTCCTGGCTGGCTGTGAAGATGCATGTTTTTTTCTGGAGTGTTCAGGGTTGGAGCAGAGAGCAGAGAACACAGAATTGACATTGAGAATTCCATCATATTGTTGGATTATGCAAGGGAGGGAGGGAAGGAGAGAGAGAGTTTGTGTGTCCATCTGTCCATCCAGAAGACTGAGTGAGATTTGGTAGTAAGTGGAGACAGTGGTTAATGGACATGGTGGTGTGTGGAGCCCATGAGGCCAACCAGCAGAGAGCAGGTAGGAGGCAAGGGGGATGTATTTCCTGTGTATCTGGCTTTGCTTCTTCAACTAAAAGATAAAATGAGGCAGACAGGAGGCTCTTCTGTACCACCTTCAGCTCCTGGCGTGACACTCTTAGTGCATGCATCAGACAAATACTGCAGCAGTTTACCTCATTCATGCTGGGTGATAGGGCAGTTGGTCTCATTCACGGGATTTGTGAGAATCAACCGATTTCAATGATAAAGATATATGCAAAAATAGCTTCACCGTCCATTGGGTCAAGTACATGGTGGTCTCTGTGTGATTTGTGAGGTAATCTTACCGTGGTATGAACTCACCCAGACACACTACAGGGAAGAATAAGCCTGCACCATCTGAGAATTATTTCCCTCGTTGCTTTCAAGGGAAGGGGCAAGCTTTCACCCTGGGAGACTCAGGAGAACCCCGGGCTGGCAGGCCCAGGGTTCTCTCACTTCTCAGGGTTTTACAGTTGAACGTCCATGTGAGCAGCTTAAACTGCTTCCTGGTTCTGTTACTATGCCTTTGCATAATCTTCATGAAAGGCTTCCACAACTGAAGTCAAAGCAAAAACTAGAGAAAAAAAATTCAATTCAAAAATTGAATGTAAAAAGTTAAACAATGACAATATGATTTAATATTCTTACATATTTTAAGAAATTGAAAGATTTTATTTACTTTTTAGTATGTGTGTGTATGCACATGAATGCATGGAGGCCGGAGGAGTGGATGGCTCTGGAACCAGAGTGCAGACGGCCCAGTCGGATGTGGGGAGCCTAACTCAGGTCCTTCAGAAGAACAGTGTGAGCATTTTCTACTGAGCCACCTCCTCAGGCCCAGCATATTCTTGAAAAGTTTTCTTTCCTAAGGCTTGTTTATTTTGTTTTATGTTCTGCCTGCAAGTACATGTGAACAGTGCCTGCAGGAGTCAGTAGACACAGAGGGTCCCCTGGAGCCAGGGTTGCAGGTGGTTGCAAGCAGCATGTGGTGCTTGGAGCAGAGGACCACATTATTATATATTGTGAATTATATATTGTAAAATATATACCTTGCAGGCCGTGCACAGGCTCTGAGTCTTTGAGATGGAGTCACATCTCATGGTAGTTCTTGAGCCTCGTGCCCGGGAGCCTGGAAGTGAGTGAGTCCCACACTTGGTTTACTCCTGCCATTGGCGTGTAGCCCTGGTGCTGATTTTCTCAGGTAACATTTTGAAATTCCTTAAACGGTTCCCCAGACACGATAGACTTGACCCGAATCATGCGGTTACCATGGCATCCAAAGACAGCCTCAGGAAGCTCATCAGCTTCTCCAGACACAGTCGGTAAACTGCTTAACGGAACATTCTCTACCTCAGAAGCTGAGAATAGAAACAGTAAAACTGATTTACAGAACTTCTCTCTAGAATAATCTTTCTTAAGATTTTTGCTGAAAATTGCTCAATGGTTTATGTACCTTTGCATTGACTGGCAGAAGCTTTTATTTCATCTCTAATCCGAAAGCTTCTTTCTGAATAAAATAGAAATGTGAATGACCCTGGCTAAGAAATCCTTTTTACATTTTAGAGAGAGGTTAAAGCAACTGGGCCATCCTGTTTATTCAGAGGCAAAAAATGGATCTACTAAGGAGAAAAAGACAGATCTGTGTTCTTGAGTAGCTTCTCCCTTCTGGTGGAGTTCCTTGCTTCTGTTTTGAAGATAACAATTATTATGACTATTTGAGGTTTAAAACACAATGTTATGGGATAGGTGATAAACTGGTTGCTATTGTGAAGTAGATGAATAAACCTATTATCCCATAATTTTCTTTTTGACAAGAGCACCACAAGTTGACTTTAATGAAAATCGGCAATACAGCGAGGTTTGATTAACATTGGTGCTCATTTGTGAGTTAGATCTCTAAGCTGTTTGCTGCTTGGGCTTCATCTCCTCATCAACATGCCCCTCCCAACCACTGTTTGGTTGTCTATGCCCTTATTACTTGAGCTAATGTATAACATTCTCACACAGAAGCGAGCTTACACTGTTTTTATTTTTAGTGAAAAAGTTCTTTGATATTAATCTAATTTTCATTAATTTCTAGCTAAGTTATTGGACGGTTGAGTTTTTATAAATTTTCATTGTTTGAAATTTCTGCTGCATGGAAAGGCTGTGGACCACCAGGTTTTTGCCTTAGAGTTACGAGGCAGGGACTGTTTAAGCCATTAATTTCTATTGTGTGACATTCATATAACACTTGGACATGCCAAGCAAGTTTTTAACCACTGCTGTTTGAACTCCAAGGGGGGGGGCACTAACCTCCTTGAGGCAGAGGGGGGGATTTTTTGTTTGTTTCCAGTCCCTATCCCTTTCAGATGAAAAGATTAAGGGACACACAAGAAAAGGCAAACTTTCCTACCCCACTCCCTGTTTTGTTCTATTTTGAGAACAAAACAGGTAGCTCAGGCTGGTCCCAGGCACTCATGTAGGCAAGGATGACCTTGGTCTTCAGGACTTCCTGCTTCCACCTCTCAAGTGCTGGGACTACAAGTATGTTCCAACTTCTACAAGTATCATGCCCCTTCCCATCTTCTGTTTTAGAGTAACCACTCCTGCTCTGGCCCTGAGAGTTACACTGACATAAACACACTATGGCAGTAAAGCACAAACTTTGCTTTAAAACAAAATTTATAGGAGACAGGAAATGAATAAGAAACGAAGACCTCTCCTCCACCAAGAAGCAGAAAAGGTCAGTCTCATACAGTAAGTTGACAAGGGACAGTAATCTGGGAAGTGTGACAAGGCCAAGGCCATGGGCTAGGTCTGTAACTGGCAGAGAAGTCCATTTGTACTGACATCTTTCCCCAGCTGAGAGCTACCCATTGTTCAGACATGAATGACTATCCTGCAGGTAGCAAATTTAAATTCTGGTTTTTAAGGAACCGGAATGAAGTGATCTTGCATCTTTTTTTTAAAATCCCTTTAATTAAAAATAATATCTCAGAGCCAGCACAACTTGGGGTGATACAGTCATAACTCAGAAATGCCTCTTTTCAAGTCAGGTTTTACCAGGAGGAGAGTTGGAGCCCCAGCCTGCTCTTCCCTGTTCACTCTGCCCTGTGGTGGCGTGTGGTGTGAGGAAGAGAAGGGGCTGCCCAGAGCTTGCTTGCTGGCTGCTGGTTTGCCTCCCCCCCCTCCCATGCTGCAGTTGGTTTTAAGCTCCTCCAACCTAGCTCTTTTGCTTCCTGTTGCATCCTTCGTATTAGGACAATACCCAGCATATAGTAATGTTAAGTAATGAACCAGATGTGGTATTGCTTTATGCCAACTCTCAGGAAGCAGGGGCAGGCAGATCTCTATGAGTTCTAGGCCAGCCCAGTCTGCATAGTGGGTTCCGAGTCAACTTGAGCTGCGTAGTAAGACTCTGTGTCTTGGTCAGTGTTCTGTTGCTGTGAAGAGACGCCATGACCACAGCAAGTGTTAGAAAGAAACACATTCAATTAGGAACTGGCTTACAGTTTTAGTTCCAGCTTTAGTCCCTTGTCATCATGGCAGGAAGCATGGCAGCATGCAGGTAGCCATGGCACTGGAGAAGCAGGTTAGAGTTCTGCATATAGATCTGCAGGTATAAGGAAGAGAAAGACCGTCTTGGAATAGGCTTTTTAAATCCTCATAGCCCACCCTCAGTGACACACTTCCTCCACACCTCCTAACCTTTTTAAATAGTGCCACTTCCTAGTGACCAAATATTCAAATCTACTAGCCTATGGGGGCCATTCTCATTCAAACCATTATACCTTGTCTTCAAAAAAGAAAGGAAGGAAGGAAAAAAGAGAGAGAGAGAATAAAAGTAATAGGAAATGGTACCCTCCACCTCTGCCTATCCCCTCTTATATCTGCTAATGTCATAGAAAACATTGAACGTTAAAAATTCCATCTGAAATAAATACAAACACAGAGAGAAAATACATATTTTCCACCCATTGAACTGATCTGCAGGCAACCACAGGAGAAAATGAATTTTTTGATCCTGTCCTCAAGGAGTTCAAAATCTACTCAGAGAAGCAGGCCCTTGCAGAGGAAGGGATAAAGAGCCATTTTGTTTGGACTGACCAAAAGGTGCCCACTGCAAACATTATGATATAAGAGGGAGGAAGAAAATAGCATGACTCAACCCACTTTTTGTCACATTTCATAATTACCTGCACCTTTTTAAGGTTTTTCTTCTTCTTCTGTTTCTTCTTCTTCCTCTTCATCATCATCATCTTCTTCTTCTTCTTTTTCTTCTTCTTGTTCTTCTTCTTCTTCTTTTCTTCTTCTTCTTCTTTTAATGTAAGAAATTAAATTCAGGAACTAGTTGAGGGATGAGTCATTCTAATTAATTGGAAGAGAAGATGAACTTTGACATAGTTTCAATTTGCTCTTTCTTTAAATAGTCAAGTAATTATGTAGTAATTTAGCATTAATAAATAATTGCTTCCATCTTTATCTCAACCTGGATTAATATTTTCTAAGTTGAGTAGGACCATATTTTTCAAACTATCCAATTAAGGATCAACTGCCATAGCTCTGACTCAGGGACTGGGAATTCTGTTTTTTTCTTAATAAAGACTTTATGTGGGGGGACTTGAGAGATGGCTCAGCAGTTAAGAGCACTTACTGCTCTTGCAGAGGACCTGAGTTCAATTCCCAGCACCCACATGGCAGCTCACAACTTCCTGTAGCTGCAGTTCCAGGAGATCTGATTCCTTCTTCTGGCCCCTGTGAACACCTCAACTCACACACTCTTACTTACATGTAGACACATGCCTACGTGTGCATACACATAATTTTAAAGGAAAAGATTTCAATTTGAAATAATTTTATATTTATAGCAACGCTGCAAAAATAGTGCAAAGAGTTCCTGAGTTTCCTTTCTCTAGCTTCCCCCAATGTAAGTATCTCAAATAACACAGTGCATTAGCAAAACTAATAAGCTGACACACATATATATACATATATGTGTATGTATGTATATATATATACATATATATATATATGCACTAAGCTGCAAACTGTCCAGATTGCCCCAGATTTCCTTCTATTGCCCCTTGCTGTTCAAGTCTAGATGTCTTTTGAGATTTAACTCTTCTGTCTTCTTAGCTTTCTTGGATGCATGGTCTTTTCTGTACTTTTAACAAGTTCTGCTTCCTTTTGAGAGGTGCATTTGCACTCTTCTCCCAAGTTAAGCCCTTATGAGTCAGGGACCTAACAGAGAACACAGGACACACGCGGGAACATCCTGGAGAAAATTGAACAAAGTGTTGTTTACAGAGGTACAGACAGGAGTGAGGTTGTTAAATGATAGGATGAAGGTTGTTAAGGCAACCAGGAGTGGTCTACAAGCATTCACTCCCATTTGGTGCCAGCAGCAGAGACTGCCCAAGGAGAGTAGTCAGAGACCTGACTTGGAGAGCTAGCGCTTACAGGGTCAGGAGCTCTGAAGTCCAAGCATGTGGAGAACAGACCTGGGCTTTAACTTCTTCACCTGAATCTCCTGCATTAGCCTCATTCTAGTAAACCCAATATGACACTGGGGGCCAGGGATGGGTGTTTTATGTCCTGGCCATAGGCACAAGGGAAGGGTGGAGAGTTAAATACATTTATATTTATCTTTGGAAGCTGTCTGTTTTATGAACGTGTGGCAAGTTTAGCAAACATTCTGTTGGTAGTTTAATAATGTAATGAGAACTGCTCTCTCCAGCTAAATAAATGAACATCCATACTGAATGAGGAAGCCTCATCACCTCAGGCAGTCATGGAATATATAACTGGTTTTTAGAATGAAATAAACAACCTGGAGATATTTGCATAAAACGGTGCTTTTCATGTTTTCTACTTTGGCTCTCAGCTCTGCAAGAGCAATGGCCACTTCTCAAGAATAGCAAATTAGATTTTGGAAGAAAAGGTTCTGGAAAAGCCATTGGCTTTTTATTTGAACTGTAAAGTAATAAACTCAAGTTGGCAAGTGCTCTTCTTGCTCTGGGTAGGGTGGTGGAGGGGGAACACGATGATGAGGAAGGACTCGAGTCTCCAGGCCTGACTTTCCTGGTGTTTGTCTGCTGGGCGCTGCTGTGGTATTTTGGTTTTAGACAGCGGGAATGAGTGGATGGTTTCTTTTCTTTGTTTCAGATGAGTAGAAACTCAAAACGTTGGGTATTAATCTGGGTTTGCAGTTTTTGATGCTAAATACCTTAGATTTGCCAAAATGGAAGGCTCTGTACCATTTGTGGCCATGGGTCTTGCACATCAGCTCTTCATCATCCTCCAAGGAGAGAAGCCCTTCCGTGTTCATTTTGAAAGTCGTTGCACAGGGACCTCAGCAAGATGGAGACTTCTTCCCAAGGTTTGAATGAAGAAAGTTCATTGGAAGGAACTCCTGCAGACCAGTAAATAAATAAATAAATAAATAAATAAATCAATCAATAAATAAATAAATAAATGGAAAGGTATCTGGTTGGAAGTCAGCAGGGAAGCATTCTTACCTTGGTTCAAACGGGTGAAAAAGCAAGCGATGGGTCTAGTAAGGGTTGTAATCAGAAGCCACGTTGGTGAGGGGCCTTAGTCACCAGACCCTACAGTGTGAGGTGAGAGAGGAAAACATCAACCCATTGTCTTCTTCCCATCTGTGGGTGGTTTTTATTTCTTTTTTTTTTTTATTTCTTCCCATTGGTGAAACCCGAGAGAAGTGAGAGGGGAAGGAAGTATGGATGGTATTAGTCAGAGGAGGTATTCTGAGGGGCGTACAGAACGTCACCAACTGGCCCATCACAACAGAATACTCCCCCCCAAAAAACCGGCTGACTGGCCCAGATTATTAAAAATTTAGTTTTGGAGGAAATGCAAACTAGATGTAGAAAACTAATGGGCAAATCTAGTCTTTAAAGAGCAGTTTTATAGTTTCAGAATGAATTACTAACCTGTTGATGTTATAGCTCATAGAAGCCGTATGTCCTTGAGTTGTTCAGTTTCTTAGTACATTGAGAAAGATGTCATCCTTTAACAATATGGAAGTCTCCAAAGAAGGGGGCCCGGCAGTTGCCACCACTGGCGTTTTCAGAGTTAAATGGCTATCACAGTCTGTATGTTATTATTGCCCTAATGTTTTTTTTTTTCTGTTAGAGCTAAAGGTAATCACTAAATAATCATTTCCAGTTTCCATTGATTATTTGTGCATGAAATGTTTAATGAAAATAAACCCTAATGCTTCAGTCATGGAAAGACCTATTCCTGGGGAAAAAGATATTTGTGTTTTCTCTCTTACCCTAGTTGCAGGTTATTTTTAAATGGTCTGGTCCAAGGATCACTGCAGACTTTGTGGAGGTAAGGCTCAGAGAAGCAGAAACAGTTATCATGGCAGCTTGAGGGAAAGGACCCAAAGGCTTCTTCTTTAGCCTTGGGTTCAGCGAATGATACATGCCAATGCACCCCAGGAAAAGGAATACATATTGGATTTTCCTTTTCTTGGTAAATGTTCCCTGAGAAATCTTAATATCAGCTCTCTTCGGTGCTGGTGCATCTGCTTGCCAGCCTGCTTTTTACTGTGACATGTTTATTCTAAATAACCCTTGCCATATTGGTGTTAGATTCGTAGGCAAAGCTACCTTTATTTAAAGTTCCTGAAAACAAAAACTGTGCCTGATAAAATACTATTCATGTTGGACATTTATGTAGACTCTTATTAGGTCAAACTGTGCTGTTGTTCCCTAGCCCAGAAAGGTGTCTGGCCTATCTTCATCCTCAGCCATGGGGCCTGCAGGAAAATACTGAGTTAAAAGGTTAAAAACCGGTCATAAGCTCATGAGCGATTTACTCTGCTGGTCAGCCAGCCCAAGCAGAGTTCAAGGTTCTTTGACTCTCATTGCTTAAATGAATTTAGCTGAACTTTTAAGCAAAGCCAAAAATAAATCTGTCTAGCATGCTTTACAAAAGGACTGTCGCTGCTTTCCAAGTCACTAGAATTGATAAGCGGCTCACAGCATCTTACTCTAAGCAAATGCTGTGACCTTTGTTGTCTTGATTTGACCTGTGTGAGATGCCAGAGCAGGCAGTGTTGATGCCACATGATGCCAGCTGTCTGTGACCCAAGCTAAGAGCCTGAACCCCATGACTTCAGGTGTTCACTCTGGTACACAGAAGGTCTCTGACCTTTGCAGTGCTTTGTGCTTGATTTCAAATGGGTTTTTATGTAGAAGGCAGCAATCACAGCACAGCTTGATTTCTGTGGCCTCCCGCATCCCTCAAGGTCAGTTGGTCGCCATGTTTGTCTTCCTTAGATCTTTAGAGAATATCCGCCTCCCTTGTCTTTGTTAGTGTTGTAGCACAGCCCTTCCCCTGTGGCCCAAGCTGTATCTCGAGCCTCCGGCCAGCTTGCCTGCTCACAGGGTCCTCTTGCTCCTGCCACTAGTATGCTTCCTGGACCATCCCAGTATCAGGCCGAGTCTCTTCCTAAACACTCCCAACCGGGTTACAGTTATACTTGGTGGAGTCAGATCCTCTGCTGCTTACTGCCTGTGGTCCCCGACGCTCTGCCCATGTCTTCCCAATGTCACAGCGTTCCAGCACACACATGGTGCCTTGCCCCAGCATGGTAATAACGCCGCATTTGTCTACAATGTGTGCTACCGTGGTGTCTTTCTTGGTGGAATGTAATGTGTTGCATATGCCAAGGGTTTGATACCGAGCCGGGTGTTAGGTAGGTCTTCAGGTTGGAGTAATGAGAAACTTTTATAACCTGCAAATTCTAAAACAAACAACAACAACAAAAACAAAAACCCACTATAGTTTAAAAAATATTAGAGGCCTCATCAGGCAACCTGGGGAGGACAGCTTTCCAAGCTGTACACCTTACAGAGCTGTATGGACTACGCTATATAGTAAAGACTGCTGACTTGAAACCTGATTGGCGCGATGCTGATTTCCTAACAAGCATAAGGCCCACCCACCATCTAGGAAACCACCAGCTAATGGAGGGCACACTGCAGAGCCAGCAAGGGGACCCAGGTACCTTCCTGCAGCTCTTCCCACACGCTCTTGCCCATAACATGTGCAAAGAGAAATTTTTGTTTCTGGAACAATCAAAGGTCTTATCTTCAGAATGCATAACTCAGGGCTGAGGTTAGGCTTCATTGCAGTGATGCAGAGCCAGCGAGGCTGCATGAACTGGTGTTATGTGTCTGAACTTAGTTCGTCTCTCATGTTGTGGTTTGTACAGTTGTCTGTGTTATGAGTACAGTTTTATGAGCTGTGGTTTGGTTAAGTTCCAGGTCTCCTTCACATGCTGGTTATAAGCCAACTGCCTTTACTATAAAAGTAGAAGAAATACCAACACAGTATCTTTGTCCAGTGAACCCCCACTTTAGGCTATGATAAGTTTGTATGTGTTGTAATAGAGTTAAGAAAAAGGTGTACCCAAATTCAGAAGAAGAAACTCATTTTTTAGTATGTCTTTTTTTTTTACATGCTGTTATTTTTTTGAGACAGATTCACATTTAGCTCAGGCTGGCTTTGAGTTTGCTGTGTAGCTGAGGCTGGCGTTGAGCCCTTGATCCCTCCTGCTTTCCATTGTCTAAGTACCAGGATTACAGGTGTGTGCCTCCATATCTGACTAAGCGTGCCATTTTGTTGAAATTCTATAATATACAAGGCTCTATATGCATTATACAGTAAGCAAATTACATATATTATTTTCTTTAATTCCAACAATAGGAAGTGGGTGATATTTTTCTTATTCCTATTTTAAAGTAAACAAACTGAAATGCAAAGAGGTTGAATAAGCATTCCTGGCCACCCACCCAAGACTCCAGGGCCTTCGACTTTATTAGACAAACATTTACAGAAAAGCATTTCATAGTGCTTTTCATAATCTGAAAAATAAACCTTGGACATGGCCATTACCAGGGAGGGAGCTGAAACTTAAGATTGTGAGGTAGCTGACCTGGGATCACTGAGCTGGACACAGCAGACAGAGTAGGATCTGGAGTCAGCCGATGAGGCTGCCGGTGGCTATGGCTTCTCTTTACCCTGTGCTGTGGTGTCTGGACTCCCACATCTGTGTGCTCAGCACAGCTCAGTGCAGGAGAGGTGCTTCACAGAAGCGTTGAAGTGTGAGCTGGGGTTTGACAGACACATGGGACTATTTCTGTATGGATTGTGGAAACCAGGCTCAGGAACAGGGGTCCTTGAGGGGCACTGGGAACCAGAGTGGTGTGTCTGGGCCAGAGAACAATGGGGTTCTAAATGCAGAAGATGGAGAAACAGTAGGTGGCAACCAACAGAGCTAGAGACAGGAGTGAGGGCAACACTGGGGACTTCATTCTTCGCGTGTGGCCAAAAGGATGCACTTCTTGATGCCACACTTGGCTCTGAAAGATCATTCGGGAAAGGGACTAGCAAGGATATTCATGCTGAAGGCAGTTCCGAGTTCTGAGCATGTATGAAACAAAAGAAGCTGTAGGAAAGTAATGCTGTTTAGGGATGGGCCTAAAGCAATTGCTTTGAAGAGCACAGCACTTATTCTAATGGCTATGTCCCTACAAGCTAAAGATAAAAGATGTTGCTACTTTCAATCAGCCCCGGGTCTGAAAGAACCTCTTTTGTTTTGGGCATTCTGGGAGGTGACATGTATTTAATGTGCACATCAATCTTATAGAGCAGACACTATTCATGTCCTAGTTCTTTAAATGATGAAATAGGCTCAGAGCACTCAAGGGATTTGGGTAATTTACACAAATTGGCCAGTGGCAGAGCCAAGGCTTCCAACCAGTTTAATTGTAGCATTTGTTGAAATAGTGTCTTCTGGTTTAAGAGATGCAAAGGCCTCACACACTTAGCCATCTTGTGTCCTAGAGAGCAGGGGTGACCATAGGACTAGGAGAAGAGGTGTTTCCAGAGTTGGCTTGTCAACCTTCCCAGTTCTGGGTCAGAATGATTTCTCTCTGCATGCTTTCCATTGTGGAAACTCCTGCCTTGAAATAGCCGTTTCAGCAAAGAGTGCTACTCCTTGGATATCAAGTCATGCTCCCAAAGCTCAGACTGAAATCCTGGTCTCTGCTGGTTGGTGGAGCTTTTCCTAAGGTTCTTTAGCCAATTAGCAGTTAACTGTGTGCTGTCCTTCCCGTCATTAAGCAGTGGTTCACGAATTGACTATGAACAGGTGCCCTCAATTAGGTTGTGTAGAAAGGTCTTCCCTGACCGGGGGCTAATGATAATATTTGTTGATTTCAGGATGTGGCATTCTAAATATTGCGGCATCAGAGAAAAGGTGGAGCTAAGACACATGGATTGTGTATTCTTGAAACAAAGGGACACTTGGGTGTAGTTTTCCCCCCTGTAGACTGCGCTTGTAGATTGTCTTAGATCATTAATCTAAAAATGAATTTTCCCTCTCCCTTGTTGTCAATGGCAGGTAGAGTGGCCTGTGAAAGCCTGAGCCAAAGAGTAAAACTGCCCTGAGTCATCCTTGGTAAGTGACTTAAACTTTCCGCATCTAATGTCATTCACTTCTGTGTGTGTGTGTGTATGCATTCGTGTGTGCACGTGTGTGTATGTGTGTGTGTGTAGAGCAGAGATCGGTTTCAGGTGTTGTTCCTCAGGAGCCATCTGCCTTGATTTTGAGATGGAGCCATCTCTCTCCTTTCTAATAGGTAATTTGGGATCCTCAATGAGGCTGGCTTGCCAGCAAGCCCATGGGGCTTCTGTCTCCCCAGCACTGGATTATGAGCATGTGCCACACCCAGTTTTGCACATGGGTGCTGGGGATGGAATTGAGGTTTCTGGGGATGGAACTGAGGTTTCTGTGCTTGCATGCAGGCACTGTACTGACAGAGCTATTTCCCGGCCTACAACGGTGGTGATAAGAAGACCTATCACCGTCAGGCTATCCTGGTGATTAGGCCATCAGTCAGTAAACACCACTTGGCAGACACAGTGCTCAGTACACAGTGAGGACTCAGCAGACGACAGGAAAGCAAACATCTAGGAAATGGCTGGTGGATGGTAGGCTTGGGTCTAGGCTATGCACTGCCCAGCTCCCAAGATGGACTTGGTAGGAAGGCTGCCCCTGGGGCCGCGCTTAGAATGAAGCTTCCCCAGAACTGCTCTGAGTGGCTTCCTTGTATTAACTCTTTAATCTTCACTCCCATCCATTTTACCCTTGCTTATGACCTAGACACAGATGCTAATGGCCTTGCTCAAGTTTATCTGTCTGGCAATGCTGATTGTAAGCCCTCTGTGCTATTACAGGACAAATCAGTATAGTTGACGTCTTTTCTGTTACAAAAGGCGAGGGCAACCTCAATGGGCTTGCTTTTGATTCAATTGTTAATATATAATATACTGGTTGTCTTTATATATCTTAATATATCTTAGAATACATCTACATTTTCAGCCTTTGAGAATAATGCATATAATTTTAGCTTTAAAGATTACATTCATTTAGTGTGTGTGTGTGTGTATGCCACAGTGAGTTCTGGGCATTAAACTTCATGGAAATTCATAATTTTACTTGATCTTGAAAAGAGATTCCACTTCTACTTGAACTTAGCTGTATGTGATGAGGAGAAGATGGGAAGAGGAAGAAGTAGAAGGTGGGAAGGGAAATAAGAATGGCCCATGGGTCACTGGGCTAGAACCAGCAGTTGTGTCCGTATGCTCTGGAAAGGGGTCCAGAGCCACATTCATTGCTCAGATGGCTCCGTTCCTAGTGGTTTTCGTTGTGAGAGCACATTGCCACATAAGACTTCAGTTAATGCTTTGCATATACTGGGACTCATAGGCGAGCTACTTTATCACGTGGCCAGGAGCTTAGAGCTGTGCTGGGGCTGCTGGCAGATGGCAGGAGTACCCCCTGAGACATGTTGTGGGTACCTTTTTAAACAGATTGATCCTTTCTAGAGATGTTCTTTGCGTTGGATGGTGGTTGGTGATGGTGTGAAATGATTCTGGGATTCACAGAGCTCCTACCATAGCCAGAGACACCCTACTCAAATCCCTGCCATGGGGTTCCATTTCCTGTTTGCTTGCTGCCTGCATCCCTCTCTTTACTTGGCCTGTGCACACGCTGCTCACTGAACTCCATGACCATGACTCCTTCTCTCTGTTGGTATCAGAAACATGCCTCTTTTGGCCCTCCCTGAACTTCCTGGTCTCCTTGCAGGCTGCAAGGGGAAGTCAGACACATGTATGTTATCCAACATATGTGTGACACATGTATCTCAGAAAGATAACTAAAAAGTCCTGCATAATCTAGACTTAGTTTTTGTTTTCCTGAAACTTTATTCAGAGAATTTCAAGTGTTTTATATCAGTGGGATAGGTCAAGTCTAGCTTTTTCTTTCCTTAAAGTACCATCTTACATGGTAAGACTGTAAGGACTTACAGTTGTGAGTACTTTGGGGACATCGAAGTGAGTGGTGGAAAGCACATGGTGAATATGGGGCTGGTGACAGGGCTGTCTGTCGGTGTCAGGGCTGTCTGTGTTAGGGCTCTCTGTGTCAGGACTGTCTGTCTGACTTTGCAGGGCTGTCTGTCTATCTGTGTTAGGGTTGTCTGTCTGTGGCCGGGCTGTCTGTCTGTTGCAGGGCTGGCTGTCTGTCTGTGGCAGGTCTGTCTGTCTGTGGCAGGGCTCTCTGTCTGTGTCAGGGTTGTCTGTCTCTCTGCTAGGGCTGACTGTCTGTGGTAGGTCTGTTTGTCTATATCAGGACTCTCTGTTTGTGTCAGGCTGTCTGTCTGACTGTGTCAGGGTTGTCTGTCTGTCTCTGTTATGGCTGCCTGTCTGTGACTGGTCTGTCTGTCTATATTAGAGCTGTCTGTCTGTCTATGAGTGAGAAGTCTGTCTGTGATAGGTCTGTCTGTCTTACTGTGGCAGGGCTGTTTGTCTGTGTCTGATCTGTCTGACTTTGCAGGGCTGTCTGTCTGTCTATCTGTGTCAAGGCTGTCTGTCTGTGCCTGGGCTGCCTATCTGTGTCAGGGCTGACAACATATTGTTTCTCTGACACTTTGTGATAGGTTAGGGCAGGTTTCTGGAGATTTGAGGAGATGGACATTTTGTGTGTAAGTAGGATGCTTGCCATTCTATGCCCCTCAAACACAACTCACCCTGCCCTTTTCCTTTCTAAAAAGCCACAAAAATGTGTCTTTCTTTCTGCCTAATGTTCAAGTCACACTGTTTTCTACCACGACCATGAAAGAGCTAAATTAAAGCTAAATGAAGATTGGAAGTAGGAAACTATTTTTGTGAAGAGATACATGAAAACCTGGGCCCCGGGGGACCTGCAGAGTCCAATACTCCAACCTTGCATGGGGAGGAGGTAGTCCCCCTGTTCAAAGGAAGCCCATAGGCTGCTCAGTGTCCAAGTGGGTTCCCTAGCAAGGGGAACAGGGACTGTCTCTGACATGAACTCAGTGGCTGGCTCTTTGATCACCTCCCCCTGAGGGAGGGGCCAGGGAGCAGCCTTACCAGGCCACAGAGAAGGACAATGCAGCCAGTCCTGACGAGACCTGCTAGGCTACAGTTAGAGAGAAAGGAAGGAGGACCTCCTCTATCAGTGGACTTGGGGAGGGGCATGGGAGGAGATGAGGGAGGGTGGGAGTGGAAGGGGATAGGGGAGGGGGCTACAGCTGGGATACAAAGTGAATTATTTGTAATAAACAAATTAATTAATTAAATTTAATTTTTAAAAAAGAGAGAGATCATTAAAAAGGCCTCTGAGTGTCCACAACGGGCAGTCACAGGGGGCTGATGTGTCTACCGTTTGCTGAGGGCATGTTGTCTCATGAACTGCTCTTGTGTTATCTGATGTTGAGATGGTTGCTGGAGCCTCTGTTAAGAAATGTTGTTTACCTTGGTGCTATGGGTTCTGAGGGAACACAGGTTAGAAACAAGAATGCCAATATTGGGGACACTGCTCAGCTGATAAAGTGTTTGTCACAAGACCATGAGGACCGGAGTGTGAGCCCCAGAGCCTGTGTGAGAGCCAGACATGGGGATGCACACTGTTATTCCAGCTCCAGCATCCCTGGGATTCATGGATCAGCCCACCCAGCGAGCCCCAGGTCTTAGAGTTCAGAACAATGCCCTGTACACACACACACACACACTTGGCAGGAATGAACCTTTCTAAGTTGAGACTGTGACGTGATTGGTATCCATACCAGGGTCTGGCAAATGACTGTTGCTACCTTGTGGAGTGAATGAGTTAAGACTCTCAGAACCTCTCTTTTTCCTGCAAGGTTCTCATTCAAAGCTGGGACTAAGTGTGCAGGGCTCAGCACCTCATGAGGGCTCTCAGCAAAAGCCTCTGCTCAAGGTGCCTCCTGCTGTCCCAGGTATGCCGGGCTGGAATTTCAAGAAATGTGTTAGGAAAGGTTTTGTTAGCTGTCTCAGTCTGATTGTGAAATTAAAAAGCTTCTAAACCAGAACGCTTTTTCTTAGTCTTCCTAAGCTATAGCCCAGAATAAAAGGGATCCAGGCCACATTTTTCCAGCCTGGGTGGCCAACTCCACATGCTATAAATCTGGGTCCATGAGGGTGAGGGTGTTATAGTCATTTAGTCTGAGGGAGAGAATGGGTTTAGAGAGGGGAAGAATGTGACTTAACCTACAACTGGGCTATAGACTAAGATTTCTTTAAACAATACTTTTATTCGTTCTTTGAGAATTTCATATAAGGCACTTTGATCACAGTCACCTTCTACACTTCTTCCCCCAACTCCAGCCTCCTACCTCCAAACTTATGCCCTTTTCTCCATTAAAAAAATAATCCAGGGACTCTAACTTGGGCTGCTCATATACTCCTGGGCGTGGGGCCATTCACTGGAGCATTATCTACCTACTAGGAGCCACACTCTTGAAGAGATCTGACTTCCGCTCCCCTGGAAGCCATCCGCTGCCCATGGGTCCCAGTCAAGACTGGGGTTAAGAGCCCCTCCCCACTGCTGGACTGTTAACTGGTTGATCCTGTGCCGGCAGCTGCACCGCTGAGCTGCAGTGCTCCTGTCGTATGCAGAAGACAGTTTCTCTCTGTCCTCCCCAGCCTCTGACTCACGCAGGCTTTCCATCTCCCTGTTCCAAGATGGTTCCTGACTCTTGGGGAAGAGAGAGCATGCCGTCCCATGCGGCTGTGCAGTCCTCGGGTGCTCGTGCTTCACTTTGACCAGGTGTGAGTTTCTGCACAAAGAAATTTCTCTGACAAGGTCTAAGGGCTGAGCTAATAAAGATATTAAGTGTGAGGGCAGTTGATGCTCTGCCCCTTTGGCAGAATAGTAGTCATAGGTTAATTCCTGGGCCTGTGAGCTCCCTGACCATGGCCAGATTTACATGCTTGTGGCATGTAGCCCATGTGTGTGTGTGTGTGTGTGTGTGTGTGTGTGTGTGTGTGTGTGTAGAATATTGTCATGCCACAGCGTGTGTGTGGAGGACAACTCTTATAGTCCTTTTTATCCCTCCATCACGTGGATTCCTGGAATTACAGTCATATCATCAGGCATGGCAGCAAATTCCCCCAACCTGCTATGGCATCTTGCTGGCCCTAGCCTCTGCTAGGAGCAACGATTTTTTTTTTCCTGTGTCCTTGAACTGAATGTGGAGCGCTCCATACTTAGGATCCTGGATTTTTACAAGGTAGCATTAGATGGTAACATTTCTTCAAGTTGAGAAATTGTTTTGTTTAAGTCATATCATTCTGTTAAATTCACATGCTATGATCTGGTCAGTTGTTTCCTTTCTCTTCTTTCACTGTATGAATCGCACTTCTATGACCATCTTGCATGTACCAAGTTTCTTGAGTGAGTTCTACACTAAAGAGTAAAGACATTTTCACAGCTCTGGATACCTAGTGTCACAGAGCTTTTCAAAGGGCTGGAATGAATACACTCAGGGAACATTTAGCTCCCTTTGAAAGCTGTGTGTCCTGTTCAGTGATGTTTACCACTACTCAGTCATCTGTTCATATTACAAGTCTGAAGCCATGTCATCCAAATTACATTCTCTCTGTCACTTGCCATTCTGCCCACATAAAAGCTGGGCTCCTGTCAAGGCCTCTGCATAGCATCACATATAATAAATACCCAACTATCCAAACCAATGAGAAAACATCAATGCTGGTTATATTTAGCAAAGAACATGTAATAGAAGCCCAAAAGCACTTCTCTCCTCCTCCGTCCAATCATGTGGAAGTTTTTCCTGATCATGTGTTGTCTCATTTCGGGTTGGCTTTCCCACTGCTTTTCTGTTGTCGCATACTGTCTGGCTCAGGCTATTCAGCTGTCCCCCCAAAAACCTACCCATCGCAGCCTTCTCTAAGACACCTTGCTGTCTAGAGCCTTCCTTAGGAAAGAGCCTAAGTATCTTTGGAGAGAGTTTGCTCACACTCAGATTTCACACACTAAGAAAGAACAAAGAAAGAAGAAGGGCAGTTGTTTGAATAAAATGCAGCCCCACCCATGAGTCTCAGGCATTTGAATCCTTGGCCCCTAGTTGGTAGCCCTGTGTGTGGAAGCTTAGGTGTGGCCTTGCTGGAGGAGGTGTGTCACTGGAGAGCACGTGTTGAGGTTTTTGTGGTGTTTGTGGCTTGAGGTGTGAACTCTCAGCCCCGTCGCCACCCTTCTGCCCCCTGCTGCCACAATGGACTCTTACTGTTCTGAGCCCCTGAGCCCCAGATAAACCTTTCCTTTCATACATTGCCTTGGTCATGGTGTCTTATCACAGTGATAGAAAAGTGACTAATACAAACCACAAAGCTGAGCTGATGAACAAGGGTGTGCCTTCCTTAGGAGGAGAAGAGGGGCCCCTTGCATAGGTCCGTTGCATTGGTCTCTGCCACAGATAACAATGACTATAGTAACAGCAGCACTTTCCATACGTTTGCTACGGTCGCTAGTCTATGCTCTTCAGACTTTCTGTCACCCAGTCCTCACAGCTATATGATTTAACTAATGCCATCATGTCCTTGCTTTAGATGAAGAAAGCGACTCTGTAATGTTTTAAGGATCTATCTTGATGTCATAGAGTGTGGGGCAGAGACTCACCCTGTCTGGCTCTAGTGTCTCGGTTTTAAACTATTGTACCCCACAGCTGCACTTTGTATGTGCAGTCAGCGCTCAGCATCCAGGAGAATTAATTCTAGCACCTTCTGATATCAAAATCCTTAAGCGCCAAAGCCTCTCAGACAAGATGGTGTAGTGTTTACCGATAGCTATGCATATCCATTGCATATTAAATCCTCTCTGAATTGCTTATACCACCTAATGCACTGTGAATGATTGTTCTACTGTACTGTTTGGGGAGAAAGGACAAGTCTATGCATGTTCAGTAGAGATGCAGGGAAGGGAATGATGTTTCCAGTCTGTGGTTGGTAAACAGTTTAGAAACTGCAAATATGGAACACTCATTCTTTAGAGCCCCGATCCACATAGGTACACCCATGTTACATACATTACATATATGTAATCATTTCATGATTCTCTTCTTTCTGTTAAGATAGAACTTGAAAATCATAGGGATTGCCCATTTCTTATCAATTTCTTTTTTAGTGAAAACACTGTGTAGGGGTATTTTTTTTTTTTTGGACACTCTGTGGCAGCCTACCTGTGAGACCTCGTTGATCTGTGCCTTGGTATTGCTTTCATTACTTTTTATGAGAAAGGGATACTTTGAGGTCAGTGGAAAGACAGAATCTGGCCTGTACACCTAGTGAAAGGGGTTTGATGTGTTGCAGACAGGGTGCCCAGGGTCTTGAGGAAAAGGGCCGGTGACTTCAGTTGCTTTTTAAAAAGCAACTTCTCAAGGAAATATGTGCATCCTGCCCAGGTTCTCGGTTTGATTTTAATGTACCAGCTTTCATCTTGTATATTGCTCCTTGGGATATGCCTGCTTCTCGGTCTGGTTCAAGCATTTTGGTGGAGATTCAACACTCAGATAAGAATCCCCTTTCTTTTTAAAAAAATGGATTGCAAGTTAGATAGAGGGGCACTTTTTTCTCAGTCAGAAAAATAGATATTTTGTTTCTTTTTGGTTTTGTTTTTGCTTGAGAAGAAAATGTCACAGTAGAAGCTGGTGTTCAAAACGTCATTCAAATACTCTGTCTAAAGTGCTGCTAAATTCTGCTCTTCAGTGAGGGTTGCTGATTGAGGCAAACAGCAATCATGATTTTTCTGAAGTGGGAAGAATGTTGGAATAAGTGTCAAGAGCCCTGAGGTCAAGGCCTTTTCTATTGATAACCAGCTGCTATGGGCTTATTGTTTCCCCTGTGTGTGTTACTGTCTTTATCTATGAAAGGGAGGTCTATACTAAATGTCTTCTGTGTCTTCCCTCATGCACAATTAACATAAGATAATGTTCAATGCTGGGAAACTTTAAGGTCTATTCTATGACGATAATATTTCTCTGAGTCTCTGGGCATATCAAACAGGGAGGGCATCAGGACCCATCCTCACTCATGGAGCGATTCTCACATCTGCCCCATACTCTTTCTAGCTGCCTGGCCCCGACTCAAAACTATCCAGTTAGAGAGTCCATCCTCAAGGATAGGCAGTTGTTAAAATAAAAATAACCCTTGAATGCTCTTTATTAGAATGTGCCATAATTATTTAGGTAATTTAATACAATAGCAATAATTTAGCACAAAAGAGAGTTCTCCATTCTGAGCTGGGTTTGTGGTGTGTTTGGAGGGGAGGGAAGGAGGTGAAAGACCGTAAGATCTGGCTCTGCCCTTCCTGGACCTAGAACAGTTTTCGCTGCATGAGCAGAGGAATGAGAATTGTCAAAGTTGCAGAGTTGAAACGGAGATAGGATTGCTGTCAGCTACAGTGGCCAGGGTTTACTTTCTGCTTCTTGTTCTTAAAAATCACAGTCAGGCCAGTCAGGCTTGAACAGGAATTTGTGAGGAGGTTCACTGATGAAGGGAATAGGTGAGGAAGGGCTTGTGGGTTGACGGGACTTGAGCTTGAAAGTGGGACCAAGACAGCTTGGAAAGAGTCCAACCGATAAGGTGGAAGCATGATTCTGTAAGAGAAGGGCAGAGGAAACAGATTTGGCTCAGCCAGCAAGAGGGAAGAAGGACCTTTCTCTTATAAGAGACATTTTGGGGATTTTGTATGGTAGGCATGTGCAAAACTGTTTTGAGAGGAAGGAGCCAGGAAGAGCAAGGAGCTCTAGCCTTCTCCCTTTGAATGCTAATGAATGGGTGCTTTCAGAATCTGACCTCGTGGTGTTTCTAGGGATAAATATTGAGTCCAAATACTCCTGCCAGCAAAAATAAGCAGCTTGGCGAGATGGAAATATTCTAAAGAGCAGGTGGGGCTTGGGACGCCCATCATGTGTTCTCCATCCTCAGTGACCATATTCTTTATCTCCTCTCTGCTTTGATTTTTCTAGCTCTCAAAATCGACAGTGTCTCAAGTGGTAAAAGGTCATAGTTGCTTGTGGGGGACTATATTTAGAGCCCCATGCTTTAAAAGGTACAAAAGCTATATAGAATCTGCCTCATTTCACATTCTCTGTCTTCTAACTGGGTAAGAACCTATCTAACAATACCACACTGGAGTCAGCTGTTACCACATAGCAAATGACTCCCAAGCCTGGCGAGTTGCATAAACATCATTTGTTTATCCTGCCATCTGTGATCTAAACTCTGTTCCCCATGGCTTCATCTGGATGCTGTAGCATCACCTCCTAGATGCCACACCCACATTGCTGCCATGTTTGTCCTAGCTGGTAACAGTGTTTGAAGGTCATGGGTAGAAATCTTTAGACCAATGGTCATAGGAACATTGGTTCCTCTCTGTATAGACCTTCCCACAGCTTTTTGGCTTCCTTATAGTTTGGTTGCTATTGCAAAAGTGAAAAGAGAATGGGGATAGGAAAGAGAATGTATGAGAGAGAGAGAGAGAGAGAGAGAGAATGTGTTCTATAGATTTTGTATTAGCTAGTAAGTTAACACTACAGTTTCTACCATATTTGATTTTTTTGACATGTCACTAAAGGCATCTGTATTCAAAAGAAAGGAAGTTCAATTTTACTTCAGATGGAAGAAATTAAACAGAATTTGTCACCATGTTGTTGTTGTTTTTTTAAGTGTCCAAGAGAATTCTTTTTCTTCCCTATTTAAGTGAACCTTTGAATATCGTTCGACTCACTCATAGGATGAGGGAATCAATATTGGGCCCAGCAAGGCAAGGATAAGAGAACTCAGTTTACTCAGAGCAGATGGAAGCCACATCCCAAGCGACCAGCCTGGTGCTTCTGGCTGTGTAGAAGCAGGCATCACTGTCATACGGTCCCGCTAGACTTTGTCTCTGGTGCCTGATTATGTCCTTAACTATTTTTGAAGAGCTTCATAATAATGAGGTAACACAGAGACGGAAGGACGCTCTGGGGTGTGCTTCCTATTTGAAGCAGGTGTTCAATGACAACAAAGGTTAAGAAGAATACAGGGCTGACCTTGTTTAGAGGACTTCCAAAACATGCTAATGAAGTGGCTAGTCTTTGGGTGGGTCCTTGAAGACACAGCGCTCACAGGCCTGAGTTTCACTGTCACTGACATGGGAAACGGAGTCACAAATATGCCATCTAAGATAGTGGCAGGAACGGACTTTCTGGGTAGAGCTGTCCCCTAGAGCCATGGTCAATCACGAAATCCCGGTCTGTGAACTGGAGGGCAGAGAGTGCTGTTTTTCAGCACTGTTTTCCTCTAATCAAGCAAATGTTGTACGGTGCTTTCTTCAAATGGGTTCTACCTGGCTAAAGCCATGCTCAGCGGCTCCTGGCTTGTCTCTAATTTAAAACACTTAGGAGAGAGGATGTTGTTTAGAGTCTGAGAAGCCCTTCCCACGGACAGAAAAAAAAATCCCTTAGTATTTGTTGATTTCCCAGCTTCAGCTTTCTGAGAGTTGATTTTGAGTCATTTAAAAATAGTTGAACACTTTTCTGTATTAAATTCCAAACTGTTTCACTTAAAAGCTTCAACACTTATTACATGTCCTGTAGAGCAGGATTTTACTTTTAAAGGTTTTGTCACTTATTTTATATGTAATATTATTTATCCCAATCATACAAATTGCTATGATGATCTTTATTAAATCCCTTTATGTCATTAAACCATAGGCTGAAAGACGTCTGCTTGTAAACCACGGCTCCCATAAGTAGAAATATTCTGGCATTAAAATCTTTAGACATCTTAAAGATTTTGAGATACAGAACTGTCCTAGGAATAAAGAAGAGGCTGTTATAAACATACATATATATGTATGTATGTATGCATGTATATAATATATAACCAGTTGATGTCTGTCCTCTTTTTCTGGTTCTTCAGTGCATGTAGTTTTTAGAAATTTCAGGTAGAGGCATTTATGAAGAATACTAGACTGAAAATAGCATTGCAGGCTCCAGGCAGGAAAGAGAAACACTCAAACAATAATTCAAATTTAAGCCTTGTTTGCAAAGGTGTTTTTGTGCCTTGGAGTCCAAATAACCCCTATGGCTGAAGACACACTATTATGTTAGGGGAAAAGAGACATAGGGCAGTGGCCATGCCCCCAGCAGGATAGCATGCCTACCTGCCAGGAAGATTGCCAGAACAGCTCTTCTTTCTGAGCCTGTAGAGATCCTTCATGGAACAACTAAACACAACCCACAGAGAAGGCAAGGAAGCCCATCGCTACTTTCCATAACTATAGCTGTACTTTGGCTACTTTGTGGATGGATTCTTCTTTCTTTCGTCCTTCTCCACTCCTTTTCTTCTACTTTTTCTAATGCTAGATAGAAGAGAAAAATGGGTAGAGGGGAAGAGGGATGATGGTGACATTATTGTTAGACTACTTCTTGCTGGTTAGGGGTGTTGACTTCCTTGGGGCAAGTTTGATCTTCACCATCAGGATATCTAATTTCTTTTTGTTGTTGTTTCTTCTTTGCACATGACTATTTAACAAATTGTGACCAACAACAATCAACAGCAACTAACAACCAACCAACAACACACCCTGCCTTTCAGGCCCTAGCATTTACATACCCTCTGAAAAGACCCCAGAATTCTAAACATCATACAATCTCAGAAACTATCTGCAGCTGGGAAAACCATGCCTCTGCTACAGCATGAGGCAAATCACAGTCAGCTGCTGTGGGCAGTCTGAAGCAGCTCCAAATCTTCACACTTGGGGTCAAAATAAAAAACACATTCCCATATTTCTGTGTTTTTCAAAGAAACCAAAACTTCTAAATTGTCACTACACATAACATTCAGACTTCTAATAGAGAAGACTGGAGATGGTTAGAGATGATTTGGAGGGACCAGTGAAAGCTGTCTACCACAGCAGATAGACACTGCGCTATAGCTTCAGCTGGATAGTTGTTTCATACAAGGTCAGGCTCGTCAAACAGGTGTAGCTGCATGGTAAATTGAACACAGGTTTCCCTCCAATAGAATATGGGTAAAAATTTATGAGGAATTTGAAACTCTGTATTTCTGGCTTTGTTCAGGCCATGGCACAAAGATGGGACTCTGGAGGAAAATAGCAGAGCAGGGGCTGTGGCTGTGGCCCAGTGGTTGGGCACATGCACTGCTCTTGCTGAGGACCGGAGTTCAGGTCCCAGCACCCATTCTGGGCAGGTCACAGCTGTTTGTAACTCTAACTTGAGGGGAGCTGACACTCTTTTTGGGCCTCAGTGGGCACTGTACTTACATGTGCACCCCTCCCCCATCATGCACACAATTTAAAATAAACAGTAAATATTAACATATCTACCTACCTACCTATCTATCTATCTATCTATCTATCTATCTATCTATCTATCTATCTATCTATCTATCTATGGAGCCAAGGAGAACTAAGATATTCAGAACTTTTCCTTAAAAAATATTTTTAGTTCTCCTAAATCTTGACTAGGTTCCTGAGATAGCCTTGGGAGGGGAAGATGAGGGACATGCTCATCAGTTAGTGATAGGTGGTAGATTCCTTGAAGCCGAAGGACCAGGCTCTAGAGGTGGGTGAGCTTTTGTGATAAATGTGGTCAAAAGGGAAAACCGCTATAGCAAGAATTCAGTCTGTTTCTGGAGTTATTTATCTGGTAGAATCTGGCTCCTTATGGGTATAGAATTGTTTACTCTATAGTTTCTTTCTTCCCTTAAAAATGGAATTATCTCTATTATGATTACTCTGTGGGTTTGTGTGGGCTGCCTTTGGGTGTGGAAGGAAAGACCTTGTATCTAGTGACCTTTTTATAGTTTCTGATGTGTGCTAACTTGTGAGGTCACAGAGCTCAGGCTCTGTGGAAATGGCATATAGAATTATTTATAGGAATTTTCAAGGTTACAACCTTTCATAAGAAGCCCAAATGCTCGATTACTTAAAGTTCAGAAGACACGTTTGTGGGGCCCTAGAAGGGGTTCTGTGGTTATGATTTTCTCTCTCTCTCTCTCTCTCTCTCTCTCCTGCTTGGAGACAGAACAAGTCAATTGCCCAAGTCCCCTGTTGTCCTGTCACTATGTGGAATTGCCCCAGCCCCCTCCCTTTCAACACATAAGGAGGGTGTGAGGTAACTACCATGTGAACTTCTTCAGTCCCAAAGTACCAAGAGGAGTTGGCATGTGGCAGACAAGGTGTCTATTACAAAGCAGTGTCTTAAGGAAGACCAAGAGTCCTGGCTTGGCATTTGGGATGAGGTGGACTCCTTAAGATAAAGTAAATAAATGAAAGTGAACTTAGCACCGTCACTGAGAAGCCGTGGCATCAAGGCAGTGCTAGGATAAGGGAATCCTCCTGTAAGTGTGTCCTCGTCTATGAGGGAGCCTTGCTCACTAGCTCTAGCCAGTCCAGTTTCACCGGCACTGAAAAGTTCCTCATGGTCAATTCGTTTGAATGCCATGTTAATTTTTCACAGACTTTGAACTCAAATATTAACAAAGGAGGCTTCTTGGTGGGAGGGTGAGTCAGCTGTGCTCACTGCACTTGTTTTATTCAGCCATGAGAAAAATTAATCCGTTCTTGAGCAGCTGGTTTTCTGGATGACATTCTGTGGCTGAGCAGCTTCTGTTTTATGATGGGAAGAAAGCTTATAAAATGTTTTTAATTAAAAAGTTTTCATCTTGCCCTCTTCTCTAAAAATATACTGTGGAAGAATACTATTGTAATTGGAAGAAATATTTAGCTCAATAAAACTAAAATACAACTGCATGTAATCAGGAAATGAAGTAATGAAGATCAGACATTTTAAAGAGCCTACAGGGTTCTGGTGTGTATGTGCATGGATCCTCCAGCCAAAGCCTGCAGGATTTTCAGAGCAACCGCTGAGGAACTCTGCATGACGAACAAACTGGACTTCTGCTTGTACGACACAGAGTTACTACCCTCAAGGGATTGCTCTGATGCCAGAGGCAAGAGCCGCAAAGAGTGACTTCAGGCTGGAAGACAGTAATTAGGAGGTGCTCACTAGAGCAAGCCTGAGGACCTGAACCCAGAGTGTTCTGGAGGTGGCTATCATAGCACAGGGAAGGTAAAGACGGGAGGATCCTGAGAGTCTCACTTACTGGGTGAGTTCCGGACCCGTGAGAGGCTGTGTTAGAAACAAAGGAGGGCTTGGGGAATGATGCTTGAGACTGTCCTCTGTTCTCCACATACATTTACACACAGGTGCATCTGTACTCAAAGAGAGCAAGAGAGCTAAACAATCGTCCGGTGAAACAAAGCCATGCCAATGATACAGGCAATAAACACTTTCCTCAGAACACAGGTTGTGACCCTGACTCAGGTTGACTTAGAAGGGCTTTAGCATGACAGTGGGAAAACATGTGACATTGGGCTTGACATGGAGTGAGACTCCACAACCTTTCCCTCCAGCCTGCTCACAGGGCTCACAGCCTTCCGAGGTGAGATGCTCTACTTCCACACAGCGAGACTCACTGCAAGCTTGTGTTTGTTCCAAGGTGAAATCTACCCTGCCTTTTCCTCGAAGAGAAACTGATTCCCCTCCCACATGCAAGGGCCCAAGGTATTGAAGAAGCAGATGATATCTTGTTTCCTAAGACGTCTGCTGCCTGGTCCTGTCACTCATCCATCTGGAAGAGTTGCCCATCTTTCACTTCTCTCTGCATCTCCAGAGCCATATTTCTCATGGATCTGAGCCCAGAGTACTGAAAATCTTAAGCAGTTCTCCTGTGCCCACAGAGTAAAGGTTTGACTGGTAGCCACGACATAGCTCTCCAGTGGGAACCAAAATATTTGCATCCTGCACTGTGTCCCTGTGATGTGCCACCTGAGCCTGAGGCTGGAGCACAACTGTGACTCAGCAGCTAGTGCACCTCCTGCCTTCACTTTTCTTGTGAGCTGATTAGTTAGGTTCAGCTGAGGTACTTGTGGGAACATGGAAAGGGTTCTGTGGTTATCTTTTTTCTCTCTTTTTCTTGCTTGGAGACAGAATAAGTCACTGCTCAGGTGACTCAGGGTCCTGTCGCCACTTGGAACTGCCCCAGCCTCCCTCCAGCTTCGTCATCGTCTCTGTGTCTCTGTGCTTCCAGCTGCCGCACCTATGGCCAGAACAGTAAAACCTCCTACGTGAAGTGAGGCCAGGAGCCACTTGAAATACGTTTCTCATTTCCAAGACCCTAGAACCCGCAATCTTCTGCAGCAGTTAGTGGGCGGGGGAAATGGTTTTCAGAAGATGGGAGGCCACAGGCCCTACGCCGTCTCTTCACTCAGCATAGATGGAATTTCCTTCCCTTTTATTTGCTGCTTCCACTCTGTTTCGTACCGTTTGGATCGCTACAGTCTAAAAAATCTTTCAGCATCCTGAAAAACTGCGTGTATAGATAGACTCAGAAAGAAGACCAGCTTGTAGTTTAGGGCCTGATGGAGAAAACTGAGAGCGGCTTCTTGCTTTTCTTCTGCATCATTCTTAAAGTGGTAGTGTGGTCCCTCTGTGGGGCCTGAATCCTTTTCTGATAGTTTTTATGTTTGGTTGCTGGTTTGGTGTAAGTTCTGTGAAAGTTACAAAACCCCATTCTTCTGCATTGTTTTAATTATTTATTAACATTTTCTTTTCTTTAAAAAGAATTGTGTGCTGGTGGGGTGAATATAGATGCATGTGGGAGTGCGTGTTTTCCCTCATGCAGTGGTATGTGTGGGTGTTTCTCACTGGTGCATGTGGTGTGGGTGGGTGTTCTCACTCATGCGTGTAGGCACGAGTAGGAGTGTGGATGCATGTGAGGCCAGAGGTTGTATCCCCTACTTCTCTCTGCCTCTCACTGAAGCTGGAACACCCTGATGAGCTGTCCCGGCTGGCCCATCAGCCTGGGGAGTCCAGCTCTGCCAGCCTCACTCAGTGCTGAATTACAGGTGGGCACTTTATCTGACAGCTGCCCTTATCTGGGTGCTGGGGACTGAACTTGCGTCCTCATGCTTGCACAGAGAGTACTTAACCCACAGAGACGTTTCCCAGTGATTTGCTGACTTGTCACATGCTGAAGGAGAGCAGTGAAGGAGAGTCTTTGCTCATCAGTCTGGCCCTCGAAGTGGGCATTTGGCAGAAGTGCAGGGAGTGGAAGAATGAAACTGATTCATATTGGCTCATTCTTGGCATGAGGTACATTCCTCTGTGCACTGTGGAGTAGGGTGGCCACAGGACCTTGTCAGGCTTTAACAGAAGTGGAAAATTGTCCCCCTAAGTGCTCCTGGTTCCTGACTAGACCCTGGTGTGGCTCACAACCGCCACTGTCATCTGCCCACCTTGTACTTGGAGTCTCCTGGAACAAGAAGCTGATTTCTGCTATTCTTCCTGGGGTTTTGCTCTCCTTACATGTGTGTCTATTTATGTGTTCTGGAACCTAGATCTCTAGCACGTGACAAATAGCTGCCCCTCCTGATTAACAGAACTGCTTCCATGGCTCTTCAGGGGACAGAACCTTCCAGACAAGGCTTCAGTTTTCTATAATTACACATTGCTAGTCGGGCATGGTGGCACATGCTAGTCGGGCATGGTGGCACATGCTAGTCGGGCATGGTGGCACATGCATTTACTGCCAACATTCTCAGGAGGCAGAGGCAGAGGATCTCTGCTAGAGGCTAGCCTAGTCTACGTAGTGAATTCCAGGACAGCCAGAGCAGCCTAGTGAAATCCTGTTTTAAAATGAACCAACCAACCAAATAAACCAAACCAACAAAAAATTATGTGTTTCTATGCATTTTATTTATCCAGTTATTTTGCTAAGCACACTATCTTCTTTAAGAGCCTTTATCCCTGGTCCTTCCTCCCATTTTCTTCCTTTCCTCTTTCCATTTCCTCCTTTCCTCCTTTCCACATTTTTTTTTGTTGAGCATATACTATGTAACTTGATCTGCAGTCAGTGCTGGAGACACACTGACAAATGAGACAAACAGGATGTCTGCCCTCTCAGAGATGATCATAAGCAACAGCTAAAAACTCCTGTAGTCTTCACCACCACCCCCTCATAGTCACAATACAGGCTCCAGAGGAAGGTTAGACCTAAGATGACACGCCATATAATGCATATGTTCCCTGTGTGATGACCTCTGTCAGGAGCTTAATCTTTTAGAGCTTCATGTTTCTCACCTATAAAATGAGGAGAATAATAGCATCTATCCTTATAAAATTAACAGGAAGATACAATCAAATGCAGCTTCTGTTACAGCTCAGAGCCCAGCCTGACTCAATAACGTTGGGGACTTAGAATGAGGAAGGGGATGACATCTGGTAGAGTGTTTGGAAATAGTTTTGCCTTGTTTGAGATGCACTCCCCAAAGGATCTGGTGAAGTTTGTAGGGAATGGGACAAGAGTGACTTGGAGGAAGATAGAGCAGAGAGGACAGGGCTCTGGAGCATCCTCACTTCCAATTCTAGGTCCTGTGCTTTCCCTATGATCCTTACAGCCTCATCTGTAAGTATCCAGAGATGCTGAAGTGCTGGGACTAAGCATAGCCTGAAGTAGGATGAAAACTGTTGTATGTCAGGAGAAGGAGTCACTGCAATGGGAGGTCAGGGCCTGCCCGAGCTGTGGGCTATGTAGGGACTACAGAGCCCGCACAGGTGAAGGCCCATGGCTGCTTGGGAGGACACTATGTGTGCGTGCTAGCATACATCACTCTTTAATGGGATGAGAATGGTCAAGTGTGTCCAAGCATTCAATTTGCCCTTTTCTCTTTCACAGCAGCTTTATTGCTTGAAAAACCACATTAACTTTAAAATGACTCTTTCTAGCGAGCAAAGTACTAAGAATGAGTCTGTTGGAAACATGACAGTTCTAACAAAGATATCCTGAAAGACAGAAAATAGGCTTCCAGATCTCTTAGGATCCTGTTTTGCATCTTAGCACAGGGATCCAAACAGACTAGTACTGAATATTGTATAAAAATAGAAAATATAGGTGTGCTCCTCCATCGTAGCCTTTTTCAACCTTTTCACAGAATTTGGGATATGGTGGTAGGGCATTTGACTGGCACCTCCAAGGGCAGGGCTTGGTCCAGCACTGCTAAAGACAAGTAACACAAAAGACAGATTTCTGTATGTTTGCTTCTGTTTAACTGTAAATTTCCATTTCAAAAAGATTCAGAAAAAAACCATAGTAAAATGAGGTACACTCTTACAAAGTCTTAGTTGCCCAGCACAGTTAAAGAACCTACCTTAGCCTCCCCATCAGGACTGCCCCTCACTTCCTCCTCTCTTTCCTTCATGGGTGTGTACATCAGTGTTTCTTGGGATAGCACTTATCACAGCCGTAGTTTAAGAAGTGTTTTTATAAACAGGAGGCTGCAGTGTGCACAAAGGTCAGTCCGTTGGTTTGCACTGGGCCTACACTTGTGTGGATCTTAGAGAGAGCTCAGTTTACATTGTTGAATGGCAGTCAGTATTTATTGAACAATAGACATCCTGTTAATGAAAGAATCAGTCCTTAATATGCCTTATTAGGCAATCAGTCAGACAAATAAACCGAAAATCATCTCTAAAAAAATCTACATGCAAGATTTATTTTGTATATACTTGACTTTAAAATATTTCTCTTCATGTATTTTTGGGGTACCTGTGTCATGTCCTTTGTGTAGACATGTGCATGTGTGTGTGTGGGTGTAGAGGCCAGAGGTTCCTTGATCAAGCTCCATCTTTATTTTTTTTGTGTGTGAGTAGAATCTCTCACTGACCCTGTAGCGCATTGGTTCAGCTGGGCTGGCTGGTCAGTGATTTCAGGGATCTGCTGTCTCCCCACCCTCCCAGTCTCCAGCGCTGGGGTCAGAGGCACACACAACCACTTCGGGCTGTTCCCGTGGATCCTGCTGCTCCAAACTCAAGTCCTCACACTCACTCGAGTGGCAGGCACTTTGCCAGCTTTATCTTCTTGGTCTTTTTAAAATGTATTGTTGGTATTTTAAAATTCATACAGGTGTAGATTGCCTGTGGAGCATGTCACCTTGCCCTGTTCCCACAGGGTGTTCCTTGCTTTTCTCTTCCCTCCTGACAATTCATACATACACACACCCGCACACACCCGAGCGCACACACACACACACACACACACACACACACACACACACACCCTTTTGTGACTATATAAAATCTAGGTGTTGTGAAAGAGAGAAAACACACAATCTCTGTCTTCTGAGGCTTTTTTGCTTTGTATTACTATCTTTTTTTTTAACTTTATGTTTGAAAAAGAAAATCCCATTGCACATGGACAGCAGCCATTCCTTATCCATCGCCTGCCGCTGGACACCAAGGTTAACTCCATAACTTAGCTGTTGTGAATAGTGCACAGTGAGCACTGATTCACAGCCAAGTCAGCACACATACCATATGATACAAATAACTTGGCTATAAACTTCTGAGTTTCCCAAAATGTGGATTGATTTCAGATAAGTTACCTCTTCATTCCAGTGTGAGGTGGAGAGTGCGGGCGGCTCTCCTGGACTGAAGTCGGTGCAAGCTGAGGAGGCCCTCAGTGGGGAGAGGCCCGTGCGCAGGCCTCTCAGGAGAACAAAGAGAGATTGTGTGTGCTAGTTAGGGTCTAGGGGGAAGTAGCAGGTCCTCTCAGTGGCTAGCTGAGGAGAATTTAACTGAGAGATGACTCACGAAAGCGAGGGTTGGGCTTTCTGAGGCTGCTCAGAGTTTGTGAAGGACTCCAGGCCTACCTGCAGCTGGGAGTCTTTTCTGCTCCAAGGCCCAGGCCTGGAGAGTTGCTGGAGCCAGTGGGATGTAGCTGTGGAGAAAGGGCTGCCTGATGGGAGCAGTTTCAGGAGACAGCAGAGCTAACCCTAAGCCTTTGGTCAGGGAGGAAGAGGGCGATGTAAATACCAACCGCACTGTCCACCCACCGTCAATCCCCTGCCCATTCCCTCTATTGGTGCACCTGGAAGTCACGAACAGGGAAGCCTTAGGTCCATCTGTGAGGGTCAGTTGTGCATGGCCCAGGGTCGGGTGAGGGAGACAGATAGAAGAGTGGATATGAGGCACAAGAGAAGGTAGTAAGGTGCAAGACCCAGCTGACATGGTGTCCACCGAAACCCACCAGCGTTTTCAGAAAGCCTGGACAGTGTGACAGTTCCATAGAAAATGAGGACATTTTGGTGACAGCTCTGAAGCTTCGGCCTCCACACTGTTCCAAAGAGAAGTGTCATAGCCAAAGCGGAATTGCCACCGAGTGGCAGCACACCTTAACTACAGCAGCCTCACTACCCTCAGCAAAGATCACAAGCATTCAGTGACGGGCACAAGAATTTGGAAGAGTAGTTTTGCACAACTGTTTTCAACAGTGCGGGGCTGCATCTGGAGGCTTACTTCTCGTGCATTGATACCCAACGTGTGGGACTTAGGGTCCTGGCCTGCAGCAGCTGGAGGATGGTTAGAAGTGAAAATCCATGATGACTGCATCTGAACTTCTAAGTCCACATACCTGCCATGGTGCTCAGATATGCACATTTTTTTTTAACAGCTCTGTTTGGGAAGCATGCTTTAACAGACCCCACAACGTTTTGGAGCATGAAGAAGTAAGCTCAGGGCTTGGAATATCACATCTCTCAGCACCTCAGTACATCTAGTTCCATCCCATTATCCTCAGCAC
>CM053752.1:57233805-57261683 GCA_028658305.1 Pachyuromys duprasi
AAAATTTTCTTCAATGATTTTCTTAAAAATATTTTCCGTTCCTTGGAGTCTGGAGTCTTCTTTTTCATCTATTCCAATTATTCTTAGGTTTTGTCTTAGGGTTTGTCTTTTCATGACATCCTTGATTTCTTGGATGTTTTGTGTTTGGGACTTTTCCGATTTTATTTTTTCCTTGATTGAGGAATTCATTTCAGCCAGCGTATCTTCAGCTCCCGAGATTCTCTCTTCCATGCCTTGTATTCTATTGGTGATGCTTACCTTTGTGGTTCCTGATCTTTTTTCTAAGTTCTCCAGTCACAGGATCTTCTCCGTTTGTGTCTTCTTTATAGATTCTAATTCTGTTTTCATGCTTTGTATCGTTTCCTTCATCTGATTGTCCATGTCTCCTATTTTGGTTGTTTCCTCTCTGTCTATCTTTAATTGTTCCTGTATGTGGGCAGTTAAATCTTTCTTAATTTCCTTGAGGGCCTTGTTCATTTCCTCTTTTTGTGCCTCCTTTTGTTCCTCTAATACCTGCATAATTATAGCTTTAATATAATTTTCCTGTGTCTCCGTTGCATTAAAATCTCTATTGCTTTTGGGTGTTTCTGGTGGGGCCATGTTGTCCTGATTTTTGTTGGGTGAGTTCTTACGCCGATTTCTGGGCATTTGTTTATATTGTGCTTCAAGGCTGAACTTCAGACTGGAACTGTCCAGTGCATCCCACGGTATCTGGGTGAAACTCAGTCCGTCCGGGGTACTGTGTGCCCCCGACCAAAATGGCGGCTTAGGCGCCCAGCCCGGCTGTGCGCAGCCTGTCTCCCTCCGGAGTTTTTCCTGGGAATAGCTGGGTGATCCTTGGACTTTTCCACTTGATTTCCCCACCGTAGGAATTCTGCTCACCTGGCAGTCGCAAACGCTGGTGTTTTAGGTCCGAGATCTCAGTCTTCCGGTCGCTGTGCCTACACTACTGTCCTGCTCTTCAGACACAGTGTCCTCCTGGGGCAGCCATCTTGGATCCTCCACTATTTTTGATTTAAGTTTTCTTTTTAAGCGCTTAACATTCTTTCCAAGGTTGAAGCTGTGTTTTTGGAATATACAGCCACATTTTGAGCAGAGCAAACCTCTTTCATTTTTAATTTTGAGAGGAGGATATCTAGAAGGATGCTTCTAGCGTGTGATGTTGAAGTGAACCACAAATACTTTTAGAAAAGTAGTTATTGAGGCAAAGATCCAAGCAGAATTGGTTGTCTTAGGTGGCAATAGAAGGAGCCTGTTAGATCTTAAAAGCCTTCTAACAACAAGACAAGAAAAGCCCTCAAAGAAAACATGGAGATGAGGGGAATCTTTGTGGGATTATGTTATAGTATATTAACCATATCGTATCACATCATATTATACTTACAGCCACCACCCATCCAAGGCCCACCCATTGTTGAAACAAAGTTTGGGACATGCTAGAAGACCTCGACACATCCCTATCAAGTGATGATGCAAAGAATTAAATGCAAATATACTAAACAGCACTGACTATTGGGGTGGGGACAGAGCATCTTTTTAACCTTCTGGGCTGCAGCTTTTTTCTCCCCCTGAGACTATGCACACAGCAGCCAGAGGGTAAGATGGTGACAATGAACATGGCTGTGAAAGGAGAGACAACTCAAATGCAAGTCAGGGATAGCACACTGAATAAACATAAGAACCCCGTTAGTTGATAATAGAGGTAGAAAACTACATAAAATCGAGTGCTTCATAAGCAGAGCTTACATCACATGGAATAACCAATCACTGAAGTGAATAAAGCACATGAGTAGAGCCAGAGGCTTCCAAGCAGGATCTTGAGTTGGGAGAAACTGCCACCAACACTATGAAATATCCTAGGTGAAATTCAAAACGAAATTTTTATAGGTAGGTTGGTGATCCCTTCTTCCACTACGAGTCCCGCCTAATTAGAGTCTTTAAGACCCTGTGACTAGGAGTCTCAGCTAGAGTCGCCCCCATATCCTCCCAGAAGCCCACCCTGTCTTGGTCTCCAGCCTGTGTCAGAGGTGCCCCATCCTCGGTTTCTCTTTTCTCAGCAGGCCTTCTGTCCTCCTGCCCCACCCCTCCCCCCAGGTCTGGTCTCTACCCTCATTTCTCTCTGTGCTGTCTCTCCTACCTAGTTCCCTCTCTCCAGCCACTTCTGCTGTCTATTCTATTTCCCCTTCTGAGTGAGAGTTAAGCCTCCTCCCTTAGGTCTTCCTTATTACTTATCTTCTTTGGGTCTGCACATTGTAGTATGGTTATCCTGTACTTTATGGCTAAAATCTACTTATAAGTGAGTCACACCATGTGTGTCTTTCTGTGTCTGGGTTACCTCACTCAGGAAGAGCTTTTCTAGTTTCATCCATTTGCCTGCAAATTTCATGTTTTCCTTGGTTTTAACAGCTGAGTAGTATTCCATTGTGTAAACGTACCACAATTTCTTTATCAATTACCAGTGTTTTGTTTTGTTTTGTTTTTTGAGAAGAGGATAAATTTCAACTTCCCACCAAGGAAAGGGTTCAATATCTTTAGGATTTTCATATATCAAATAATAACAAATGAAATAAAGAAATTCCTTTGAAGACATTTTCTTCTGTAGGTTCAGCTCTAATATATTTTAAACCTCAAGAGTAGACTACATGTCTCATTCATCGGAAGTCTAATAGAATATCCATCCATTCACTATCTGCGTAAACTAGTGCTTCTAAATATTTTGACACAAAATATAAACTTGTGAAGCAGACTTCAGAAATGACTGTATATCCTCCCAACTAATATGACAGATAAGGGCTCACACTGGGGACTTTGTGGTACACCTGTCATGGCCAAGCACCCGCGAAGATACTTATGAGGAGTAGGGATGGCAGGTGACACAGAGAGGTGACTGAAAAATCTCAGCCCCACTGTAGCAATTCCTGAAATGTCATCATGTAGTGTCCACTCTGCACAGTCATTAAAATTTCCCAGGCACAGGCCAAATAGTTTAGGGTAGAAAAAGATATGCCTTGTTTAAGAAAAACCATAACCAGATTATAAAATGATATTTATTTCTTCCCTCCATACCTGTATTTTAATTTTTTCTAGTGAAGGACTCTAGTTAGACTCTACTTGAACGAGACATCTTTTGGATAAAACTTTTTTTTTCAAAGCAACAGTTCTTCATGGTGGAAGGTGGGATTTCATTTTCAACCATGGGTATGAAATTGACATTTGAAACCAGTCAAATATGTTACAGAAAGCAGTGTGAACAGGAGAGGACTCAAGCCTCGTTTGACAGCATTCATCTCAAATGCTGCCAACAGCTTCCAGCTAAGGGAGTTTTGCACCCACCCTCGCTACCAGCTCACGTGCCCAGCAGAACTTGAGAAACCATATGGGCCGATGGAAAGAGGCAGGTGTCCGCACACCAGAAGCCCCAACCCACCTGCTACAGACCTCTCACTGCAAGTTAACTGACTCTGACACCGCAGAGCTCACTGTACTGTGGTAATTTCTCATTTTAACTAGTCTCAAGTGATGAATTCCCTACTCTTGCCTATAAATTTCAGAACGGAAAACAGACTCCAAGCAATGACAACACAGGTGGAAAATGCTGTAAGCAGAATGATCAATGCATGGTGGGAATCCAGGGGAGGGTTAGGCCCTCCTCCAATCTTTCAGAAAGAACAACAAATGCAGCCTAATGGGGTGGGGGTGTAGCTCAGTGGCAGAGAACTTGACTCAAATGCACATGGGAGCTTTGATCCCCAGCACTCCACGGAGACATACCGCAACATAATGACTTTCACCCAGTCTTTAGCCTAGAGTGCTGACTTTGGGGTAGTCAGGATTCCAAACGTTTTTCAAATTTTTCCTAGTAGAATTCTTACAAATAAACAAGATATATAATAATATGTAACATTCATTAGAGGCACGAGTCTAAGGACTTTATCTCCATCTCATTTAATCCCTATATATGTATACACACACACACACACACACACACACATATATATATGAAGTCATCTATGTTATATAGAGAAACTGAGGTACCGAGCACATTACTTTTCAGTAGGTCACACAGCTGGTGGGGATGGTCGAGCGGCCCTTTGAAGCCAGGTGCTTGCGACAGTACCCATATTACACCAATATATAGTTTTACCCAGCACTGCTCTATATTTGCAGATAAAGTCCTGCTGGGGCCAGAGAGGTGGCTTGCAGGTTAAGGGCACCTGATGCTCTTTGCTGAGGACCCCGTTTGCTTCCCAACATCCACATGATGGCTCACACCTGTAACTCCAATTCCAAGAGATCCAATACCCTCTTCTGGCCGCCACAGGCACTGTATGCATGTGATGCACATACATATGTGTAAGCAAACACTCACACACACAAAACAAAACAAAACCAAACAGATCATTTTTGTTGCTTTTTAAAGTGAGCGTTTCTGGTGAGTGGGGGACTAGCTATAAAATGCAGGTGGCTTGCCTGCAGAGCCTAAATTCTACCAACAGTCAGTTGCTGCCATCTTTTCTAAATTCAACTTTTGACATAATCCAGAATGCTAGGAAACATTCCTTTTGTACTTTGCAGGTGGCGTTAGGGCTGAAGGGCACCAGCCCCTCTGCCTGCCGCCAGAAGTCTCGCTGGCAGCTGTGCTTCCTTATTATGAGCCCAACTGCTCTCTGGCTAGTCCAGTCTGTAGCAGGACAGCAGCAGCTCAGGGGCACAGTGCGAGCCCAGCCTCAGCAGCAGGACCAGCACCCAGTCAAGCCGAGGTGGACAGAGCCGAAGATGCCTTGTGTTCCATGAGCACAAGCTGGTGGTTTATAGGGCTTGTCCTGGCTGGCCCTCACAGGGATGCCAGCCAGTTCTGCCTGTGAACCTAATGCAGACAGTGCCATCCTCACCTCTGAGGAGGCAACGGCGGGAATAAGAGTGAGGGTGATGATACACCGCACTGTAAGATGCCTCCAGGTCCATCTCCTCTGCGTCGCCTACTACTCAGCAGCTCACGCTTACACTCGTCTTCACAGACCAGCCTCGGTGCTCATTAATAAGCTCTAGTGCCTCAAAGTTTTACAGGCTGGTCTAGTGCGGGAGGGGGACACCATCAGATTTTCTAGGTTAGGATTCAAATGCGAGGCATGTGAAAGACAGTAGAGGGGCGTGCAGTGGCGTGCAGTGGCCTGGGAAAGCGGAGGCAGCTGGCTGGAGTCAAGGAACCGTGGGAGTGGAAGAAGCCAGTGGTGAACAGCTCTTTAGCCAGTGAGACTCCCCTACTACAGTGGCATCACTGGCCTCCTCCTGTCCCACTAGCCCAGCTTCTGTTCTTTGTGTCCTAGGAGCTGACTTCTGCAGTTGTCCCTGAGGGCTTTTACCCACTGGGCAATGCCAACTGGAGGTGACACAGGAGATCAAAGGGCAGGAGGAGAAAGTGCAGGGCAGCCCTGCCACACTGCCGGCACGCCTTGCATCCTGCCCTCTCAGTGGCTGCGCCTACTGCAGGGCCTCTGCAATGATGCTCTTCACACCACCGCATCTCCCAGGCTTCTGCTTTCACATCCTGTCACAGTGGTGTCTCACTATTGCTGGTATCTGAGCAACCTGAGCAATCTGAGGTTCCCCTCCTGCCTGTGCCTCCACAAGTAGTTCCCCAATTAAACCATCCCCCAAACTTAGGCCTTGCACCCTCTTATTGCATCAGGAATAGTGTGTGACATACAGAAAATGCAGAGAGGAACTGACTACCAGAGCAGTGTCCATGTTCTTCATAAGGTCTGTGAGGAACTGCCTCACTCTGTGCTCGTGTGCGTGCCTGCGTGTGTGTGTGTGTGTGTGTGTGTGTGTGTGTGTGTGTGCGCGCCTGAATGCCCGTGTGTGCTCCTGTGTGCCATTGTAAGTGGAGGCCAGGAGTCAGCAGCAGGGCTTTCCCCCATCGTGTTCCACCTTATAAAATGTACTTAGATCTAGGAAGAAGGTGGTAGCGTCTTTGCCGTGGGCATGTCATTAGGCCTGAGGCTGCTCCTACCCTCTAGCAGGAGCATTGACTTTCTCTCCGCTCACACAACACAAGCTTTGCCCCGGTTCCTGTTTGCCTCTTTCATCCTTTCACCTGGGGTGGCCTGAGAAGGACTCTGTGAACCCCAGTACCAGAGGCAAGAGTCAGGGTGCCAGACAGTTTGTTAGGTTCAAAGAACAGAATAAGGAACTAAGTAGCATGCCTTTCCTAATCACAACGTCCATTAAACTTGCTACTTTTACATCAGGCCCTTATCAAGGCTCCATGGTGTGCCAGGAATCAAGCTAAACTCTGGAGAGAAGTGATGATCCCTGCAAGAAATGGTCAGGGTTGAGGGGTGAAGGCAAGGGAGGGGCTAAAATGGGGAATGGACCAATCACTGAAAAGGAATGCAAATAGGCTTCTAATTATAAACCCTGCCACAATAGTTCATAGGCAGGAGATAGGAGGGTAACAGAGTCCATGGATAGCTTCTTCCCCATTGGAAGGCTGGACCTGCTGTTGGCCACAAGATGTAAAATGAAGAGACTTCATATGGATATAAAAGAGATTAATCCACAGTGAATGTGGAGCAAAGTGTGTAACACATGTGTTTAGTAAAAGGGAAGTCTGTGGAGCCCAGAACCGCCAACATGCCTCTTGCTACTGAACAGAGATGAGGCTGGATTTGGATAATTATGCACTTGGCTGTCAAGTTTTAATATGGTGAAAGTGAGTGCAACACTCACACCAGGATTTCAGGATTTTCTAAGTGTCCAGTGAGTATTATGCTGAGCAAGGATTTTAGTGCCTCAAGTGTTGTGAAGCAAAGCTGAACAGAGCAGCAGGCGCCACCAGCTCCTGGACGGGGCAGGCCTGGAGGAAGAGAAGAAAGCTCATGAGTAAATCTTTTTGCCTAAGGAGCTGGAGGTGGTTTTAACTTAGGTGAAGACAACAAGAATTTTGATCAACAACTCTGAGAGCCAAGAGAGAAGCCAGCGTTGGACATGTGGTCCTGCTTCTTGGACATGGTGCACTGAGAGCCTCTCTAATGCCCATCTCTCTGACCACTGTCTCATCAGCATCTTGCTGCTCTAGGGCTACAAGTGATCCGAGCTAACAGCGCGGCTGCATTACAGAAGAGGAGGAACGTCTCCTTTCTACTTTCTTTGGTTCCCCAATGTCTTGAATAAAGCAGAGATTTGTTTCCACTTGGTGATCTGACCTATTACAGACAAAAAGCATTGAAATTTGGGGGGTCTTATTTGGGTAATTTATAGCTTTTGATGTTTTTATGTAACATTCAGTATTCAATAAATAGAGTTTTGTTATGTGCCAAACATTTTTGTTAGTTTCAAGGAGTAATGAGCTGGACCCACATGGAGCCTTCAGGGATTTACAGTGTAGCCACAGAGATGGACAATTAAACTAGCAATTGCAATAAATTATGATAAGTGTTACATAGAGTGATCAAAGGTACTTACGGCCTCCAAAGTCAGGGAAGGAAAAATTTTCTCTTTAAATGAATATCTAAAGAAGGCGAAGATCTGGATGTGAAAAGCTAGTGGGTGAAGGAGTAAGGCTGTTCTCAGGACCAGACACACAAGCTTTCTCCAAAAGTGATGTGTTAAAAGATGTTTATTTTGGCTTTAGAAAATGATGGAAGTATGGCCTTGGGAGCCGAGGCGAGGAAGGTGGCTTGATTTGAAGGTCACTGGGAGGCTTTCAAGGGTTGTAAGCAAGAAGGTTCATGGTCAGTTTCATGTTGTGGATAGATCATGTTTAGTGCGATGTGAGGTATGGGCCAGAGGACCTCAGAGAATGGTGAACGGTCACTTGTAGATGACACAATAACCCAGCTAACTGGCCACCCAGCTACTGCTATGGGCTAGGGCATGGCTCAAGATAGACCCATAGACACTGCTGAGCAGGTTAGGTAAGGTGGAACGGTACCCTGATGAACTAGATGGATACAGAGATTGAGAAGGACATTGAAGGACGTGCCTTGTACCTGCCTGCCTCAGCGAAGCCTACCCTGAAAAAAGCAGAAAGAGTAAGAAGAAACAGCATTCGTAAGTTTTACTTACAAGGACCCGGAAGTGCTTTCAAGGCACTCAAGTAAAGACAATAGCAGCTGGATCAATCTCTCTGGGAACCAGGAGAGGCCTGGGTTGGATAGAAGTAAGGAATATATTAGCAGATAGAGGATGGTGTGGCTTCCATGACAAATGTCCCCCGGGGGCTCATGTGTTGAACATGTGGTCTCCAGCTGGTAGTGCTATTTCAAAGGGTTTTAGAACCTTTTGGAGGCAGAACTCTGGCGGAGAAAGTAGGTGGTGAGGGGCAGGCCTTCTTAGCCCAGCCGCAGTTCTTGTCCTCACACTGCCTCCTGACTGCAAACCCCACCTGATCAGCCGCCTCATTCTCCCACTGCTGTGTCCTCAGTGATGGACTCCATCCTCTCTTGAACTGCAGGCCAAAATCAACCCTTCCTCCCCTCAGTTGGCCATAGCAACAAGCAAAGTAACTAACACAGTGGCATTTAAAGCCATAGATACAGAGCATGTGTGCAGGAGAGGATACTGGGAAAGAACCCTAGCCTGCAGTGAACCTCGGAGGAAGAAGAGCCGAGGAAGAGATCACACCATAACCATAGTGTGGGTAGTGCTACCCTGGAAGCAAGCTGCTGGTGGTGCACCCTGGCTGCACTAGTCAATGAGGTGGTCTTCACCACCACACCTAACTTCCTGAACCTCAGTTTCCCTCATTTTAAAGCAATAGCACTACTATAACACCCACTTCATCATGTTACTCTGAGGAGATGCCCCGATATATGCAAAGTGCCTTAGAACATGGCCTGCCGTGTGACAGGTCCCTGCCAGGAGTTTATTTTTAAGTGTTTCTGATAGTAAATAAATTGAAGCATTCATTCAGTTTGCAAGGAATAGTGTTAGAGCGGAAGGCTCCTGACATGGGCAGCTTGCATCTACCCACTTCCTACTGATAAGCTGCTGATACTATAGTCCCAGGCGCTCCAGATCACACTTGCCTTTGAGTGAGCGTTTACTTAGCAAACAGATCTCCGTTGTCCCTGTATTTCCCCAACAATCCAATAAGCAACGAGACTTAGCTCTCAACTGAGAGCATATGGAACGTAAAGGCCAAATCTGAACCCCAGTTTTCTGGTTGCAGGTCAGTCCCATTCTTCTCTTTCTTGGAAATATTTGTGGGTCCCATCTCCACAGCACTACAAAATGTTTTGAGATGGTTTTCTCCTACAGCAACTCCTGCCGGGTTTGCAATCTACCCGTAGTGCCATCAGAGAGGCGGTGGGTTAAATGATGTTTTGTATTGCCGTGATCTCATTCCTTCTTCCTCCCATCTGAACAATATGACATGCCAGTCGGTAAGTCCCTGTAAATACCAAATCGCAGAGCAAACCATGGTGTATAAAGGATTCTTGGCCCTGTTACTAATAAACTGTGAGGAACAGAGTGAAGGCAGTCAGAGAGACTGAATAGGTGTATTTTGGATTCTTTTTCTTTTTCTTGGGTCTCAGAAAATATGCCAGGTGTGTGTAAATGTGTGTGTATGTGTGTGTGTGTGTATGTGTACATGGTCTAAGTTTTAAGGTTCAGGTTCGGATAAAATATAATACTCTATGGTCAGAACTCCAAAGAGATAGACGGTGTCTTTAAATCTGTGCTTATGTACCCAAGGCTGAGTCAAAAGGGTTACTCTGCAGTAATGTTGTGTTCTTACGATCCAGACTGAGAGGTGAGTCACTGTGCCATCGGGCACTTCATCAAAGCTCCTCCACTTGGTTGTCTCCGGGCAACATGCAGCTCAGAGGAGCCACAATGAAAGCTAGAGTAGCTGGGTGGGAAAGGTCGCTCAACATTACAGTGGCAAGAAGGAACCAGGTGGGAGCAATGACAGACTGAAGGTGGACATTTAGCCTTACTCTCCTCCCAAATCCTCCATGATGATTTTATTACAGGCAAAAACCTCCAGGGACAAAGAGAAAGAAATAACAACAATGAAATGTTGGATGCTGGAAAGCAGATGGGCAGGTGGCAACTGACTCAACAAGCCTGAAAATGTCTAAGGTGGGAGTGGGAACACAAAGAAGCAGCCACATGGCTCAGAAGCTTGCAGGACCAGGTAGCCTGAAAGTTGGGATTAATGGCGAAACTAAAGGCCTGAGAGCCTGCTGGACCCTAGATGACCTTTCCCCATGCAGCTACACCACCAACAAATGGCTCTGTCCCCCCAACCCACCATTCCTGGCTCTGCTGTGAGATTCTGTGTGGCTCCCACAAGTAGCTTAATGTGTGCTTTTGTGGCTTATCTCTGCCACAAAAATATTGTTATTGGCTGGGAGACTTGCTCTGGTCCCTGGAAATGGGCAGAAGTGACAGCTAGCAGCATCTAAGCTTTCAGCATAAAGGACACTGTATCCTTCTACTTCCCCAAGTTGAATTCCTGATACATCCATGAGAATAATATGCCCTGGCCACCTGCTAGCCCAAGAAGAACAATGCCTTGTGAGACAGAGCAGATTGGAGCCCACAGCTAGGATACGAGGCCAGCCAAGCCCAGCTAACATGCAGGCTCATGAGCTGGAACCATCATCTGCCCCTGACAGTCTCTGTATATTTGCTCTACTGCATGGTTGGCAGGGATGAAAATAGGGACCTAGAAATAGAATGCTGCTGAAATAAAAACAATACTATGTGCTACTGACATTGGGAACAGGTGGCAATGGATCATAAATATAATGTGCATCAGTAAATATTCCTGAGCTAAAATATAATAAGGAAGAAAATAGAATACAAAATTATGCCCCATATGCTATGATGGCAAAATATTTGGTATAATTGTTATTGATAGAGTTTTAATCTTTTGAATGTACCTAAAGTCTAGGAAAAAGGTCTGGAGAAGGAATATTTACAGGGTATGTTAGATAGTTTTATGTCAACTCGACACACACTTAAGTCATCCGAGAGGAGGGAGCCTCAATTAAGAAAATGCCCCATAAGATCAGGTTGTAGACAAGCCTGTATGGCATCTTAATTAATGATTGATTTGGGATGGCTCAGCCCATGGTGGGTGGTGCCATTCCTGGGTTGGAGGTCCTGGGTTCTATAAGAAAGCAGGCTGAGCAAGCCATGATGAGCAAACAGTAAGCGGCACCCCTCCATAGCCTCCTCATCAGCTCCGGCCTCCAGGGTCCTGCCCTGTGTGAGTTGCTGCCCTAACTTCCTCCAGTGATGTACTGTCACCTGGAAGTGTTATTGAAACAAAACTTTCCTCCCCAAGCTGCCCTGGACATGGTGTATCAGCACAGCAATGGAAGCCCTGTCTAAGTCACAGGGTGACTCCTGTGTGCTCAGCAGACTCAGGCCAAGGCAAATATAGAACAGGAAGAAGTCATGCTCCATAGGTATATGGAAAGGGCATACCATGCCATCCTTGTTGTATGTCTGAGCTTTGGCCCCTTCCTCCTGCCGCCTTCAGTGGCAGCTTCTACTTTTCTTAGCGTGAAGGCATCTGTGTTTAAAAGGCTCCTGTGGCATCCTCTGGAGCCTCCTGCAACTAGTGGCCCTCAGCACTTTATTCATATCTCGACATTCCTTCCAGGATTCAGCGCTCAACTGCTATTACCTGAATAAATGAATGAATGAATGAATTCAATGTCTATTTGTCTCAATTCTTAAGCCTGAGAACTCCTTAAGTATATTCAGTTTTAAACTGTTTCTCAAAAATCTGCTGGTGAGATCAAGAGATTAGTGCTACCAAAGCCCCTCTTCTCCCTAGAGCATGGAGCCCCAAGTCAGGCCATGGGCACTGCTGGCAAGTGCAGGCCACGCAAGGGTGAGGAGAGAAGCAACCTGGTGTACACACATCTAAGGACTTATGTCTAGTCCATGAAGAGAACTTTATTTGGTCTTATCGTCTGCTGCCAGGGTAGTGTTAGGTCCAAGTTCATCCCCAGAAGATGCTGGCCAGGAGTGCACAGGGAACTGGAAGGAAGCCCCCAATGGCTGCTCATTCCCAGTCCAAGGCAAGTGAGAAGAGCACACGGTCTTGTCTGTAGGGAGAATGTAAATGTGAGAGGCTCAGGGCTGCCCATGTGTCAGATGAAGCCACTCACAGTTCACATCTTCCTGGGCTTTGCCTCCATCTAGACCCACTGAGACCCCAGCAGGCTTATAAAACAGTTTTCTGCCAGGCATGGACCATGCTTTCTCATTCCAGCACATCTTCTCCATACACCCTTCTCTCCATACACTTGCAGAACCACACTCCCTTCTCTTCCCAGGTTCCCCTGGCCACAGGCAACAGGCAAAGCCATGCAGGCAATGGCGACGGGATACAACGCAGTCCTCCATGTTGAAAAACCTCTAACGCGGTGCCTGCTTCCCCTTGCTCATCTCTGAGCACGGCTTCAGAGCGTGTGACCCATGGCTCACGCAAGGCAGGTCCCATCAGCTTCAAGCATAAGCCTACATAGGTGAGCTCAGAATCTGCCTTATCATGGCTGAAGAGAAGGCGAAGGGAATGGACAGGAGCCGTTTGACATAAATATGTGATCAGGCAGATTTAAGGGTGGTGGTCCTGAGAAGTCCTGCAGCAGATTCTCTCCAGGTGTCTACGAATGAAGCAAAGAGCTCCTCAACTGAGTAGAACAGAGGCCTGCATGCAGCCTGCCAAGTGCCTGCGTGGGCAACCACACCTGACAGAGCCGCCCGGAGGCTGCTGCCAAGTGATTCTTCTTTTCCGAGCCCACACCTCCCCTTTCCCACTTCTTGGTGGGGAAAAAAAACCTTCATCCCCGAAGGTTGGGAGGAATGTGTACATCCTGGGTAGCTGGGCAGGGGTCTAACCTTCTTTTAGTAAGAGTTCTGCCACTGGCTTACGACTAATAGCCTCAGTATGTATGGTGTTGCTGCAGGGACAATAACATATTCACATTTGGAAAAGGTGCAGTTTGCTTCCAACCTGAGTAAAAGGGGCAGTGGTTCATCCCACATCACCTACATCCTCTGTCACCAGACAAAGAAGAGCCATCACTGGTACAATGTGCACCTCCATCTGGGCCTCTCTGACTCTTCCCAAGTTAACGCAGATGGTGGGAAGTGGGAGACTGCCACAGTCTCACTGAAGTCTTTGGGATATAAATCAAGTGACAGATGGTGGTTATGGGGACTATTATCCATTATGAAACATCCTGCACACCCAGTTTTAGATACCTGGTCCCACCTGATATTGAGCTGGGCATTGGCTGTTCCCAGGAAGTAAGAGCAGGGCCCATGGTGCATCAAGAGCCGATTAAATAATACATATGACAATCCCCTCTCCAAGACTGGATGGATAACAGAGAAATACCTCTCTGGCTGAGTGACGAAAGTGTGTATAGGACACGTAGACGTCTTACTGACTCAGCCATAGGAATAAAAATTGGCAAGGATGCCTTGTAGCCTTATCCATATCCCCATAAGGATACCTTAGTTTCTACCCAGTACCCACCATAAGACCCTTGAAAGGCCAGGTGGCACACTGGCGTGTCTTCCTTGGCCCCTCCCACTCTCCAGAGTTTTTTCACTTTTTCTTAACTAACCCAAACTCACTCCTCCTTGTCTTTCCTTATTCTTCTGAGGTGTGAGATAGCTAATTCAGAACCACTGTCTTGGGTAGCTTTTATCAGGTGACCGTTGGTGGCTCAGCACCCTAACTCCCAAAGTTAAACTCATCAAGAGCTGAGCCCACTTGCAAAATCTCTCATCAGGGATCTAGTTGAAGGAAGAAGGTCGCTGGAAACCTACCTTAGAAGGTTCTATTGCTTTGCCAGTTCTCTCTGTGTCTCTCTGTGTGTCTCTGTCTCTCTGTTTTTCTGTGTCTCCCTCTGTCTCTGTCTCTCTCTTTCTCTCTCAATAAGCTTAAAGGAGAATGACAGGGCATGATGCTGTTCATTCATCAGCAGCAGACACGGGCCCCCTTTGTCACGCAGCACTGGGAACGGCTCTCCTTTCGTAAACATGGAGGGTTTGGAATAATGGTTTGGATGACCATTTGTCATGTATTTAACTTATGTCTAGTTTTCTGGTCAAAACTTTCAATAGCTTCCTAATTCTCATGAATCTCAACACTGGCTCCTTGGTGCTGTCTGGAATCTGGCTCCATTTTTTCTCAGCTGCCATTGTCCTAGTCCTCCCCCTCCCCCTCCCCCATACTCACAGTCGCCTTAAGGTCAGGTCAACCAGTCATTCAGTCCATACACAAATGGCATGTGAGATATAGACAAATGCAGGCAAAAATCCCCATAGTCATTAGAAACCTTCAACATTCAAGACGGAACCAAGCAGAGCCTGCAGGTCCCCAAGCTCAGATATAACACACAGAAGCCCGGGAGGGGCCATTCTGAGGGAGGAGCACACTGGGTCTGGGTTGGAAAGGAGGAAAGGAGGAATTGTACACCTAAGGTGGAGGCGGTTAAGGGAGAAGCATCCTTTCAAGAGAAATCCCATTCATTAACTCTCTCTCTGTATATGTTTGTGTCTGTGTGTCTGTGTGATGTTCTGCAATAGGAATCAATAGTGATTTGCATTTCAGGAGAAAGGAGAAGAGGAAAAACAGGAGAGGAGGAGGAGCAGGAGGAAAAGGAGAAAGAGAATCAATTCAGAATTCTCCCTGCAGTGTTCGGGACAGGCTTCACAGAGTGGTCCTGTGAGCATGAAAATGGAGCCTGCTTCCATCTACAGCAGAATAGCTCAACTAGGAAGCTGTAAGCTGTGCTGAAGGCAATAAAGATGCAAAAACATCATTATCACCATTAGTTTAATACTGAGAGCCTCCTACAAGCCATGCATGGTTTTAGAATGGCAATTATCTTTATAAGTGACTATTCAGGAATGCTAACCCTTGCTTGTAAGAAATGGAGCCGGGATAAGGAGCCTTGTCCCTGTAAGAGTCTACCCCTGAGTCTTTGATCCTTTCTGAGCCTCAGTTCTTGTGTAAGTAGAGCTCAGATCCGTACTTAAAACCACATAAATATCGGTGAAGGAGCTTGCAGCCCAGAGAGTCTCATCTAATCATCAGCTCCCACCATCTACTTTCAAATTTCTGTTGTCTTTTGACAAGTGGACAATAGCAGCAGCAATAAGGTCCCTGAGAGAAAAGAAACACTATGAAGAAAAGATCTCCTTTAGCCACTGACTGAATGCCAGGCTAGGTGTGGGGCATACAGGCCTTCGGGCTGGTTTTATATTTTTAATGGAAAAGAACATATAAGCCTTGAGGATGCAGAAGAGGGATGCCTCCTCTAGAGCCCCTCAAATATCTCCTTTGTGGACAGGGCCTCAACAGAAAGTACACAGAGGTGCTCAGAGCCCACAGAACAAGGGAAACCGAAGCACAGGAGGGAACCAGTATGGAAAAGAAGAACCACAACACTGAGGCTTCTAGGGCCTAGAGCTCGACTTTTACTCACTGGTTCATTAAGCCCAGTGAGTCAAGGGCTCTGGGAGACACAGAAAAAGGCCAAGAGCCCTGACTTAATGCATATTTCCAAAAGCTTCTGGTAAAACCTAAACCAGCGCTTCAGAAACCAAGTAGCTCAGAATGTATTTGCTGTTTAACTAAATACGATAATGGATGGAGAAACGGTCATGCATACAGGTAACAGGACCCAACTTAATGATTTGAAACATAATTGATTAAAAAAGCAGCTACAAAGGATACTCGTTGACTGACACACAGATCATATCTGGACTGAGAGAAATGAACTTTTTTGATCTTAGAAAATACACATTCAATTACCTCAGAATAAAAGAGTGTTTGTCTCCAATTTAACTCTCAAATGTTTATAAGAGAGGGAAAGAGAGAAGAATAAGTAAACCAAATATGTAATAAGATAAAAACCAAATAAGTAAACCAAATTTTGTTTTTCAGAGCCTCAAGGTAAAGGCAATTAGAATAATTATTGTGCCATTCTTAAATGTTTTCTATAAGTTTGAAAGTATAGAGATTTTTGATGTTTTCTTAAGCCCCCACAAGCTACATAATGAATAGATGTTAATGGAACACTATCCATTCCTGAAAGGCTTGGCTTGGCCAGATCCATGACTGAATCACACAGGAAAGTTCCAGGCTTAGAAAGGTAACAGACTCACAGTGAGTCCGGGACTGTGTTTAAAAGAATCAATTCAATCCAGTTTCTCCTTAAGTGCCTTTGCAAATATAACCAGCAGAGATACTCAATCAGAGTGAGACACTCCAAGCCACAGCAATGCTGACCTCCAAGTATCCCTAAACAACAAACATGGCTGAAGATACACAACGAAAGCAATTTCCCCGAAACTGTGTAGCAATATAGCTATATGCCCGTATTTACATATAATGGAAAGAGGAGGGGAAGAATGGAGGGAGACAGGGAGGTGGAGTAGAGAGAGAAATGGGGGGGGGAGGAGAGAGAGAAAGAGGAGAAGGAAAAGGAGGAGGAGGAGGGGAGAACAGACTGTAAAGCAATGGTAACCTGGATGTCAGTTAAAAAATAACCACTTCAACTCCATAGTCTCCAGTTACATTAGACAAGATGAGGCAGGGAGAGACTGAAGATGGAGCGCACTGCAAAGCTGGTGTTCCTCGGCCACACCAGCATGCACACCAGGAAGGACACGGCTGTGATCCGCCACTTGCCCTGGACTAGTCTCAAGATGCACTTTACCCAACCACCATTTTTCAGCTTAATAAAACATAGAGATGCTGAGCAGGAAACAGGTACTAAACAAGTCATAGTTTAATAAACCGGAAGAAAGAAATGATAATAATATTCACTATTGCCTACCTTCAGGGATTTATGGATGTAATTTTGGTTTTTGCATTGAAAGGGTCCTAGCCCTAGTATATTATAAATTCTAATTAGACCAACAAGAGAAAAAGGTTTTAAATGGAACAATGCAATCAAATGTGAGCACTCTATTTAGAAACAGTAATGTTAGCATAACAAGAGAGCTTTAAAAAAGAAAAGGGGAAATAAATATTAAACAGATGGGTGGTCAAATGTTGTTGTTTTTCTTTTTGAGCACAAAGCCTTAATCTAAAGCCAAGCAGAGATAAAGATAAACAGCAAGTTACCCTCCACAGCCAAAGAGCATAATACCCAGGAAATTAAATGAAATCAGTCTAAAATACTGACTGGAGTTGATATGAACTTGGAGTCCTGATGCCAAACGAAACATTAAAGCAAGTTTGCTATTTTAGGGCTTTGTATCTTAGTGGTTGTGTAATGAATCAGGATGTGCTTTGGCAAACTCACTGGCAGGCTGAAAGATACTTGTTTTCTTACCCAAAATAGTTGGAGGCTCCTAAAATGTAATGGGAGACAGAGTGACAAGAGCATTTGAGGAATCTGACCCAACCATCGACTCACGGAGGTGGTAGGTCAGGGGCCTCAGGCCAACGGCTGGACGCTTCCTCTACTTGTACAACAGCCTACCAAACACAGCACTGTCAGTGAGAAGTTGAGACAGCGCTTCACTTCACGGCTTATGAGATATGTCACACAGATGTCCAAAAAAGTACTGGGGAGTTTCAGAGCTGAGACACCACCAGCTCACTGCCTAGGGTTCTGGTAAGTCCCTCTCAGCACATTTCTTCTTCAGAGGTCTCTTTCCAGGGTATCTCAGCATGACCCAAACCACTGATGTCAGTGTGAGAGCATCTCAGGGTTTTGATGCCAACGGTATGGTCCCACCCAAGACATCTATCACCATTCTCAGTCTCCGGTCCTCACCTATAAAAAGGGAGAGATAAACCTAGGATCTCTAGGGTCTTTCTCATTCTAAAAACAGGATTTCCAATGCCAAATCTGGATTCCAGATCCTGAGAAACCCTGTTCTGGCTGTGGCCAGTGTTGGAAGTGGTGGGGGGAGGGGAGGAACACTAGCAACCATCATGCTTTAATTTGGTAAGATCTTGCAATTATAATAGCTCACCAAAGGCCACCCCAAAGGTTCTCCGACGGTTCTCATTCAAGTCTGTGACCTCTCACAGCAATCTCTTGATGCTTCTGGAATATTCTTGCATAGCATAATGGGCCACATAGATTGAGCTCGATTATAGCCCTCCTGAGCATAGGAAGGCATCCTGAGAGGGCTCCCGACCAACCATGCTACCTCGGGAAGGATGAAATGTGGAGATGTCCCACCTGGTGACAGCGCCTGTCTGCTGACTCTTTGCCACACATGGGGACCTCTTCTCCAAGAGCTCTGCACGATGAGATGATCTCACTAAAGCGAGTTAATAAACACCTGACCAAAGAGGAAACTAGGCCAAAAGCAGATAAAGGATGAGGGTTCAAACCCCGACAATCGGGTTTCAGAGCCCTCAGACTCCCTAACATGGTGTTATTTTATAAATGCCACTGAGCATACTAGGAGGGAAACTAACTGCTTAATCTTATAATTCATGTCTATTATTTTTGTGTGTTCCTGTGTGGGGGTGTTATCTGTGTGCACATACATGTGTGCGCGTAGAGGTCAAAGGACAACCTCAGGCACCATCCTCTGCGCATTTTGGGGGTTTTGTTTTTTGGTTTTTTTTTTTGAGACAGGGACTCTTGTGGGCCTGGAGATTGCTGAATAGACTAGGTTGGCAAGCCAGCAAGCCCGAGAATACACATTTCTGCCTCCCTAGCACTAGGGTTGTGAGGCAATGCCACCAAGCCCCCTTTACTTACATATGCTCTGGGGATGCAAACGCATGTTCTTGTGCTCACTAAGCAACTGCTTCTCCAAATGGACTATCTCCTACTCCTATTTTGATCTAATTCTTAAATACTGTGTTTGGAAGAAATCACATGCACATAGAGCAGCTGCAAATGCAGAATACTTGAGCCCTTTGAAAACAATTGCTGGCATGAAGCGTCACCCAGGCGCTTCTCTGACTTTACATCCACCGCACGGCCATCAGCACCCACAGTCATGGTTGTCAGGCATCTCTCTGCCTCCCTATTTTGCTTCCTCCAACCTGCAACCTTCTGCTCTTTCCTTGACTTCTAAGACCTTGGCACTTTTTAAGATTATAGCTGGTTTATTTTAAAGGCTAGCCCTCAGTGTGAGCTGTGCTCACGACTCAGGGTGGGCATCTTTGACAGGAAGATCGCAGACCTAATGCCATGTCTTCCTTCTTGCCCTGAGCAGGTGGCACCTAGTTTTGATTTATTTTGTTACTCATACTGTAAGCTAGGAAAAAAAAAACCTGACAGACACACAAGTATAGATTGCTGGTTTTTATTTTGTGGTTTGTTGGTATTTCACAAAAAGGTTCTTTAAAACCATACAAATATCCCATTCTTCAGGAAACTTACAATTATATACTTGGAAACGGTTTTATTTATTTATGGTATATGGACTCAGATTTCAATTGTTAGTCACTGAAGTAAATGTATCATTTTTAATGTTGAAATGGTCTTAGATGTGGCCAGTGTGAGGCCTGTCCAGCTGGCTTCTGTGTCCTTTGCCATGCTTTCATCTAACTCTGCATCTTATTATTATTATTATTATTATTATTATTATTATTATTATTATTTGGTTTAACCTAATGTTCCAGGCCCATCCTGCCCTTCCCTGTCCTAATTCTGAAATCTGCCACTTCTCTAAGGAGCCTCGGGGAGATCTTTTGTGGAAAGCAGCACTTAGGAGCCAGTATCTGAGCTTTAGTGTGCTCACAGCTGCTGGCCACGCTGCTGTACAGTGTCCTCCACATGCCCTCAGGCTCCTGTGCCTACTGATGGTGCAAATCCCCTCCCCAGCCACACGAACGCCAATGTCCTGCCTTGAGCCACACTATATCCCTTCCTGCTCCCACAATACCCACCTAGTAAACACTGATGAGTGTCTCCCTCATCCAGCCCATCCTAACAGCGTTTGGATAGAGGGGCAGAGGAAGGACCCGGGCTGCCTGTAGTAGCCTCTCTTAGTAGGTCTTTCAGGTTCATGAAGCACAACAAGGAGCTCCTTCATTATTCACTTGTATTTCCGCACATTCCCACCAAATCGTATCAGTGTCTACCTCCCATCTTCTTCGTTAGCTTGACCAGAGTTCCAAAGTGTGATAACACTAGTCTGAGCACAAGCCAGTGATGCAGCTGCCAGAAGACCTCCAGCCATTAGCGTTTATCCAAGGAGAACAGAGGCTCCTTCCACCCTCTCAGGGTGGAATGTGGTGACACACATACCCCTGAACTATTTTTTCAAGGGGGAAGAAAGCAAACGTTTCATTAAAAATTATTTATCTTCCTAGCACTATGATTCCGTATGTAGGAACAGTGTGGGTGGCGTTGCTGGAGACGGTGGGACACAGAGCAGTGTGGAATCTGGAGTTGCTCAATCTGCAGCTGATGCTCCCTGTGCCACCCAACAGGACATGACTGGGAAGAATCATAGAACCTCTGTATAGCTCAGCCTCTCACTGCCAAGACGCGGAAGTGATAGAGAACAATTTTAACAACCAACAAATGGGATCACCTCGCTTTCCCATTTTACCTCCCATCGTTCCTTTGCCGGCCCCGCCTCAGAGTCTCATCACTCAGGCTTTACTCCTCCTTTGAATGCTCCCCTGGGGGCTTGCATTTGCGGTTCCCTCAGCCTTCGACACTGTTCTTGCCGTTCATGTCTCCACCCAAATGTCATCACCTCAATTTAAAGCCACTCTCTTCCATCTCAGTCACGGTCCTCCAGACTAAAACCCCTCACTATTGAAATGTCCCTATTACAGCCAGGCATAGTTGCATACACCTGTGATCCTAGCACTTGGGAGGCAGAGGAGGATTGTGAGTTCAAACCCAGCCTGGGACATATAGCAAGACCTTGTCTCTAAAGCAAAGAAATGATGCTCACATTTGTTGGCTTATGAAGATACTGTCTTCTGCTCCTACTAGATTATGAGAATATGAACGCAGACACCATAGCTTTATCCTAGCACCTTGGACAGTGGCTGCTACATAGTAGGTGTGTAAGAAATACATATGGTATGATGATCAAATGCATGGAAGCTATTGCATATAATTTTGTGAGGATGAAATGAAATAAGGAAAATATTTAGCACAGAACCCGGTGCAGCATGTCAGCAACATCTGTGGTTATAAAAGCCACCAGGGGCCCTGGGTTCCAGTCTCTAGGCACCAGGATGATTCAGGCAAGCTAGATAATTCCCCGATCCAAACTGTTCTCATCTATAAATTCTGCAAAGTGGTGAGTGGCTTTGTTAGGGATTTTCCAGGGTAAGAGTTCATTCTTTTGCCTGTGTAATGGTCAAAGTGTTTCGTGCCTGTCCAGTGGTGACTTGATCCTTGATTGGTAAAAACTGAGCTACTGTTCGTTGCCCAAGCAGCATCTCAGAAAGGCTGACTGGGGCATATCTTGTGAACCATGGGGACTGTTTGCTAGCTATCCATTTTGTCAAGCTTACAAAGAAGTTTTTAGGCCAGCACAGTCTTTGCATCTCTACCTCCTCTCTCCCTACCCTACTTTCAGGCACAAAACAATCAAGTTTTAACCTAACAGCCTTTGCCCCAGGCCATAATGAAAGAATTAAGAAAACAGAATTAGGAGAGATTTGAGAAACAACAGTTAAAACTGGCATTTCACTTGGATGTATTTAATGATATTCCTAGATCCTAGACAGAAACCTATAATCCTAAATGCACCAGTTTATCTCCCAAAAGGAAGTTCCTAAAATATTTAAGCAGAAGTTCAGATTGTACCTCATTCATGTAACGTCCAAAAAAGCTGTAGACATCTTTAGCCTTCTGATATCCCCATGATAACTTCCCCGGGGACACCAAACTCAGTGAGTGATCCTTTTGGGAGAAGGGTTCCTGGGCAGCAGAGTTAAAATAATAATAAAGGGATGTGGGGCTGGGTTGATGGTTCAGCAGTGAAGACACAGACGGTTCTCTCGAACTCAGGTTCAGTTCCCAGCACCCACATGATGGCTCCCGACTCTCTGTAACTCTAGCTCCACACCATCTGATGTCCTCTTCTGGCCTCCAAAGACACTGCATGCATGTGATATGTGTGCACCCATGCAGGGGAAACACACACAAAATAAAAAACATCTTCACAAAGAAAATTTTTTAAAAAGTAGCAATGTGTCAGGTAGACAAAGCCATGTCAAGAAAGTCTGCTAAAATGCAAGGCCTTTTCATATTGGTGGTGTAACAGGATAGAAGACCCACTGGCAACAGAAGCAAACACACAAGAAGGAAGAGGTCCCTCCTGTCTAGTAAACACCTCTAGGCATGCCCCTCTACCCCATAGCTGCCCAGGTGAAACTTCTTTCACATGTGCAATGTTTGAATTTTCCCTAATTTGACTGAGACTAAAGTACTCATTAAGGTGACACCAATAACCCCTCACACCCTGTAGCTTAACTTAATAAAAGTTTAGCGCTCCTTCTCATGCATTCAAACCGGGGTTCTAAATGATGATTTGGGCGCTTGGAGTATGCATCCTGTGGCTCTGTTTATTTTAATCCTTGACTAAAGCCACCATGGAACAGTGCAGAGGATCAAGTAATAGATGTGGTCATGGGCCAAGTCAGGAAGGGATGCACATCATATTCCATTGGCCATAGCCCTATGACATGACACAGCTAACAGCCCAGATGAACATTGTGTTCTGCTTTAGGACAGCATGAGGAGGAAGCAGGTTTGGAGAATAGCCAGCAACCTCTGCCATGAAGTGCCATATTTAGGCATCAAAACCTTTGCCTAAACGACTGGAAGTTTATAACAATCCCAACTGCCCACAGGAACAGACAGCTACGACCTAATGTTAAAAGAAGAGCAGCGTCCCACAGGAGGGACAGCAACGCATTCTGTAAGAATGGAAAACATTTAGTCAGAGCATGGGATACCCCTGCAAGACTGCTTCAAAGGCTTCCCAAGGAGTGCAGTAGGAAGCCTAAAGCATAACAGAGGAATGACAGCAGGAAAGGCATGCTGCACTTTCTGTTGCCCGAATCATTGGTTAAAAAATATCAAGGCTGGGGGCGGGCAGTATTGAGGGAGGGAGCTTCAATCAGGACAGATAATGAATAAATTAAAATTAAAATTAAAAAAACCCCAGCAAGTCTGGGCCAGAGAGATGGCTCAGGGGTTAAGAGTACGAGCTGCTCTTCAGGAGGACCCAGGTTCAATTCCCAGCACCCAGCTCACACCTGTCTATAACTCCAGCTCTAGAGGATCCACCCACACTTACACAAACATACAAAACACCAATGCACATGAAATAAAAATACATTTAAAAATTAAAAACATTTTTAAAATTCCCACAATATTATTCATACGGTCATTACTCAATAAGATGAACTATGATGAAAAGGATAAGTGGATAAATCTGACTTATAAAAATGAAAACATTTTTTTTAAATAGATGGCATAAAGTTAGGGGGAATAGAGTTATTACAAAGAAGTAATTGCCGAAAATAAAAGCACCTGAAAGTCATTTATAAAAAACCCTAGTGAGAAAAAAAAATATGAAATAGCTGTATAATAAAATAGCTTGGCTTAATAGCAATGAAACCAAACCATACCAAACAAACAAACACACAAAACACAGCAACCAGAGATGAAGTAAATCAGCCAGGAAAAGTGCTTGTCTCCAAGCCTAATGACCCCAGCTTGATCCCTGGTGCCCACATAGTAGAAGGTCAAAACTCATTCCTACAAGTTATTATCTGACCTTCATACACACACTGTGGTGTGAAAGCGTGTGCGCATGCACACACACACAGAAATAAAAATGAAAAAAATAAGATATGAAACAACAGTAAAAGTCACATGCTCCTTAATGATAAGTTGCAAACCTTTTAAAAAGTTTATCCATGCTGATGAAAATGAAGCGAGGCGCTCTCATGTAGAAGCATGGAGAGGAAGCTTCATATTGGAGAGTCTCCCTTGAAGAAAAATAATCAGAGAGGCTCACAGAGATGTCCAGCAGAGAGGTTCATGGGAGCATTGCTTTAAAGGCAGATATAATAACAATCAACCTGTCATTTACATTTGTGCTTTTGAAAGTAGAAGAACACAAAATAATGTTAAATAGGGAGAGAAATTAGATATGAAGTAACACAGATCTCCTGACCCTCGTTTTATGAGATATTGCACATAGTAGCATGCGTAGAGGTAACATGTACTTGGAATGCAGAGAAAGACCTAAAGGCAAGAAATGCTGAAGACTGCGACACCAACCCACTCAAGCTCTTAGTGAAACACTGCTCACCAAGGCTTTCCAGCTGCAGTGACCGGCAGGTGTCATGTTGAGAACCATGACAGAGTCGATAAAGAAATATATTGAATTTCTATTTATCCTAAAAGGTGGTTGGAACAAACTTTATTATTGAAATACGAACTGTCCCCCAACAGCTCATGTGTTGAAGATCTGGGGTCCATTTGGCAGTGTTGTGTGAGAGACGCAGAGAATGTGAGAAGGAGGGAGAAATTCTCTAGGTGTTCCCTGGGCCCCTCTCTGTCTCCTTCCCCTCCTCATCCTACCCTTCTCTTCCTGGCTGTCCTGAGAGTGCAGCTCTCCCTACAACAAACTTCTTGTCATGGATATGCTACCTCACAACAATGGAGCCAGCTGGGGGCAGAAGGCTTCAGGAGGATAAGACACAACCTTTCTTCTTGAAGTTATTTTTCTCAGGCACAAAGTGGCAGAGCACAGAGCAAGGGATTCAAAGGAGTTTTAAAAATATTTTAAAATAAAATTTAAGTTAATTTTTCTTGTTTTTTTTTTATTGTGTGTAGGTGGGGGTGTGGTGTGTATGTGCACATGGAGTTCAGAGAGAGTGTGGGACCACCTTGAGCTGGGGTGCAGGCAGGTGTGAGCAGCCAGGCATGGGTGCTGGGAGCAGAACTCTGCAGGAGCAGTGCTGTGCTCAATCATCGAGTTCTCCCCAGCTCCTCAAAGGAACCACTAGAACCCAAAGCCTTATGCCGGCACACTGAAGCGCCTCACCACATTTTGACTTCAAAACAATATGACTCCAAGATATTTTCCTCTTTGGCTGAGGATGTCTCTCTTCCTGGTGACGTTTGGTTAGGGTAGAATGTGTTTCAAGGACTCTTGTTCAATCTAAGCAGTCTAGTGTGGTCACCGCTGTTTGGCTAGGAGGAGGTGGGAAGCTGGCAGATTTGTAGGAGTGTTCCATCCTCTGCACTGTGAACACCCTTAAGTGACGCTTCTGAGAGCAGATTTTAGAGCTTTGGTGCCAGAGCTTACTGACTAGCATGTGTCCCCAAACCCCAAAACCCAGGAGGCAAAGAACTGATCAGTGCTAGTGGGAATCATAAGGACTGGTTGCTGTCCCAGCAGATCACAGACGGCAGGGGCTACTCTCTCAGACTCACTCTCTTGGACTTCTCATTCCAAAGCAGCCCCATATTTCTAGCATTTGAGCTATTTGTTGACACAGTCTTTGCAACACATACATACACAAATACACACAGAGATGCACACATACAGATATGTACACAGAGACAGAGATGCACATGCACACACATGTGCACACACACATGTTCAGGCTGGAGCCCTGTGTAGGAAGGGTTAGGTAGAGTAGTTGCAGCATCTACAGCATTTACTATGAACTCTCATGAAGTGTGAATGCCAGTCACCAGCCAGAACGAGTTAGTGCCCAAGGAGAGAGAGGCTTGTCCCACCAGAAGCCTTATGCATGTCTGTGCGCCATTCTGTCCACCAAGTTTTAGGTTCTGCATAATCATAAGAACATGGTATTTCCTTCTCTATGCTTCATACTCCACCAAACCCTTCACCCCCTTTTCAAATTAAAAAGAAGAAACTGGGGGCTGAGGAGATGGTTCAGTACAGTTGTAAGGACCAGTGTGTAGATCCTAGAACCCATCTGAAATTCCCAGCATCTGCAGACACCCAAAAGCCTGGCTTTACGGGCAACAGAGACAGGAGGATTGTTGGAGTTTGATGGCTTTCAGGAGACCCAGGCTGAGGGAGAGATGCTGCCTCAAAAGAATGTGTGGTGAGTGATAGAGCATTTTTGTCTCTTCTGGCCTTTACATGCACAAAGGCCAGAGATGTGCACATACACTCACACACACATAAATGAACAAAGTGGTCCAATGACATGTGTGCTCTTCAAACGCTATCGATAGATTATTTCCCAATTCTCATCAATCTGATGAACATGCTCACAGAGCCACCTGTAGAAGATACCTGTTAGCAAAGTGCACTGTAAATCCCTTTGTAGCCCTGAGTTGTCCCAGAGCCCTAATTGGGATGTTCTCCAGGTAAATGCCCGTGCTCACAGGAGAAAAGGCAAGCGGAAGCTTTTTCTGGCTCAGCCACTAGAGCCACCTTTGAGTTTGGTAATTTACACAGGGTGAAGCTCACCACCTGTCTCTCTAGATCTGGTTGCACACAGAACCATTTGTTCCTTGTTGTGGTCAGTGTAAAGCTATTTCTAATTAAAAGACTTGCTACGGTGCCCTCCAAATGATGTCTCCACTTTCATCTAAGCCAAGCTCTGCAGGACCAATCTCATGTTCCTGGGATGTGTTTCCTGCCTGCATCAGCTGCTGGGTAGACTACTCCAAGTTTGAGATCCTCAACCTAATCCTGCCACACATTTTAACACAGAGAGCAGCTTACCTGACATAACCACGCCAAACTCTCTCGACACATCATTTGACTAAAGAAAGCTCTCAGAAAGAAGGTATTAGTTGTCCTTGATTTGAGATACATAGCAGAATGCTCTCAGGTGTCCCGGTTTGGAGCTTCAGCCCTCAGAATGACCACAAGATGCAGTTTTATGACATTTTCTGATGCATCTGGAGTCTGCTAAACCCTACCAAAGACCAGATTATATGGAAACACTGTCTTTTTTTTTTCCTTTTACTTAAAGTAAAAAACACTTTCATGTATTTAAAAAAAATTTAATCATATTCTACAATTTGCAACCTCTTAGATTTCAAACCCAGGACAAAAGTCTGAGGTGCCTGTTAAATTATCAGAGCAGGTGCTCGCAGGCTCTTCCAGCACGCCCCAGTGTCTACCTCTTTAGGGCCTCCTGGCCGGCACATCTGCCCTCTACCCTGAAATCTCCACCCCAGGCACTGAGCTGGGCTGCCCTCCCCCAGCTCCTCTGGTGCCTTTCATAACTCAGGCACTTGGCTATGCCAGGCTCTTGGTCCAGGTCACCCCTCTTGGTTGGTGGATCCTCTCTTGCTCTCCTCTCCCCTCTCTCCTCACGTGGCCAAGCTCAGACTGGCCAGGTTCACTCCGGACTCTTCCAGATGTCTCTGTCTCTGACTATTTTCTCCCTTTTCTTTATAATAAACTTTTTCCTCCACCATACCTGGGAACAATCATGTCCTTTTCTTTTCTTTTTCATTCATCTGGTGATAAAATCTAGGAGTGAACCAATTTTAGACCTACCACTATTGTCTATGAAATAGATAGACCTAAGAACAAATAAACCTATCTATTAAATATCTATCAAATAAATCTTAGATCTATTTGAGGTCTGTGAAAGCTAAAACCAAGAATAATCAATTACTCATTCTATCTCTCTTTCTCTGTTTCTCATGTATGTATGTGTGTACAACGAAGAGCAAATCATTCAGTTATCTTAGTCACTAGGGTATAATCCCCAAAGTATATGTGAATAATATTAATACACTACAGAAAAACAATGAGGAAGGACAAAGTAGACATGGAAGAGGAAGTAGAGAACACACAGCCCACAGACATTAAATTGCCTCTTGCTAGCTTTCCTTTTCCCACCCCCTGTGGTGACATGGCTGCCGAAGACCTTTCTAAGGCAAGTCCCTGCCTGGTTCCTGAATACTATC
>CM053752.1:57262183-57329973 GCA_028658305.1 Pachyuromys duprasi
ACCTCGGGGGGCGGGGGGGGGTGGTCAACGTAGCGATGTATCAGATCAAGCCTTTGGCAGAGGGCAAGAAGTGATGATAGAAATGGAGGAGGTTGGTGAAACTTGGAGAGAACAGGAGCTCCACAATGACTAAACTGAGCAGGGCACAGGGGTCTTGTATGAGACGGTTTCTATAACCAAGGACCACGTGTGGATGTGTCTTGGAACCCCTGTTCAGATGGGACCCATGATAGCTCGGTGTAGGACTAAAGACCCTAGTGAGGGAAACAGGGGCTGTTTCAGTCTTGAACTTGATGGCTGACTCTTTGACCCTCCCCCATACAAGCCGGGGAGTGACAGACTGGCTAGATCCCAGTGGAGGACATTGCAGCCAGCCCTGAGGAGACAGGATGAGCTGGGGTTGGATGGAAGGGGAGGAGGTCCTCCCCTGTTGGTGGACTTGAAGTTGGCGGGGAGGAGATGAGGGAGGGTTGGGGAGGTGGGGAGGGAATGAGGGAGGGGGCTACGCTTGGATGCAAAGTACCTAACCTGTGATTGATAACAAAAAAATAAATTAAAAAAATAAATAAAAGCAAAACAGCAGAAAAAAAATCAAAAATAGTAACAAATGCGTATGAAGACCTATCTTACAATAGCTGCTTTTTTTGTATTGGGTGGCATCATGGGTCATCTGAAAACAAAACAAAACAAAAGTACAAAAAACTCAGTGTGATGGGAAAAGTACTCAGGAGCTTTGAGTAAGACTGACCTGATATTACACTGTCACATACTTGCTGTCCTGTCTTAAAGGGCAATATTTAACATTTCAATTAAAGGACTGTAGCCGCTTCACAGGGTTGTCATGAGGATCAAAGGACAATAGTACGTGGAGAGGACTTCGCCAATGGTAGAAAGTCAGCTGTGGCAGCCAGTTCTGACCATCCTTGCCAGTGCACTGTGTCTGTTGTGTCACATACTGATAAATACACTGCCTTAGTGATAATAAGCCTTAATAATTAAATCAGAGTTTGCAGCTGTTTGGATAGGTTGAACAGAGGTTTTGGGTTTGGAGGGTTCTAAGAAGAATGAGTTAGCTGAGCAAACTCTTCTGTCAGCCAGAATGCAGATGAGAAGGAAAGCTTCACTACTTTACAGCCTTTAAACTCCAATTTGCAAATAGAGAGAGAGAATTAATTAAAAACAGTCATTAAGTCATTGAAAGAGCTGGGGAGACAACCTACTTAGCAATGCTTTCGGCTGGTTCCTGTGCAATTAGTTTCTGTGTGATTTAGGGAGGCGTGCCTCGTTAAAGCTGTGCTTCAGACAGCCATGATGTGCTCTCCTTTCAAAGACCCGGCATCCCATTTCTACAGTCCTGAATGCACTAGACTGTTAAGTGCAGAGAAACACTATCCACCGGTCCCCAGAACTGTGGGGGAACTTCCTTCACAACTGCTGATTTGTATGGTTGCTGCCATTTCCTGTCTCCCAGTTAATTCATTGAACATTTATTGACAGCCACTGATGACCTGATACATAATTACTCAAATGAAATTTTTTTTTCTTCTGACATCAATGTACAGAGATAGAGAAATTGAGCTTTTTCTCAATGTGTGGTAATCCTAGTTGGAGCCAAACACTGACAGTGATTTTACAGGCTGTCTAATAATGGCATTTATTGCATATTGTATTTCATCTGCTGGATGAGGCAATCCTTAACTGTTTGACTTGCAGTAATGAACACAGGAAGATGCTGACACTCACCAGGCGACAACCTGAGGTCATAATCCTGTGTCCAGCACAAACTGAAGGTCTGACATCAGCTTCAGGCTTGAGTACACACCACAGGTCACTGTCATTGTTTAACTGTCATAGGTGTGGTTGCCTGTAGCATACTTTTATTGCTACCAAATTTCTGCTGTCGTTCTTGGTTGCTCATCATTGACAGCTAGATAACAAGACTGAGCTGGGTCATGCTGTCTGCCTGCTTAGCCCTGACTCCATAATTTGGAGTTTTGTCTGCACATTACCGTTCAGATCTAGGTGGCTTGAACATGGTTTTCTCTTTAAGAAAGATGATTCGCAGGCGCCATCAAACGTGGTAATCGAGAGTCAAGTCCGATTGCTGGATTCAAATCTCACAGCTTCAGCAAAGCATGGTAGAAACATGGAGGCAATGAGCATCTGTAAGAGACAGTTTCTCTAACTGTCTTTGATGGAATAAGAGAATAAGAAAGGCCAAATGTAATACTACACGCAAAATATTTAACATAAGTCTTCAAATACTCTATTATATTAATATGCTATATACATATAAATTTGAAATAAGTAGTAATAATTTCTCATTGTCGGTAGAGGTCAATTGCATGACATGTTTAGGTGTCAAAGGAGAAACTGATGCATAATTGAAAAAATAGGATCTGAGATGAATTACTGAACAGGTAGTTTATGGGCAATTTTGGGAAAGATTCGGAAGCACTAAAGATTTATACAGAAAAGTCCTTCCAAGTCATGTTTTATGTAGAGGCCAAAGGCCAAGAGTCTAGGGTTTTCACAAACATCCTGTCTTTTGCAATGTAGACAACTGACAAACTTTCCTGGGGTTCTCCTTCAGAGCAAAGTTTTGCTTTATCAAAATTACCACATGTATAGATATTTCTGCTGATTTTGTTGTTCATTTATTTTTATCTCTTCACAAGAATATAAGCCCTAGGAGTGCAGGCACTGTATGATAGCACCTGAAGTTCCAGAAGCTGGCGTGAGACCTAGGCTATAGTGGGTGATCTTTAAATACCTGAGACATAGCAAGTACAAAATCACACAGTTCTTAGCCGGTGATAGGGGGTTGTTAGAAAGAAGTCACAAGGAGAATGTCAGGTTCTATTGGGTTAGGTTTGTTAACAGTTTTGCCATTTAGCAAAACACAGAAAAAATGCTAATTAATATCTATTGGTGGCAGAAATTGGAAGATGTATCTAACATCATGAAATGAAATTTAAAATGATCTCAACTGAAGGCAAGAAGAGTAAATTAATGAAGGGGCAAAATTAAATGCCCACATTTGGAATTAGAGCTTTATTTCTCAGGTTGAATGTAACAACAAGACAGGGTCCTGCAGCAGACCAGTGAGCAAGAGACTTGGGTTTATTGACCATGCGCTAATTTGAGCTCCCCACCCCCAAATATAGCCTTGTAGAATTTTCACGAAATCTCACCCTGGTTGTACATGGTCGTAGCAGAATAACAGACAAAATGCCCTGACCCTTGGGCCTCCTCCTCAGGGGTTTGGATTCTGCCTTATTTTGGAGTAAAACTGTGTTGTGTTTTATATTGCTTTCTCTGCTTTGATCCTTAAGCAAATCAAATGTGCAGACTGGGTTTAGAACATCTGCACTGACTTTGAGCCTAGCATCCCACATTCTTTCTTGCCTAGAATTTAGCTCTTCTATTTGGCCCCCAATCATTCTTCCTTCACTAATTTTCTCTTCTTCTCTGTGACGATGATTACTAATCAGAAGTCCTTGGAACAAAAGAGAAAGGTATGGGACCATTGGGTGAAGAGAAGCCGTGGAACCATTTGCCTGGTATCACCTCTCTGTGCACCCATTTTAGCACTTTTCAGTAGGAAGTTATCCTAGTTTTTTTTCGCATGATATTAAAACATTAATAATTGAATATAGAAAGGCAATGATATGAAAGCTAGTGTTTCTATCACCCACTCTCTAGAGAGACCCACCACCACTTTATCTAAATGTTGGCCCTACCTAGTTTGGCTATCAGTGGCGTTTCCACTTATTCATGCTTAGACTCAGGATGCCCAGGAGTTCTTAGCAAGGATATGCTCAGCTCCTGGCCTTTGGAGTCAAATTCGGCAGCATGCTGAGTGCCAGCCTGAATGTGTGAACTTCTTTAAGTCTCTGTATTTTAAAACTAAGAATCATCACTACTAAAAATGCTTCAGGAGAGTAAGTTCGGCAACTCATATAAGGAGTTTAGCTCAATAATTGTGAACAGTTGGTGTTCAACACTAATTCAGCATTGCAAGGCCTTTCAAAACACTGTTAATCACCCCTATAATAATAAAAATTGTCAACAGAGGTATACTGAGAGACCAGAATTAGTTTTTAAAAACAGATGCTATTGGAGGGATATCAGAGGCTAAAGGAATGTTCAGAACTGAATCCACAGGCCTTGGGGAAAAAGGGATGAGAATTCATGAGCCATCTTTCCAAGGTGCTGGCAGTCCAGCCTCGTGTGCTCTTTTGGCTGCAGATTAAATGTCTGGAGAGAGTCAGCTGGCCTGCTTTGCATTTGAGTCCACCCACAGCGATCAGAGGAGCATGTGCACCCAGCACAGACAGCGCTACAAGGCTACATGCTGACTAGACAAAATTCCCTGAGATCCCCAGACCATCACTAGGTTCTACGGATTTCTCACACACGCCTCGTTTTCAGCATCTTCCATGCTCATATTTAATTGCTTTATGTTAGAACCTAGCATTATTTCCCTCTCTCTTTCCAAGAAACTTTTTTTGAATGATTTCTATAATGCTGATTCACTTATGCATTCATTTAGTCAACACACGTTGATGGAATTCTTGGCAATTATCAGCTTGTTTTCCAGAGACTTTGTTTTCTTTTCTTTTTTCTTTTTCTTTCCTTTGCTTTCTTTCTTTTTCTTTTTCTTTTTTTTTGCCTCAACAAACCAAAGAAATTCTTATGCCTTCAAGGATTTCTTTCTTATTGAGGTGACAGACCAAAAATAAATATATAGCATCATGTAGTACTGGGGTTAACAGCCAAACGCTAATGGAAAACCAGAAGACAGAGAAGGATGTTGCCATGTTTAAGAACCTGTTTTCTACCTCTCCTGTTCTGATGACTTCATTGGTTCCTTTGACGGCCATAAATGATAAGCTACCATCTCTCAGGCGTGTGCATCACAGTGTTCCCTGGATAAGAGACTTTATGTTCTGGCCACTGGGTGATGGCATTTTTCTTAATTGACTTAGCCACGCCATTTCCAGAGTGGCCTATTGCAGATGGCCTGGACAGAGGGTGGGAACTACATCTGGGCCCTCCAAGTCCTCTAACATTTTGGAGCTTACTGATTGTCTAAAGAAGACATTTCTTTAATCCCATGCAGATAGCCTCTGTTCTCTAGAATCAGCTTGGTTTCTTTGTGTTCATTTTTTAACTTTTTTTTGTCATATATACTTTCTGGATTTTAGACCAACTATAGGATATAAATAAGAAAAATAACCATGCTGTGTAACTTAAGTCACAGAATGGTGACATTAGAGTGAATCACAGCTCTGGGAGGACCTCGCCCTAGTGAAAATAGTTAACAATGGCAGTAAGAACTTTTTATTTAATTTTTTTGTAATGGAAATCAAAGGGCTTGTGTGTACTAAGCATGTACTTGGTTACTGAGCTATGCTTGCAGGCCCTAAATGCCCCCCCCCTTTTAAAGGCAACTTGGAATCCGCTCTATCTGTAGCTAATGTTCATGTTTGCTAAATGTGAAAGAGCTAGATTAATCCTTTTCTAGGGCTTTTTCTCAGGCTAAAAGTAGAAAGTGAGATGAGAAAATCCTTTAAAATGTTTTTATGTGCTGATACGACGTCTCCGTGGGTAGAGCCATCCTCTGCATAAACCCAGCAGCTTGAATTCAGGCCCTACAATGCACAAGGGAAAGAGAACCGAGTCCAGAAGTCCTGCTTTGCCTTTGTCATGTGTGCCGTGGCACATGTGTACTGATACTTCCTCCACAGTCATTTTTAATTCAAATGAAAGAAAAATTGGCAACAGTTATTAGATGCTCCCATTAAAGTGGAGCAGAATGGATTGATTGTGTGATGCTCAGATGTGGTCCCTGCCTTACAGGGTGTATGCTTCTTCAATGACAGGGATGCCCTTGACACAGCTTTGGTTCCGGTAGCTGTGTTTGAGATGGTCAGCTGTGCTGTGAGTATATTTAGCTTATGCTAAATGCCCCTGGGAGGGGGAATATCATCTGTTTTCAGTTTAATTGTGTTTGGGACATGGTACATTTTTTCCAGATGAATAAATATTAAGCTTTCCCCACTTCCTGAGAAAGCTAGGGTTGAACTTGAAGCACAAATTAACAAATATTTTAAATCACATGAAAATGAAATATAAAGAGTGATAGGCTGTTAACAAGAACTTTTATAACCATATTGCTATGTGAAAATGCCATATTTTGGGTGAAAATTGAATGCAAATTCTGACAGAGCAGAAATGATTCTCCTGCCCATCAGCATGAATGGATAGCATGGCTGACCAAGAGGCTACAAATAGTGTCTAAGTAGTATTGTAACTATACATCTTCTCATAACATTTAAAACTTTTCAAAGTTGTGTTTGTTCCAGATGTTTGCAACTTCTATAGCTTCAGGAGCACATAAACTGAAATTTGCATATGTATATATAAAGTATCGTAAGCATTATCACTATTATAAAAGAATTACTCTAGGCTGCTGAAAAGGTAAATTTAAGCAGATGCATTTGTTTCTTAATGAATCATAAACTTCCCAATAGAAATCTTAAAGGGAAAGTTAAACCCAACTGGAAATAGATTTAGGACGATTGCATTATCCTCTGTGTCTTTCCACAGCTAGGGGTCTTTCTGTGATTCCTCCAAGACCAACCCCTTAACAGATGTTCAAGACCTCAGACTTCCTGACAGCCACTCTTGGATTATTTCTTCTTCACCCTCTTGCCTTCCTTGATGAGTCATAATGTAAATTAGAAAGGCACATAGCAGAATCTTCCAATGTGAAATGTCTCTTTTGCACCCATTGCAGGTATTTGAAAACTTGGTGGACAGCGCTGGTACTATTTTGGGAGGCCAGGGTACCTGTGGGACTGTGGTCCAGCCAGTGAAAATGGGTTCTAATGGTGGGCCTTGAAGGTAATAACACTTCTAGTACTGGCCTGAGCTTTTGCCTCATGTCAGTCAAGATGAAAGCCACTGTTTCTTACACTTCCACTATCAGAGATGGAGCCACACGGCTTCCCCACCACCTTCCCTACCAGTGGACTGTATTCTTTGAAGCTATGAGCCAAAATAAATCCTTCCTCCTTTATGTTGCTTCTGTTGGATATTTGGTCATGATAGTGAGCAAAGTAACTACCACGAACACAGTTCCCTTTCTCCTCATGTTGCTGTAAAGAATAAGCATTTGTTTTTCATAGTTCTGGAGGCTGAGAAGGCTAAGATCAAGAAAGTACTGGAAACTCTGGTGTCTGGTGAGGGCTACCATTTCCCTTGAATTTCATTCAGAATAAGGGACAGGAGGAAGAAGACTTGAGTACCCTGTGTTGCTTCTTTTATAACAGCCTTTATTCCATTTAGGGGGGAAGCCCTCATGATGTAATCATCTTTGAAATCCCCCACCTCTCTGCACTTAGATATATCTGGAGGACTGTAAATGTGACATAGCCTATAAAATTTCCCTTTATCTATCTATCTATCTATCTATCTATCTATCTATCTATCTATCTATCTATCTATCTAGCACATATATTGAATTAGTGTGTGTGTGTGTGCGCGTGCGCTCATGCATTTGTGGAAGTCAAAGGACAGCCTACAGAAATTAGTTCTCTCTTGCACACCCCACCTTGTCCATTCTCACATTGATGTTGGAAAAAAGAATGGGTAAAATAGAATGCGGTTTCTTTTTAATTAAATTTTAATTTATATATATTAATTACAGTTTATTCATTTTGTATCCCAGCTGTAGCCCCCTCCCTCATTCCCTCCCAATCTCACCCTCTCTCCTTCATCTCCTCCCATGCCTCTCCCCCAGTCCACTGATAGGGAGGTCCTCCTCCCCTTCCATCTGACCCTGGTTTATCAGGTATATTTTCCTCCTCTGTGGACTGGTGAGGCTGATCTCCCCTCAGGGGGAGGTGATCAAAGAGCCAACCACTGAGTTCGTGTCAGAGACAGTCCCTGTTCCCCTTACTAGGGTACCCACTTGGTTACTGAGCTGCCATGGGCTACGTCTGAGCAGGGGTTCTAGGTTATATCCATGAATGGTCCTTGGTTGGAGTATCAGTCTCAGAAAAGACTCCTATGTCCAGATTTTTTGGTTCTGTTGGTCTCCTTGTGGGGCTCCTGTCCTCTCCAGGTCTTACTATCTCCTCCTTCTTTCCCAAGATTCCCTGCACTCTGCCCAAAGCTTGGTTATGAGTCTCAGCATCTGCTTTGATACACTGCTGGGTGGAGTCTTTCAGAGGCCCTCTGTGGTAGGCTCCTATCCTGTTTCTTGTTTTCTCCTTCCAATGTCTATCCCATTTGTGTTTCTGAGTGAGGATTGATCATCTTAGCCAGGGTCTTCCTTCTTGCTTAGTTTCTTTAGGTGAACAGATTTTAGTATGTTTATCCTATATTATATATCTAGAGAATTCTCTGTAAAGGAATGTAGAATGGCAGAGAAACTCTTAAAGAAATGTTCAACGTACTTAGTCATCAGGGAAATGCAAATCAAAACGACCCTGAGATTTCACCTTACACCCATCAGAATGGCTAAGATCAAAAACTCAAGTGACAATGCATGCTGGAGAGGATGTGGAGAAAGGGGAACCCTCCTTCATTGCTGGTGGAAATGTAAACTTGCACAACCACTTTGGAAATCAATCTGGCGCTTTCTCAGACAATTAGGAATAGTGCTTCCTCAAGACTCAGCTATGCCATTCCTAGACATATATCCAAAATATGCTCAAGTACTCAACAAGGACATTTGCTCAGCCATGTTTGTAGCAGCTTTATTCGTAATAGCCAGAATCTGGAAACAGCCCAGATGTCCATCAACGGAGGAATGGATACAGAAATTGTGGTACATTTACACAATAGAACCAGTAATTAAAAACAAGGAAATTATTAAATGTGCAGGCAAATGGTGGGAACTAGAAAAGATCATCCTGAGTGAGGTATCCCAGAAGTGGAAAGACACACACGGTATATACTCACCTAGAATGCAGTTTCGATGCACTGTTGTCTGTGAGGATAGCTGATGCTTGTGCAGAGGCTTAGAGAAAAGACAGACTTCTACTGGCCTGTGCTGCTAGCACACCAGCTAGCTTCATGCTTACCTGGGGGTGGGATTGGCGCTGTCAGGTCTGATGCTGGTGAAGGTGATGGTCTCCACAGCAGGTCAGTTCATTCTCCTTGCCATTTAGCCCTATCGCCTATAAATCCCTAAAGCCTGAAACAGAGCTGACTCCATATATTTTAATGTATAAATCATTATGGATTTACTTCATCCATTTCCACACCCTAGCAATGAAAAACATCTTCAGAATGTCATTCTTAAAGTTATTAAATGTTTAGATATCACCAAAGCAACTTTGAGTTGAAGGACAATCTATAAACACCATCTAGTATTTTTTTTTTCAGTTCTAAATTGTGATTAGAAAGATTTTTTTCTTTTTAGATTTTATTTTTATTATGTGTGTATACACACACACACATATGTATATGCTGTTCTGTCTCCCTGTATGCTTCCACGTCAGAAGAGGGCACCAGATCTCATTATAGATAGTTGTGAGCGACCTGTGGTTGGTGGGACTTTTAGAAGAGCAGCCAGTGCTCTTAACCTCTGAGCCATCTCTCTAGCCACACTGCTTTTTCTTTAAGCCAAAAATTTCCAATGATATCTATTAAATGTATAGACTGTGATTAAGAAATACACAAAAATCTGTTTTAAATCAGAGTTATTAGCTGGCTGAAACTAAAAATAAAACAGTACCTGTCACTTCTGGAGCGTGCAGAGGTTCAATCGCTTGCCAGCTGAAATACATGGCCTCGCCTGTGTAGTCAAAGCTTCAGCTTCTGCTAAAGCAACGAGCTCTGTTTCAACTGTATTCAGTTCTCCATTAACTTCTCCAAAGAGTCCTCGGTGTGTTGACCGAATGTGTGACAACATGTGTGACAATCACCAAGTCCATAATAGTTATGGTTTCTAACATGTCAGCTAAGCTACCTTTACATGTTGAATTATTACAACTGATGTCTCAATTTTAAAAAATCAGGAAGAACCTTTAGGCATAAAAACATTTACACAATCCTTGGGATTTTTACCCCCAATAAAAGTAGCATTGATGCTTAGTAATTCAATGATGTCAGTTGGGGTTTTTTAAGCAGATCTTCCCAGAGAGCTTTAGCCCTCTTGAGAGCTTTGGAACCATATTATAGAGATCAATTATGTTGTCTAGACTAGTGGCCCCGGAGGTATTAAAATGCCCTTTCTTTGAAGAGAAGACTTAAACACCAGACAGGTGTCCATTAGTGATGGGACCTGTAGGCCACATCTGCCTCAAAGCTTTCTCCCTCAGACTTGCTGAGTTGGTCTTCTCCCAGGCTGCTCACATGGATCATTTCTTCCTTCTGAGATGAACTCTCTGCACTTGGTTATCTGCCTCCACCGAAGGTTCATGGCTTGAAACCAAGCTCACCAGTCTTATCCAACAGGATTTTTAATCCACTGAACCATCTACCATTCCTTACTGACTTAAAAAATTATATGTGCGTATATATATGCTTGTGCATGTGCACGCCTGTATGCAGGCGCGTGTGTATGCCGTGTGCATGTGGAGGCCGGAGGACAGCCTTGGGTGTCATTCCCCCAGAGCCGTTCACCTAGTTTTTGAGCCAGTCTCTCATCTGAGCATAACTCACTGGTACAGCAAGCCCCAAGGGATCCGCCAGTCACTGATGCAGCACTGGTTTACGAGTGCGTGCCATCATGCCTGGCTTTTTATGAGGATTCTGGACATGGAATTTGGGTTCTCATGCTTGTGAGAGAAGCTCCTTACTGGCTGAATTATCTCCTCAGCAGGGTGGAATGGTCCAGTTGTGAGTTCTCATTGCATTGTTTTACATATGTGGAAAGCATCCGTTTGAGTGGTAGGAGCTGACCATGAAGACTCATCTTCTCCAGCATCCTTTCTTTTCAATGCTTTATCCCTTTTTTAGAAGCCTGCAAACATGAAGAAGTCAATCCCAGACTCCCATGCTATTGATCTCTGTCTTTTGTTCTATTTTGCTGATCTGCAATCCTTTCCCAAAGTGTATCAGTGACAACAAAACCCACCCTGCAGCATGCCCCTCTCACAAGGTAAGAACGTGTCCTTTAAGGTGTTTTCACTCACTCCTGTTATGTTTTGTGTTTCTTTCAGATCATCTCAAGTCTAGTCTGGTACAGCCACCTGAAAGTAACACGCACAAAGTAAGTGCACATTTGGAATTCTCTTCTTAGCACCATGTGGGAACCTGGGTTTTCTTCAATGGCTTTCAGAAAAATCGTTTTATTTAAAATTTTTTATCAGTTAAGAGCAGCGTAAGGAGTGGGGCTTTTATGTATTGGAGAGACACTAAGCCATCCCTTTAAATTCAACAGAACCAATAAATGGATGGAGATAAAAGAATTAGGGCTCAGATTCTCTCCAGGGGCACACCAGAGCAACCTCCCTGTCATGTTAAGTTGGGTTGTAAGCCAAGAGGTATTTCAAATGGTGTCAAGCATAAATTATAGCAGCATATGGCACTTATTGGGTACATATGTGTCTTGAAAATATACAGGTGGATTAAGTGACTTAGCAAGTTGAGACAGCAGCTCTGTGAGCCTTCTGACCTCTACTAGGAGGCAATGTGCAGTGGTGGGAAGTGTGCCAAATCTGGATCTATATGCTTGGGTTTTAAACTTGGCTCTACCACTTAATGGCTGTGCAAATGTCTGCTCCTCTTTGTGACTTGATCTCCTCACTCTTAAAGTGCACAATACCATTGCAATACTTAACTCAGCTTTTCTTTGCAAATGCTCTAGCAAGGTTAGTAATCTCTTTTTTAAAAATACTTGTTAAAATTTATGTATGTGTTTGTTCTCTGTGTTGTTTTTTTTAAGATAGTCTCACTCTGCAGCTCAGGCTGGTTCCAAAGTCACTATGCAGCCCAATCTGGCATTGAACTTACAACAATTCTTTTGTCTCTGCCTACTGAGTGCTGGGATTATGTGTGTGAGCTCTCATGTCCAGAAAATGAATGAACATAGCAATCTCTGTAGGGTCTGTGAGGAGACTGAAGCTCAGCCTTGTTCTAAGAGCACTGACATCCTCAGAACAATGAGCACCCTGCTGTTTAGACCCTGGTTTCCAATTCTGTTCTGCATTAAAATCAGGGTTCCTTGGAGAAAGTGTTAATTAGGACTAGGCAGGAAATATGCAAGTTGATCTTAGAGTATCTAACAGTGGCAGAAGCTGAAGAAAAAGGAAGAAAGCACCCAACTCCCCCTCACACAAATATGGGACCCAGTAGCAAGAGGTCCACATAATAAATAAAATAGCATTGAGCTATAACTTAAAGTGAGTGATACATAACTACACTCATATCAGTGATTGGGTGGATAGATAAATAAATGATGGATCCCCTGCCCCTCAACCCTGCAGAAGAATCCTAGGTAATATACAGCCATGAGGCACAGCCCAGGCTACACAGGTTGATTTTCTTCCAAAAAGTGTGGAATGGGAAGGGTGGAAAAACTATGGCAGAGCCTGACAAATGCTACTTCAGAAAGGAATATTTTCTCTCTGGAGGGCTGAGACCAGAGCTTTGCCCCTCCAGGCAAGCTCTCTGCTGTCTCCCCTCCCGAAGTGAACCGCAGTTCACATCACCCATGGTGGATGCCCTCATGTTAGTAAGAGGCATCTTTGATCTGTAGTGAGAAGGCGCTCGACCTTTGCGGCTCTCCTCCCCACATGCTCCCTGACTCTAATCACGAGGAAAACATAAGACTAACACTAATATTTGTCTGTTCTGAATATTTGGCCAGAACTCTTCAAAACCATCAATGTAATTAAAAGCAAGTGACATATGAGAAGCTGTCCCAGGCAAATACCTAAACCAACGTTCTAACCAAATGTCATATCATGTTCCGGGTTGAGTCCGGGACAGAGGCAGGACATGGACAGGACATAAAGCTAAGAAAGTGTGATAAAGTGTGGTGATTAGTCAGCAATGAGATTATGGCATGGTTTATGGTTAATTGCCTGTGATACGGACCCTTAATAACAGAAGATGTTAACATTTGGGAAGCTGAGCTTGGAGTCCATCTTCAAAACGATTCTATAAAAATCTTGATTTATAAATGCTGAAAAAAATTATTTTTAAAAGTGAAGTATACCTCTCTCTCAAAACATCAACAAACCAGGCACTGGTTTAGAGAAACACCTTTCAAGCATATTATAGCCAGAGGTAAACAAATGGCTTTTGTGCCCAGTCCCCAACCCCCACGCAAAGTTGTCAACAACTTACAATGCTTCTCAAAATTATCAGAGGAGAGCTGGGATTATATGAAGATCAAGGACTCAGAAAAAAATATGTGGAGATAGTTCTTAAATATCTCTATTTCTCTGACTAGTCTTTTTTTTTAACACATAAATATGCTCTTGTTTCTATGACATCCAAATTTAAGAATTTTAAGAATTCCTTTCCTTAAAGTTCAAATAATATAACATTGCTAGCTTTTCATGGCTATTTATTTTAAGGCTTTTTGGGTTTTTTTTTATACTTCCATTTCAAACTTCTGTCCACTAATAGCTAATTAATAGAATGATACTGTTGAAATTGTATGTCTCATGCTTTGCATGATATTTATGAAGTTGTGTATTTTTAATGTATTGCTCATTTTTGTAGACTTTGTATCACAAATTCTGAGTCCATTTTTAGAAATATGACGTGACCATGTTGGTCCCTGATTCTTATAACCACCACCTGCATATTTGGCATTTCATTTGTTTGTTTGTTTTTCTCATTTTGGTCTGGTGGCTCCTGATAAACAAATCTTCTCAAAATCCCTACTGTGCATTCATGCATCAGAAGTACACCTGCCCAGCTTGGCTGGAATTGAACTCAGGACTTTGCTAGCATCTGTGGGTGGGCTTGAGTCACATGATCATTGTGCCTGTGAGTCTCCAATGAGGTCACTAAGAGCCTATGAGGGGACACAATCAAGAGGTCTTTGCTGTTTAGGACTCAGACTGCCGCTGCTTTGTTGAGGTGGCTAAGGCAAGGCGAAAGGGAAACACACATTAAGACACTTGAAGCAGAAAAGGATTCTCAGGATTCTCCTTCGTCCCTTCTCTTCTATTCCAAACCTCCTCCTAGATTTCCCCACTCACTCACAGGAAGCCTCAGGCTGTAGATGTTGGCTTCTCTTATGCCAGGGCCTTTAAAGAGCTGTTGTTCAGAACAATAGAGCCTAAGCAGCTGTGGTACCAGTGAAATAACTCATTTATCACAGAAAGGTCAACTCTTCCTTCCTTTTTTTCTTCTTCAGGTTGTTTTCTTTGTAAGAATTAAATAAAGGTGTCTTTTAAGAACACACAGACAATAAAGTGAAGGCAAATACAAGTAACCTTTCCTGCTAGAGGAAAGTTCAAGAGAAGCCCAGGGTGCTTCTGGAAGAGGCTGGGGGAATCTTCCTCAGGCTGCCTCCAGTGGAAGGTTCTAGAATCTCTCTCAGCATCTGACCCGTGGTGTCACTTAAACTCTTCCATGCATTTCTTTACTGGCCAAGGCTTGGACTTGCCCAACAGTTTCCTCAGATTTATTTGACACAAATCTTAACAAATAAATCTGGTAACACCTCTCACTGAAGTTTTAGATGTCTTTTCTGAAGCAATGATCATTAGGTTTTATGTGGAAAGAGATGGGTTTACTGTCAAGCATTGCACTGTGTGACTACTACCTCCGTGCAATACATCTGCCATCTGGTTTCTAGGGGCATGCTAATGGCATTTTGCTTGACAGTGATTAAGTCCAAGTTGGATTTCTGTGTTTGGGTAGATCCAAGTAGTAACTGGACCTGCCAGTGCAGGCTTACATTGTAAAGCAAGAGAGGAATTTATCAACTCATTTCTTTATTTTGCTTTCTCTGGTACTGCCTCTGAGACTACTGTCTCCAGTAAAGCTGCCATTACCTCCTCCAAATCTGACCCCTTTCTGAGGTTCAAGTCACACCAGGATCCTGAACTCCTTGCCCATCATACCCATTCATTGCTTTCCACTGGGACAGTTTTTCTCCAGAGACCACGAGGTCTTCAAAAGCAAGAACATTGAAGCTTAATAACCCATTGTGTTTAATATCCCACAATGCTGTGCCCAGTGTCCACCTGCCCCCACCTCTGCTACATCTTCCTAACTCCATCTAACAGTGTTTCTGAAAACGGAGTACAATACAGCCTTCCCCTGTTGCAGGAGCTCGAGGATGGTGTCAGGCATGCAGAGCACCTGCGTGCATCTTTGGGACCTCCCTATCTTCCTTTTTGCCTGTCCTGGAACCCCCATCTTTCTTTCCAGGCATCTGCTCTACATCTCAGCCTGTGAGCCCTCTCTTTGAGGGGGTTTTGACTGAGAATTAGTCATCCTAAGTGAATCAGGTCCTAAGAAACCAAACTCATAGGAATGACTTCAAGACCCAAAGTAACACCCCTCCCGTGGTGAACCTTCAAACTCTGGGAGTGGTAGAAGTACTTTTTTAACCCATATCACAAATGCAGTTGCTTATGCTGAGGGCTATTTAAAATATGAAAACTTCTGCTGTCGGGATCAGATACTCTAGAAGGAGATCAAATTGCATACACAGCCAAGGCTGACTGGCATTGAGGTGGCCTCTGTCATCTCCTGATCCTGTGTTCTGCCCTTGCTTTCCTGCCTACTGACTGTCCATCCTTGGGCAAATCTCTGATATGTTTGGAGGTTTGTCTATCTTTATCTATAGTGCCTTCTTAACACAATCCACAGGTGCTATGGAAAGTCACTGAGTTCCTGATACAGCCTTCTTGGTACAACCAAACGTGTAAGGAACGGTTCTGTCAGTAAAAGTTTGAACAAGGCAGTTTGGAGGTCGAGGCCAAGAGCAGGTCTATGGCTGTGCCTGCTCAGTCACAGGCACCTCCCTCATCTTTGATTCATTCTTGGAAGCACCCGCTGGGGAGTGCACAAGGGGAAGATGCCAAAGTCAAAATTACGGCAGTTTAGTTCAGAGGTCTGACTGGCTTATGATTCTAGATCTAGTCAGCATCTTATTTTGCAAATTAAACTGGGTTTCCAGTGGGATGAGCAGAAAGGGTTGGCTTTATGGGAAGTGGGGCGGGGGGGGGGCAGAAGGAAATAAAAAGCAAAGGACAGCTTTGCCCTTTCAGAGCTCCTGTTCTTACTAATCTTACAGTGTAGAAATAGAGGGTGGCCTCCTCATGTCTGCTCCTATAAACTGGCTTTTCCTCATTGGATTACAGCCATAAGTAACCTTATAAGTAGCCATCATTCACCTCTCTTCTTCCTCCTCCTCTTCTTCTTCTCCTTTCTCTTCTTCTTCCTCCTAACAAATTTCAGGCTTCAGTTTGTTTATATAACACTTAGTATGCATAGCTTTGTTATAATCTGGTAGGCATAGGTTTAGTACATATGCCCTGTCCAAAATTATGGCCTCTTCTAAATGCTTGATTAGTATGTATCTTATTGCTGCATCTGAGGGATAAATGTGGTTCCTACCCTAAGTGAAGCCTTGTGTTCCCAGGTCTTTCTTTTGTAGTCTCTGTGGTCTTCAAAGCCAGTATCTGCTCACTCTTCTTACCCCCAAAACCTCTGTAAAGAGTGCATGCTTAGTCGACAGTAGGCTTGTTTGAAAGGATAAACAAGGATGGATCTTTCTAACAACACAAATGATTATAAGAAGAATTAGATTAAAACACAGTATAGTGTATCGATATATTTTCGCTGCATGCAAGAATGGTGCAAAGAAAGATGGAAATTGCAGTTCTCCAAGTCAATGGTGTTGGGGTCAGTGAAGAAAGAAGAGACTTGGTTAAGTTGCAACTGCCTTGGAAATTATGGTCATGTTGCTTGAAAAGAGGAACAAACTCCCCAACACAAGCATACAAAATCAGAAGGATGTAGAAGCAAGCCTGATGCCAAAAGGGAGGGGCTGGCAGATTGGAATGGGTCCTCACAGCCACCTGGTATGTGATTTAACACTTCTTTGAGCTTTTGTTCTGTGATATTTGTGACTGAGTTTACTCCTGTTCCCTTGTGGAAAGCAACATTTTTAAGGGTGGATGTTTTCTTTCCCATCCTTGTTTACACCTTCCCATCCCGCTGTTTACAAGATTGGTCTCTCATACTCTGCCTGGGGTGTTTTCTATTATTGTGAAGTTAAAATTGCCAAAGGAGTCTTTAAGCTGTTCTGTTTGGAAAGCCAGAGGGGGGTGGGGCTTTGCTGCCCTGCAGATTCTCAGCAGGCACAGCTTCTACCCCATGAAAGAGGCACATGGTTATTAGGAACTTGGGACCAGCTGTGAGACTTTGCACATTCAAGCATTTCCAGTGCTTTGAATGTATCTGTGGTGTATCTCATTCCAGAGCTTTTCGCATGGGCTGGTGCCTAGGGTCAAAGGAAATGTGACTCCTCAAATGGAGCCTTGCTACCTTTTCCCAGCTCTGGGTGGGAATTGATGTACCATTGCTTCCTGTCCTGTTCACATTGTTCCCTCATCTTCATCCTTCTCAGCCATTGCCATGGTACCAGCATGCATGTTCAGATGATGCTCTGCCTGTCACCCAGTTATGGAAGTACCCACTGAAAATGGGAATTGTCAATTTGACTTGATTTTCTGAAGCACGGAACCGAGAAAGTGCAAGGGCTTGAGAAGCACTTGTCTTTACCACATTTGATTTAATTCTGTGATGGCTTTTTGTACCAAGAGGGACACACTTAGGCAAATAGGTAGAGTCAAGTTGCCCTTGACTTTCTGGAGTTTCTTCTTGGCTTCATATTACAGGGAGGAGTCCTCATTCCCTCTGTGAGCTTTTCTGCTTCTACCCTCCTTACTTGCCACTACCTTGATCATGGGACAGATGCTCCTTATACTTTGTGTCTTTTTGTGTATTATAATTCCCCCTCCCCCAAACATCTCAGTTACTACTCCTTCAGGAATAAAGCTATCTAACCTGACCTGGGAACTGTAGTGTAGATCAGAACTCTCAGCACTCACGAGGCTGAAGCAGGAGATTTGTGTATTTGAGGCCACTGAGTTAAGAGTTTGTTTTAAGAAAAAGAATTTCTAAATTCAAATTCCATCACATCTAATCCAATCTGATCTAACATACGTAAACACGGATAGTGCTGGGCCAAAGACTCTATGCTTGGTGGACTCCTCTGGGGTGGAAGAGACATGAAGGAAAAGCGCAACCCAACAGGCCTCAGAAGACCTGGGCTTCAGTTCTAATGTCAGCTCCTCACTAGCTGATGGCCTGGATTAAGTTCTTTAAAACTTTTCACCTTTGCAATGAAGTTGGTGATTCCATGCTTTCACTTTGTAAATGGCTTCAGGCCCTCACCTGGCAGGATTATTGTACCGTCTGCCTGAGAGGGAGTCTCTGGAAGCTCCTTGTTAATGAGAAAGGTTCCCTGCAAATGTAAGTAGTGTGTTAGCTACTTTCCCATTGCTGTAGCAAAAGGCCACAACTGAAAACAACTTAAAGAAAGGGGAGAGAGGGGAGAGAGGGGAGAGAGGGGACGACTTGGGCTTCTGATTCTACAGGAGTAGGAGCCAATCAACTGAAAACAACTTAAAGAAAGGGGAGAGAGGGGAGAGAGGGGAGAGAGGGGACAACTTGGGCTTCTGATTCTACGGGAGTAGGAGCCAATCATGATCCGGAGGCATGGTAAGCTGCAGGCGTGGTGGCAAGGGCAGGAAGGTGAAAGATCCGATCTTCAACCACAGACAGAAAACACAGAAAGGGACCTGAGAGTGGGGTACTGTTGTAAACTCTCAGTGTAGACCGCCAGCGACATGTCTCTAATACATTCCCCTAGCAAGACTGTACCCCAATTCTCAAATAGCACCCCAACTGCGGACCAAGTGTTCAAATACTTGAGCCCGTGCAGGGCTAAATCAAAGCACGGGGAGGAAAACTGCTATGTAAGATGCAAAGCTTCCTAGCAGAAAATGACAGAGTAGAAGGTTCCACTTGATGTTTTTCAGCTTCTTTAACTGGAGTTTGTCTGTGCCTGTTTCCTTAACTGTACAGGAATACGTGTTTTCACAAAAGCTTTAGGTGTTCTTCAACATATGACCAAGTTATAAGGCTATAGCAAGATGAGAGTTGGGATGGGCTTCACGTGCCTCCTTTCCTGACTGTGCTGTGACTGTGACTGCTTAGCAGCACAGTTGGCTGCAGAACATGGGTTGTTTCCTCTCTTGCCCACGAGGCTCATGCTATTGTCCAGTGGCCCAGCACAGTTGCTCACAAAAGATCCAAATCCAAATTTTAAAACAAGGTTTCTACCGAATGTAGCTTGTTTCCCACCGTTGTGAAGTTGAAAAAAATTGTCAAAATAAACGTAAGATGAAGATGTCTACTTAGCATTTTGTACGTACGCAATGAATGAGATGTTAGCTCCCTGTGTCTTCCGCACATGCTTTAAGAAGTGACTCTAGAGCTCAGAGAAGAGATTCCAAGTGTTTCAACGTTGCCTGCATATGAGGTTGACACAAATGACTGGAAATGGCCTCAACACAGCCAAAAAGAATGATCTGGTCTGAAGGAAGCATTAAACGGAGGGACACGATTTCCTGATGGAAAGAAATGTTGACAGGGCAGATACCGTTGGGGATGAGACCATTTGGTGGGAGGGCAGCCAACAGAGCATTTGCTTTGTACAGAACTGGATGTTGCTTCAAATGCTACAATCCCAATAAATGATAGTGGGTATAACTTTAAAAAAATCAAATGAGATAGGAGAGGGGGAAGGGGAACGAGGGAAGGAGAGTTGGGACCCAGAGGAGAGGAGGAAGGGGACTACGATCTGGATATAAAGTGAATACATAAATTAATTAACTAAAAAAAAAATAGCAAAGTGCTTCTAACCACCAAGCCATTCTCTGGCCCCTAGTACTTCTAACTGGCTTACTTTAGCAACTCAGGACATAGTTTGTATTTACCCCCAAACTATATTTGTCTCTTTAAAAGTGATCTACACTTAAGTCTGAGTGTGAGCCAATAGACAGAGGAAGGCCGTAGTGTAAGGTTATGGGACATATTAAATAATGACGATTAGGCGTACGACAGATCTTATATATAAAAGAGGTTATTTATTAGGCGGATATGAAGAGAGGGAGAGAAGGAAGAGCAGGACATGATGCGGGAAAGAGAGAGAGGAAAATAGGGAGAAGGGGAAAAAGAGAGGGAGAAAGAGGGAGAAGGGAGAAGAGAGGGGGGGCACCCCATAGAGAGGATCAAGAGAGGCCAAGAGAGAAGGAACCAAGAGAGGGAGCACGTGAAGGGTTGTCCCTTTAAGGGGAAGGTAACCACGCCTTCCAGGTGTGGCCACCTGGCCTGCGACACATGATGACATCATAAGTTGCTAGGCAACCCAGAAGCAGGTTTTGTTCCAAAATCCTAACACCTAGACTGTGTCCTGACAGTCCCAAAGGTGGCCCCAAGGAGATGAGCTGAGGGAGATCAAGTTGTGGCTCACAACACTAGCTAGGGGGTGTGAGCCAGCCAGTAGCCATGAGCTGCTTTGACCAAGAGAGCAACACACCCACACTGAGGAGGCTCGTTCAGCGGTGGTGTGTGGTGGCCACAGCTGAAGAGAATAGGAAGAGTGGAACTAGCTGAAGGTAATTTCAAAAGACTGGCCTCAAGTCCATGGGTCCCAGAAATAAGGAAGGGAAGGCAGATTTAAGTGTGCTGGTTCCGGTAAAACCAAGAGTTAGTCACGGGAAAAAGGAGGAAAATGAGAACTGAAGTCAAGGTAACTGGGGGCCAGAGAAGATATTAACAAAAACAAAGGGTATAAAGGAGCAACAGAGATTGGGATCAAAATAGTAATTTCAGTTTCAATTTAATTTTGAGATGCTATAACTTATCCACAGAAAAAACATAAAAATGACAGAAGGGGATAGATAGAAGCAAGGAAAGAAGAGAGGCAGAGGCTGATGGTAGAGATGAAGATGTAGGGCTTTGTTGTTGTTGTTGTTGTTGTTGTTGTTTTTCCTGAGAAAAAGTCGTTACTGGAGTCAGGGAGATAGAAAATAAAGGGGAGAAGTTAGAGATAAACTCTGAAGAAATAACTGTAGTGGTTGTCAGATTCAAAAATAAAGAACCCAGAACTGAGTTTCAGGTAAGAAAGAGTATTATTTTACTGTAAAAAAAAAATCCCATATAAATTTTAGACAGACTAAAAATCATTTAATATGATCTAAAACTCAAATTCAACTGCAAATTCAATTATTTGCATTTGCTCAACCTGGCAATTCTAGACAGTGGTAATGACTTCATTTATACAGTGGTCAGGAGAGGAGGAGGAGACAGTGATGGAACCTGGAAATGGACACACAGGTCCCAGGAAAAACCAGGATGCTGCACCACCATAGACCCAAAAGACAGAATACAGTGGAGAGAGTTGAGCAGAAAGGACAAGAGCATTGCTTTCAACCGTTTGGGAATCCACAGGCAGCTTGTGGAAAGCAAATGGAGGGCTGGCTGCTGTGGGTTACGGAGTGGAAGGAATCAGAGTCCTCCTGTTAGGAAGCATGATGGGTAGGAGGGGGAAAGCCGTACTTGTAATGGTGGCAAAGCACAAGGCGTACTTGCAGGATGGAGGGAGGCCGAGGAAGAGCCAGAGAGGCAGACTCAACATGGAAGAGGAGTGGCAGGAGATGTGGGTGCCCTGGAGGGGCTTTCACGGATATGAACAAAGTTACGAATACATTGACATTTGCAGGAGGATGCTCCCTGTTCGTCCTGTTCCTCAGACTCTCAGAGGACACAGGAGGAAGTGGATATAGACATGGTTTCAAGAGGAGAGAATGGAATGGAAAGCCCTTTACATGCAGCTAGACTAGGTCATCGACAGTGGGTGAGACGGAGACAAAATTACTGATGGCATGTGATGAAGAATTCAAAGGTGCTTGTAACTCATCCAGGAGGGAGGCTTTGTTTCCTTTCTGTCTGGATTGACTCACAGCAGGGGCAATTGTTCGCCAGGGAGAGGGAAGTAACAGCAACAGAATTAAATAGGCTTGTTCTTCTGTGTTTTATTAAACCCAGAGGTTCTCCCCCCAGAACACGCAGGGTCATTTGTCCACAGCCTCCATGTAGGAATGGTGCAGCAGGCATGCCTAGGGTAGACATGTTTGGAGTCCTGTAGAGTACCAATCTGGAGCTGTCTTGCAGACTGTGTCTGTGTGAACAAGGGCCTTGCTATAACATGCTTTAAGTAACGTCACTGATAGATACACACTGCTCCCAATCACCTTTCTTCTCTCTGGAAACAACTGGAAACTCTGCAGATGGTAAAAGATGAGATCAAGCCTGCAATTTTCCAGCCACTTTACCTGTGTTCTTGCAAGAGTAGGCTGCAGTGTACAGCCCTGGGAGGGAGCCTCTGTAGAGCTGCAGAATTGAGAGTACCCAGAAAGAGAGTTATTTCAGGGAGGAGGTGGGGCGGTTCTGCCCTCAGGGGAAGCTCTTCTGCCTCCAGATAACTTTTCCAGTCCTGTTCGAAAGTGCTCTCCCTCCCTCCCTGCGGCCCCAGCACAAAGGCACAAATGAAATTCCTGAAAGCAGACTACTGCTGTCTGGTTATTTTTAGTATTTGATGTTAGTATTTATCAAGCTTTGCAGTGTTAATTTGTCCTCCTACCCATTTATCTTCCCGCCTCCTTGTGCTGGGCTTAGCAGAGACTCTCACAAGAAAGCAGCTGGTGACCTCACAGAAATGTGTTTCAGAGAGAAGAGACTGAATCTTTAAAATCAATCTTCCTCATCCCTGCTTTGCAGAGAAGAAAGATCTGGGTTCTGTTAGCCAGAGAGCAATAAAAATGTTGGTGACTGTGAACCCATTAGAATGTCTGGGTGGTGTGTTTAGTCCAGGGCCCTGGTCACAAAAACTCTATAAGTGCAGGAGATGTTGTGATGCCAAACTGAGTCAGAGGCCAGGTTAAGTCTCAGGAGAGCAGAGGAGAGAAAAGTAAAAAGTCTGTGTAACAGTAACAGCTTCGGACAGCTAGAAGGCTGAAGAAAAACTGGACCGGTCTGGGACTAGGAGGAGCAAGGTGCTGCACAGTGAGAAACTGCAGCTGAGTGCTGGACTGCTCCCATTGCCTCAACTTCTGGCCCTGGAGTGAAAGCCAGAGCAGAAACATTGCTCAGTAGAGAACTCCCAGGAAGCCTAACAGAGGGCTACCTCCAGGCAGCAGGGCCTCTTGCCTGTCTGTCTATGCAGTCAGTTCCCAGGAAGCAGGTAGAAATATTTCTCTTTGGTAATTTAAAATACAAACAAACAAACAAAAAGCATTGCTTTGCTGTACCAGCCTTAGGAACATATCGGTAGATGTGTCCTGGTTAGTTTTCTGTCAACTTGTAATCCGGAAAGAGAAACTTTGAGAAAATGTCTCTAACAGATTGACCTATATAGGCAATTCTGCAGGGTATTTTCTTGATTAATGATTGATATGGGAGGGCCCAGCCTATCAAAGAAGGTGCCATCTCCAGGCAGATGGCCCTGAGCTAGAGAAGAGAGCAGGCTGAACAAGCTACAAGGACCAAGCCAGCATTCTTCCATGGCCTCTGGTGCAGTTCCTGCCTTGAGTTCTCATTTGGGCTTCCTTCCATGGTGGGACCGTGATGTGAAGTATAAGACAAGCCTTTCCTCCCAAAGCTGCTTCCCATCATGCTCTTTAGCACAGCAGCAGAAGGGAGCTAAGCCCATGGGTGGAGCGTTTTCCTGACATATGAAGAGAAGGGGCTGGAATGAGAGACGGAAGAGAACAAGGCTGAGAAGGCACTCAGAACAATGCCTGAGAATCACCCAAACTTGCCAAAGATAGCAACACACAGAGTCAAGAGTGAAATCTCAAAAGAACTAGCACAGGGGAATCCACCCTAAGACATGTAACAGTCAAAATGTTTTCAATGAAGTGAAAGAAAAGATTCTTCAAGCAGTGACAGAAGATACTCACCTCCGGTGCAGGAGAAACTACAGTGCATCCCCATCAGGACATGTCAGCTGGAGCAGACAGAGTCATGTCTGAGCGGGACTGTCAACATAGCATTCTACATCAATGAAAACCTATTTAAACGTCCAAGGAAAAAAATCATAGTCACATTAACTGATGCACAAAAATCAACATGAATGACAAACTTCAACAACCATTATTGAGAAAGACTCAGAAAACTGTGAGGGAAAGAATCTTGAGTTAGCATGGAGAGTCTGCAGACCCCTGCAGCTGCCATGACGCTTGACAGGAGAGACTGACTCCTTCCTCCTCCGCAGTCAGGAACAAGGTAAGGATGCCCCTCTCTCAGCTCCCGCTCGTCTACACCAGGAATCTTACACTGCAGGGGAGCAGGAAGAGGCAATAAACACATACAGAGCAGAACAGGAGGAGTGAAAGCCCTTCCTACTTATGGAGGCCTTGGTGGCTACTGGGAGAATCCAATGGTATCTACTGAAAAACCCAAACCAACAAATTAACAACACCCCCCCCCTCCAAATCCCTAGAAGTTAGAGGTAGAGTTCATGAAGTTTACAGAAAAAGAAAAGAAGAAAAAAAAAAGGAAACTGCAAATATCAACTACTGTATGCTAGTAATGTATACATGAATGCTGAAATTAAAATTCACCTTCACTTATAATAACTTTGGGAGATAGGAAATATTTGCCCTGTTATTAAAAGCAGAAAAAGAGCATAAGAAATACTTATGTATATATCTAAAATATTTTGCAAAAAATTTAATGCAGAGAATTACAAAATCCCAATGAAAGAATTCAAAAAGTATTTAAGTAAGTGAAGAAATATGCTATGTTCTCCATGGGATAGAAAGCATAATAGAGCAACCATGTCACTTCATCCCAAATATATATTTAATCCTAGATTTCATGTACTTCTTATTTTTAAAATCTCACAGAAGCTTGGGTGACGTAAGCAATATTTTTCTAATATTTAAATTAAAATTAGAGTGCCTAAAAAATATTTCAAAGAATAAAGTGAACCTGATTTTAGGATTTACATATAGTAAATTATATCGATTTACATATTGATACAATACAACAATATTACAACAATTACTCATAGTAAAAATATCAGTTAATATGCGGTAACCAGTCTGCTTGGCCAGCAGAGGGGCGGGTGCACTAACGGAGCAGCTCAGGAGACCCGGAAGTGGTCATGAGTAAGTACTAGCCAAGTGCATTGAGGTCAGCGTGTCAAAGTAATTCAGTGGAAAAAAAGATTCTCTCAGACAAGTGGTTCTGGGTTAACTTGCTATCTACAGGTCAGAAACAAAGGTTTTGGGTTGGTGAGACAGTTCAGTTGGCAAAGATGTGCCTGAGTTAGGGTTTCTATTGCTGTGAAGCAACACCATGACCACAGAAACTCTTATCAAGGAGGAGCAGAAAAAGACTGAGGCCACGACCGGCTTGAGCCTCTGAGACCTCAAAGCTGCCCGCCAGTGAGACGATCCCTAATGGTGCCACTCCCATAGGTGCCACTGGACCTATGGGAGCCATATTATTCAAACCACCAGAAGATGCTTGTCACCAAGGCTCATGAGCTTGATCTCTAAAACCCATGTGCTGAAAGGAGAGAACCGACTCTCTTCTTTCCTGAGTTGTCCTTTGACCCTCACTTAATGTGCTCTGTTCACATACACACACACACACACACACACACACACACACACACACACGTACAAAGTATCATTTAAAAGATTGATCAAAAAAGATTTAACTCAAACAAAAGCAAAAATTCAAAACCTAATGTTTTTCGGCACTCCATATAAATCTTGAATCTGAACATAAAACAAAACCTTCAGAAGATCTTCAGGCTACTGAAGAATCCATAAGAGAAAAAAGATCTGACTTTATCCAAAGTATGATGTTTGTTCTGTGAAGGACTGGAGGATAAGGTGATGGGACAAGAGAGTCCTGTGGAATGGGCAGAGATCTCAGCACTCAGCGGGTGCTTATGAAGCCAAAGGTCTCTGTGGGGAATGTCAGGTTTCCCGAGACATTTCACTGTGCTGGGTGTTGAATACGCTGGGAAAATGAAAACAGAGACCACAGTGAGACAGCACTGAAGTCCCATCAGAATAAGCGAAATAAACAATAGCAATAATGCCAAAGGCTAGCAAGGATGCCACACTGCAAACAGTCGTCCATCTGGCTCTGCCCTCTGGAAAACACTGTGACCGTTTATTTCAAAGGCCGTATGCACCTGCCATATGGCAGTCGCTGCCTGGAGTGTTCATCCTAAATATGTCGGAACAGAGCCATACTCTTGTACATACTTGTTCTTAGGAGTTTTTATCCAGGCCCCTGAACACAGCGTTCTCTGTAGGAAAGTGGGTAAGCAGGCTGTGGTACTTTCATTCTGCGGAATATTGCTCAGGTGGGAAAAGGGACAAACTGTCGGTGAATGCAACAACTTGAATGAACCTCAAAAACATCGTGCTGGGTATATATTTAAACAACAGTATCGCACCGTGCAGCTGTATTTGCCATTCTGCATATGACAGTTACAGAGGGAGGAGCTAGCCATGTCTCCGGGAATGCTGGGAGTCTAAAGCGGTGCGGAGTGGGATTCAGGCTTTTGTGGGGCCCTCTTGTATCTTGTGTGCACCGATGGTTACAAGAGCGTATACTTGTGTGACAAGGGCACTTTGAGCTATAAAAATTCACGGAATATGAGTTTGCCTAAACAACACGCTGTTCAGTTTTGCTGTTCTTGGGTTTTATTTACTTAAATGTCATCATTTGTAATCAAGTGATTCCTTTCCTCTCATTCACTTTCTGAAGTTCCCCTGGGCTGTTGCATACAGTTGTCCTCCATTGTCTAGCATTTCGCTGGGTAAGTATGGCATCGCTTGGCTCTTCTGTTGATTTAACTGTTGTTAAATCTAGCTTCTTACCATTTTAAGTAAAGGTATTAAGAGCACCTTGCATATATATTAGTGCAAATGAGCAAGAACTCGTCCTTTTGTGTCAATATGTTTTATTGCTATTTTAAAAAATGGCCAAGACGTGGTAATTTATAAATAACAAGATCGCTTTTCCACAGTTCTGAAGACCAGAAAGTAAAAAAAAAAAAAAAAGGTGCTGGAAGGTTCAGTATCTGGTGGTCCGTCTCTGCTTCCGCGGTGGATCCTTGACACAGCATCCTTAGGCGGGGACAGATGCTGGCTCCTCACAGTACGACAGGAGACGGGCAAAGCAGGAGGGCTGGCATGTGCAGCCTCTTCCAACAGTGCTGGCCCGCAGCCCTTTAGCAGTTCTGCGCAGGCGTAGAGTTTCATGGAGGGCACGCAGCACGCAGACCACCGCGTGGACAGTGTCAGAAGCAGACCTGCGCAGAGGGGTGTGAGCACTTGATTCCGGGGGATGGAATTGCTCCTGAACTGTTTTCAGTTTACACACACACACACACACACACACACACACACACACACACACCATTCAATGGCCTGCCTCTCTCCTCCATGGGGTGCCTGTTGGATCTGCTGCTTGTTTTGCTACCGCATTATTTTTATGCCTGATTCGTAGCATTTCTTTAGACAATTTGAATTTGGCTTGTTTATTGTTTTAAACTTTTAAAATACTACATTTATTTTATTTACATTTATTGGGAGGGCGGTGTGGGTGAGAATCGTGCACCTGTCACGTACAGCACATGTGTGGAGATCAGAGTCCATGCGGACCTTGGGGATCAAAGCCAGGCCCCTAGGCTTAGTGGCAAATGACTTTATCTGGTGAGCCATCTCACAAGACCCCCCCCCCATTAAAATTCTTTATTATACCTTAATATTACATTTGCAAATATATCTTTCTTTTTATGGTTAACCTTTATATGCCTTGAAGACTCCCCATTTTTTTAAGTCAGAAAATGTTATTTTTTTATCTCCCTCTAAACATTTAAGCCTTTTTACTTTTCTCAGCTAAACCCTTAATCCCCCTGGAATCAATCTTTGGGTATGGTTTCTTCTTGGCTGGGTAAGTTATTTCAACTTTCATGGGAGCTCTGATATCTTTTACTAGCTCAGAGAATGAGAAAATCAAGGAAGAAAGCTCCTCTGCAGCAAGGTTTGGGAAGAGGGCTGTCTTTGCCTTACACACCCAGAAGAGAAATTGTGTTGAAATGAGACAGTGTCCTTTGCTTCAGCCAAGGCAGGTTTGCTTTAGCCTCTAGAATGCTTGCAGAGAGAAAGATAGGAAGAAAGAAAGAACAAGAAAAGGAGAGTGGGGAATGAATCCTTTGCTATCATTTGTCATTTAAATAACCTATTTAAATGTAGATAGAATGTAGAGATAGAATGTAGACATTTGTTCTGTTTTGGCTTTTGAAGCCAGGTGTTATGTAGCCCAGGCTGGCCTTGAATTTAGCTGTGTAGATGAGGATCACCTAGAACCCCTGATCTTCAAGTACTGGGTTTACAGGCATGCACTGCCGGAAATGTAGATAGAATGTAGAGATAGAATGTAGACATTTGTTCTGTTTTGGCTTTTGAAGCCAGGTGTTATGTAGCCCAGGCTGGCCTTGAATTTAGCTGTGTAGATGAGGATCACCTAGAACCCCTGATCTTCAAGTACTGGGTTTACAGGCATGCACTGCCGGCCTGGAATAGAAAGCTTGGGAAAGGAGCCACACATTTCTGCCACAATAAGACCAACAATGAAAGTACCCTGTGAAAGGTCTCTTTGTGTGGCATTCAAGGACAGACTCCGCTTTGGCAGTGGCCTGAAGGCCAGGGGACCTGACTTCAAGCCTTGATTTCTTACTACCTCACTGTCAAGGTCTTTGTGTAAATTCCTTGGCTCAGGTTTATGTTCTATAGCCGCCGCGCCCCTCCCCCCCCGAATGGCTTAAGCAAATGTGGCTTATTTATTCTCAAATGACAGCCCAGGAGCAGGCCAGCCAGGCCAGCGTAGTTTAGGTCTTACAACTGTGCGGCCTTTGTCATATAACCTCCTTTCACAGAACTTCCTTTCCAGTCACACAGCCAGGACCTGAGACTCACTCGCCTCTCCTCCACAGCTGAAAGCCCCTGCCATGAACAAAATCAGGGTTCTGGAAGGAGAGGGGTAGACTGAACCCTGGGGAGGCAGCCTGCAGCGTCCGTCATAGTCTGCTTTCTGCAGGGACGTCTGCCCACTCTGGCAGCGCCATCTGGATGACAAAATGAAAGATGGACAGCAAGGGAAATTCACACACCGTAGAGTGCGTTTCATAACCACGATGAAGTTCTGATTCATTTCCTCAGAGAGTAAACCCTGTGAGGATAGAAAATTCTAGTAAAGCAAGGCCTGGGAAATTCAGTGCTCATTCAGCCTTGCTCCTTCTGGCTTCAGTGGCTGACATCCAAGTGGTTTTTAATTTTTTTATTTTTTGTGGACGAGCATGCTCAGATCCCAAGCTTCTCCTCTTTGTGAAACCTTATTGTGGTTGAAATGCCTGGATCCCTTTCCATAATAACCCTCTCCCTTCCTCAAAAAGCGCTGAAGACCACTCTCCCCTCCCCATGTCATTTTTGTGTAGGTTAGCTCTAGCCTCCCCTCTTGGGATAGCCATGGATTAGTTTAAGTCATTCTGTATGTTGGACTCCACAAAACAGTGGCTGACAGCTTCAGCCTCCAGTGACAGTGGGAAATTTTGTTGCGATGAATGAGGCAGACGCCTCAGGATGTGAGTGAATGTGGGCTGTGCTCTTGATCGCTCTTCATTACATATGATTCCTAGATGACAATTTTTATGTTTTTTATCATTTTAAGCGATTTCTGTGTTTTGACAAAGGGGTGTATATGTGTGTGTGTACACTGATACATCAGTTTATTTTGAAGTTGACAGCACTTGGCTGTAGCTGAGTTCTCATGCCCCTCAGCACTGTGTTGCCTGCGTAGCATCTGTCCAGTGCAGATGAGACCATGAAACATTGGGCTCTGCTCTTTGAGGGTACGGTGCGATAACACTCACCCCTGAGCACTTTAAGGCAGCTGCAGAGGAGCTGAGTTGCAACGGTTGTCATAGGTGTGTTTCCTGCTTCCTGTTTGTAAAGACAACTACAGCAGACATAAAAGTAACCTGATCTTTCTTGCTGCTTCCAAGTGCTCTGGTAATGCAGTTGCAGAGCCCCTGCCTGCTGGGACAGGACCTGCACGGAGCGAGCGGCTTTGAGCCTTGAGGCTGGGACCGCACAAAGTGAGTTCTTTCCTGCCTTCTTGCAAGGCCTGGATTCTAGACTGTAAAATCTGATTTAAAACACAAAGTTGTTTATGCTTCATGCTTCATGTTTGCATTTGGCAAACAGAGGGTACTGGGCTTGGGTCTGTCCACAACACTTTGTCCTGGGACGCCCGTTGCCGTGGTTGACATGAGGACTTTACACCAAAGGCAAAGCTGAGCATGTGTTCTTATTTTCAGAGGAAAAAAGTCTGTTCTCGTCTATGACACCTGATTAGATGGGAGCCTCATTTAAGTATCGCATTTAGAAAAACAAAGCAAGCCAAAAAAACAAAGTGAGAGATTTTGGTGGTGAAGCCAAAGACTGGCTATGGCTTTCTAGAGGACCACGAAGTGCATCCACCCCTCCATACTTCTCAGCTCGGCTTCTTTGGTATAAGTTAGCTTGTTTGAATCTACTGTGCTGGATTTTTTTCTGATTCAGAACGATTGTGAAAATCTAGAGGCCACCCTGCCATAGCGGTTTCCTGCCGGGACACGAGCAGTGCCACTTTTCTAACTTACTGAGGGAGGTCACAGAAGCAGTCTCATTGGTGGTACAGGAAACTGGCTTATTCTGAAAGGGGACCCTACTGGTATACAAGTTTCTTGAAAATGTTCAAAATAAGCTAAGGGGCCCAGAAGAGAGCCAGCTAAGATCTGGAGGCAAGTTAATATAGGGCAGGCGTCGGCAACATTGTGTGTACATGTGTGTGCATGCTGGAGTCAAAGCAGCACTTATTAATCTCATGTGTTCTTGGCCAAACAGTTTCGTGTGAGGAGAAAATTAAAATAAGTAAGGGCAAGATGAAAACCAGCAAAAAAAAGTTGGTCTTACAAGGAGGAACACCAAGCTTATGTGAAATGAACTTCTTTTCTGTTTTAGGTATCTTTGATTTAAGTGTTAGCTTAATCACACAACTTATCTGCCTTCTCTGAGTGAATCAGAATGTGAAAGTAAAATTCTTTGTTTCAAGTTCAGTAAGCCAGTCTGTTGGTAGAATGTTCTTGTGGAATGTATACAATTTACCCTTGTTCATTCACATGCTGATTTCTCTATCCCACTATCTGGTTTCAATCTGGACATTGCATTGTGATGCTTATTCTAAGAATCACCTGTCTAAAGTTTTTGTAAACATGCCACCATATGTTCTCTATATTGTCAATTAAATAACTAGCCCCAATGTTGAGCAATGGAGAGGATAGGGTGGGATGCCCTGGTCTGGAAGGGAGAAAAAGAAAGGAGGGGGTAGGAGCGGAGAATCAGAAGGAAAGGTCTTGGACCAGACCTAACATATGACTAAAAGCAAGTAAAATGGGTGCAGTCTGAATGGGAGGAAACTATGCCGGCTTGGAGGTTTAGGATGAAATAATTATTGCCCAGCATTGTGCTCTAGGTTAATTAAGTAAATCCCAGTCTCTGTGTGGTGATTTGGGTATACAGCTGGTTTAGGACTAACCGCTGCTTAACTAAAAGATAAATCAATAGTAAATATTAATAAACCGCAACACCAGCCCTTTTGAGGAAACCTGTAGGACAGTCCTGAGTTGCCAGCCATCACCTTTAAACCTGCTAACTTTCCCCCTGCTGGCACTGGTGCTCAGCATCAACCTGTTGTGTTTTTCCTGGAGGCTGAAACAAAACTGGGCATCTAAATCCACTAAACAGGCAACTGGAGGAATTCTTTCCTCTTGGGACATGTGAACTGCTTATGACGTCATAGCATAGACACAGCCATCTTTCTCATATCAATCTAAATGACCATAGGAAATGTACGCTTCCTAAGGACACCAGAGCAAGTGTGCGACCCTACATGGGAACCCCTCTCTTTGAATGTGTAGGCATAGAGAAGAGTCGCAGCAACACTTCTGGGTGTCAGGATTTTGTCCTTGTTATTTGTGACAGGGTATCACTCTGTAGTCCTGAGTGACCTAGCCTCCTGAGGACTTAGGGCTATACCTGGAGAGGCTTCTGCTTGTTCTTGCCCCTAACCGAGCATCCTCATTCCCCTGTGCATATGGTCTCAGAAGGTTCTTCTGTGTGGATCTCTTCTAGAGTGGGCCTAGTGGCCTTCCTCTCTGGTTGGTGTGGGGAGGTCCTAGAATCCCAGGTTCACATGTGTAGCTTATGCCATACCCAGAGAAGAGTAGTAGGTAAGAGACTGATGCGTAAGCTCTCAGAGAATGCACAAGCCATTCTTGGGTTGACAGCTCTTGCTTGTCTGGAGAGAACAGGGCAACCTAGAGGGGAAAGCGGTTCTTTAGTGCAGCCTTAGACATCTTACCTGAGTTTTCCCAAAAGAATGGTAAGCCAGAAAGAAAATCTCCCTGAATTTTGTAGGGTTTGGGGAATTTTGTTCAAAAAAATTCAGACAAAAGGAAGAATGGCCTACTGGCAGATCCTAATAGCAAGGGGCAGGAAGGCCTAAGTATAAAGAAATGACATTATGTAGAGAAGTCTAAATCTGAGGTCTCCATTGGGTGTCTACTGTCATAGACTGGGAAACCCCATGGAAATGGGGGAAGAAATATTGTAGGAGTCAGAGGGATGGAGAACATGGCCAGGAGAAGAGTATGGCTAATAAATCAACTAGCAGGGCTCACCTGGGCTCACAGAGACTGAAACAGCAAGCATGGGGCCTGCAGCATACTGCACCAGGTCCTCTGTGCATGTGCTGTGGCTGTTGGCTTGGTGTTTCTGTGGGACTCTGAGAGCGAGTGTATCTCTGACTCTTTTGCCTGTTCTTGAGACTCTTTTCCTCCAATTGAGTTGTCTTGTTCAGGCTTTTAGCCTGTCCTGTTGTATCTTGTTTTGTCCTGTTTGGCTGTCATCTCTTGGAGGCCTGCTCTTTTCTGAGGAGGAAACAGAAAGGGGAGAGGGCTTGGGGGAGAGGGGTTATGGAGGCAAGCTGGGAAGAATGGAGGGAGGGAGACTGTGGTTGGTATGTACTGTCTGAGAGAAGAATCTATTTTTAATAAAAATGAAAAAATAAAAAGAAGTTACTTTAGAGTGGAGTCCATGAGTGGGCTCTAGTTTGTGGTTTGTTCTGATGATGACTTGTCCGGCTTAGCTCCTTTATGCGAGGAATACTTTTTCTGGCCCCCAAGAAATTACTACTTTCCCCCAAGTCTCCCAGGTGACCAGCTTCTCCTCTCCACAGTCTTATAAAGAATTACACATTTTTTCCTACAGTGTATTTTCTTTTCTTTCCTCTGTTTTCATTAATGACCACCTCTCTCATTTTCTTAAAACAAGACAGGAAAATCTTAGGGATATGTTGTTTTGTACATAGTAAGTCACCGATGGTTTTAAGTCATGCCATCAGATAACAGCTTTTAGCCTGAGAACTTACTACATATTATTTTCAATGTCTCATAAATATCCCTCTGTCATAAAACACTGTTTTTTTTAATACACTACCCATCATTCTGGAATAATAATGGAGAAAGATTGTCTGTGAGACAGAGAACACAGGGTGCCAAATATTCAGACAATTCAAGTTTTGAGCCTAAATGTTTACAAACACTCACATAAACACTAATGTTTAGCATTCATATAATTGAGTCTAGGTCAGCCATTTTCTACCCATCATGCATTCAATCCCAGAGCAGCTAACACATTCAATGAAAAACAAAAACAAAGCTGCCTTTCATCAGAACACACAAAAAAAGCGTAGAACAAGAGCAAAGAATTTCCTAGCAATTGATAACAAGACCTCCTGGTATTGTACAGAAACAGGAGCATGTACCTGAAATAGGTGAACAGTCATTTCAATAATGGATGTGTGATGACTCAGCACCCTCTAACTTGAGACCTTAAGAAAAATGAACGATATAGCAGTTCATGTTCCTAGAAGCATGTCTTATTTGTTTGTTTGTTTATTTATTTAACAAGTGCTGTTTGAGCCATCATTATGTGTCAGGCACTGTGCCAGATGTTGAGGACCAGGAAAGTATGGCTCACACACTCAGTAGGGTGGGGCTGTACTTTGGTCCTTGAAGCTCTCCCATAAGGCCCATAAGAAGACTTATTCCCATCCTATGGAACTACTGACAGGTGGTAGTACTTTCAATAGGGGGAGCTACTCGGAGGAAGTCAAGTCACCGGAGACATGCTTGGTTTCCAGATACCTCCTGCCATGCTGGACTATCTGCCCATGGGCCTAAAGACAACGTGCTCAGCTGACAACTCTGAAACTGTGAGCCAAAACCAAACCTTTCCTTTGACATAAAGCCAACATGGATATCTGGGGGGAGAGGGAAGTGATAACCAAATAAGCACACAGGAGCATTTCACAAATGTGTTGAGTGTTACAATGAGGGGGGAGCCACAGGGAACTTTTGATGTCACACCTAGCTTCACTAGGGTGTGTCCCATGCGAATTCTGAAGGTGTTGGAAAAGACCTGAGATAAAAGGATAGAAGAAACACCAAGCTTTATAGAACCTAGACCATGACCAGTGTTGATGTAAAGCAAAGTGCCACGACGTAAGGAAAGGGACTAGGAGAGAAGGAATGAATAAAAAAAGTGTTAACAGCCTATAACAAGGAACACAGTCTATTATTTTCTCTCCTTGGTGTGCAAATAAAAGGACAACTCACAGTTGTCCAACAATTTTGCTCTTTGTAAGATTTCATTTCTTTATTCATTTACTTATCCAGTCAAAACACATGAGACAAAAATTCCTGATAACAAATATATTAAATTCTGGTGGAATGGGCAGACAGTAAATCAGTACACAAATGTACGGGTCCTGTGATAGGCTTTTCTTTGTGAAGACGTTGCATAAGTGGTATTTAAATAAGATTTAAATATATATACACACACTGTTACATTGAAGCATGCGACTCCTCTGTTGAATGAGCTGAAGGTGCACCTGCTGGCTGTCATGAAATGATGCTCTGGACAGGTGCTCGGAGCACTCACATCAGCCCAGGACTGCAGAGAACTTCCAGAGGGCAAAGTAAAAGAGGGAAGGCAGGGGCTCTACTAGTTTGGTCTTGGTTCTGAGGACTGAACCAGGCTACTCTCCTCCCTATGCTTTACCAATTCTCTCTGGTGAGGTCACGGAGGCAAGGGGACAGTGTGAGTCTCTACAGGAAAACAAGCCAGCCTATGTGGCCTGAAAAGGAACTGAGAGGCAGAGCATTTCAGATTCTCCCTGTTTCTTTTATATGGATAGATTAGAACTTATTAGACACTTAATATAGTTCATAGACTTTCCCATATATTGTCTCTAGGCAAGGTTTGTGTCTCATAGTCAGTAGACACATTCAAGGAGAAATATTTCATTCCCATATTCTCTGAAGCTGTTATTTGGTGGTATACCTTAAAATTGCAACTCAGCCCTGCAAGAACAATGCATCCCTGCAGCCCCATTGGAGTCCTGATTCTGGTGACACACATGAACTTAAATATGGCACATTTAATGAGATCGCAGTTGGGCTCGTGTTCTCTGGAGGTTTGTTTAGAGAGTTCCTCATGACAGTTGAGCCTATTGACACAGGCCTGTAATCTCACCTACTCAGGAGGTTGAGGCAGGAGGATTACAAGCCTAAGGCTTGTTTGACCTACAGAAATGCTTGGATATAGATATAGAAATAGGAGCTAAGGCTGGGCATGTCAGTTTCACAGTCAAGTCTGGGTTTGATCTTAAATCAGAAACATCAAATTTTCAGACTTTTAGGGGACAGGAATCAACACGGCTCTCTCTGCAGTGGTCACTGTCTTAATTTGTGTTGTTGTAAGAACGTGCCATAAATGCAGTGAATTCTAAGCAACAGTTTCTATCTTATGGTTCTGGAGGGTGAGAAGTCTCCAATTGAGGTATCAGCAGATTCTATGTCTAAGCAGAGCCCATCTCGTAGTTCAGAGACTGTGCCTTTACTAATGGTCTCATGTAAATAGATAGAAGATGGGGTGAATGAGTGTGTGTGACTGAGAGGGTAGTGGTCTGTGGCATGTATGCTGTGTGTGTGTGTGTTTTACATACATAATGGAGAACAACCACACTGTTATTGCTTAGACATTGTCCACCTCTTGTTGTTGGTTTTCTTTTTTTTTTTTAACAAAACAAAACAAAAACAAAAACAAAGTCTCTCACTGACCTGGAACTTACCCCGTAGGCCAGACTGACTGGCTAACCAACGAACCCCAGGGATCTTCTTGTCTCTACTTCTTCAGTATTAGAGTTGCATGTGTGTGCCACCATGTGCACATTCTGAGGAACACAGGTCCTCATGCTTCATGCCAAATACTTTACCAACTGAGCCATCCCCCTCAATCTGAGTGCACATGTGCTTGTGGTCTATTTGATATGAACACTAAATCTCACTGGTAAGGACTCTGCCTTTGTAATCTAATCATTTTCTCCAAATCTCATCACCATTGGGGCTAAGATTTAGACATATGAATCTGGTCATTTTGAATTAATTTGATCATTCTGTTGCAGGAGCTGTCCTTAGCATGTAGGCACTGAGCAGCATTTTGGGGGCAGTAGACTTCTGTCAGTCACAACAACTATCTCTAGACACTGTCATTTGTCTCCCGGGATGGACAACTCCACCCTCAGCTGAGGATCACTGCTTTATCTATCATAATCAGTGACTAAGATGATGAATTCTAGCTTTGTGTCACAGTTACATAGCAAATACGTCCGTTCAACAGCATAATATATTACAGCTCTGTAGTTCTACAGCACAATCAAACATAATAAACAGAAACTAGAATTTGAAGACCAAATGGTTGGGGATTTACTCAGCCAGGTTGTGAAATCCTAACACTGTAATGCACTCTTTAGGGGTACATGAATATGCTCAAGAGCCTTATTTTATTTGTAATTATCTTGTGGTTTTTAACCTCAGTGCTTAGAACTTACATGGTGGTTCAATTGTCTCTTAAATGATACACTTTTGAGAACTTCACTGTCAAAGAAAGCTTTGACGCCAATGCTCACATGAATAGCCCTTGGGTAACATGTACAAATATATTTAGTAAGGTCAATAAGGTTTTGCAGGAAGCTAGAAACAACACAGGGTAGAGGAGAGCCCCTCTCGTGTCTCCTGGAGCCAATACTTGGCATTTTCATGTAAGTTGGTGTAATAATAGTTTGTTGATTTAATGTTTCCTTAATATCTTATGGTTTAATCAAAACTTCTAAAAAATAGAAAACACTGTGTCCTCTCTCTGTCACTGTAAAGCTAAGAACTTTCCAAATTACTTTAATCATATATGACTAGATCACCCAAAGAGGTATTTCACCATGCCATTGAGCCCAGAGAAGACTTCAGAATATGACTAATATGTGGCACCATAAAGAAACCAATTTATGCTTTTGGCTTTTCAAGACAAAGGGTTTCTCTGTGTAGCCTTGGTTGTCCTGGACTCACTTTGTAAACCAGGCTGACCTTGAACTTGAAACCATGAGCCTGCCTCTGCTTCCCTGAGTGCTGGGATTACAGGCATGCGCCACCAAGCCCGGCTAAAGAAATTATTTCTTAAAGTTCCCTTTTGCTGCTATTTCCTCCTGCCTCAGAGTGTTACATGTGGCTCACAGGAAGCTGGAACTGTTTGTGAAATAGAGCTGTCTTCTGTACCGCTGGCAAGTTCAGGGCTGCTTAAAGATCCATCTCCTAGAAGATTTAGAATGCCCTGGGCTAGGGCCTCTCCGATGCTCTGTGGGAAGGATGTGCCTTTCTGCGCAGGACCAGCACTTAGGCCCTCATGAAATCCAACAAGCAGAGTCAGCAGTAGCCAAAACACCCCACAGCCTCTCAACTGACGGAAGTCCACTTGATCCCTTGGATCTCGCAGCCATGTCTATGCGCTGTCACAGCTTCTACAGTGGGTAGTGACAGGTTCATCTGCCTGTGTCCGATGAGGCTGGGCCACAGGCTGTGTTTGGAGCAGCACTGCCCTGAATGGATCCCTGGGCTGTCTTTGTGTCATGGTGGTCTCGTTCCTGCTTGTCTGCTGTGTTCTGTAGATAGCAGCACCAGCCTCCAGGAACTGTGGATCAAAACTTTAGCACCAACAGAGTTAACATGTCTTCATTACAACGGAGAAAAGTGATTGACACTGCCTCACTGACAGATTGTTTAAATACTCGTTCTAGTGTATGAAATCTATTAATACAAAGCATACCCCTCACACTTCTGTGTTGACATGAGCCATATAAGCAAATACCACCTGATCAATAATTTAATTTTCTCCAACTTTATAGTGGCAAAATTTTCACTTATTTTGGGCTGGGGGTAGAAATCAGTGGTAGAGCACTTGCCTGGTGTGTGTAAGGATCTGGGTTCAATTCCCAGCACTGGAAAAATAATTCATATAATCCAAATTCACTTAATGCAAATAAAAGGAGCTTGGAGAGATCTGAGATGGCCTGCTAAATAGCAACGTTGTTTGAGACAAACTTCCTGGTGCAAAACCCAGATCTGTTTTTAAACCCAAACTGGCCTCATCATATGCCACTCAGGGGATACACTGAAGCTCTTGAATGTAAGAGTATTTGTGAGCTCGACTCATACAGGGTTAGAGTACCATCTACCACTGCCAATTCCACTGGAAAAAATACATGGAGTAAAAATAATAGAATGAAATACTTGACAATAGGGTTAAAGCAGGAATTCCAAAATTTGCAATTTCTAACTTGATCAGATCAGTAGCTCTGCATGAAACAAAATGGTAACTAGCCCAAGTCAACCCTCCTCTCCCTTACACCTGTAGCATTTGCTTCTTTCCGTGGGGAGGTGTTTGAAGACCTTCAGGCATTAGCGGAGAGCTCTCTGTAAGACATTTGCCACTGAGCTCTTAGGCATGCCGCCGCCAGAGCACACAGGGCAAGTGCCTGGGGATAGAAGCTATTGACTGCCAGGTGGATTGTTCCAGGCAAGATGTTCCAAAACACCTCCTCTGCATCCAGATGTGGAGTCTCCCATCATGTTAGTAATAGTTATCACAGACAAGGGCTGAAAGTGCATGACAGTATGCATTCCTGATGCAGCAGCACCAGCAGTCAGCGTGCCGCATTAGTGTCCGCTTGGGTATCTCCACTCTTCCCCATGAATATTCTTTGTTGGCATCGTGTGGGATTAAATAAAGTGTGTTGTCTGTAGGTGGTGTGGTAGGTTTAAGTGTTAATCCCCAAAGACAGAGATCGGCCCTGAAGCTAGAATTATCCCTATCTAGTACCAAAGAACTAAGGAAAAAAAAATGCTTACATCCTGCATAAGGTTCTAATTTTCACTGCCGCATTATGGTGGAGATGTCAAGCCTGTGAGATGCGGGATATTGCCCAGGCTGCTTGTTTTCAGCTCTAACCTTTCAGGGCAGCCACTATAGTCCATAATAATCAAAAGCAAAACATAGTCCCTAGTGAAATGTAGTGAAAAGGCAAACACATCCATTAACACAGTGCTGGCACACCTTGTTATTCCCATGAGCTTGCAAGCAGGCCATGCCTGGGAGAGTTTGGTCAGGATGGACTTCTACTTGAGGCCTCCCCAGAATCAGAAGAGCAACTTGGCCCTGAGGCCTCAGCGTCCCTCTACTCGTTTCCCATCCTCTGCAGTTTAAGCTCTTGTATCAGTTCCTTTTTTATTGCTGTGAAAAGACATCGTGTCCAAGGTAACTAGTTAAAAATAAGTATTTAACTAGACTTACCATCCATTCTAGAGTTCATGACAGCCACGGTGCTTTGAACGAGAATGACTGCCATAGGCTCAATCCCCAGTTGGTGAGACTCTGTAGGAAAGATTAGAACGTACGGCTTTGTTGGAGGGATGTGTCTGTTCCGTTGGGCTTTGAGATCTCAAAATTTCATGTCATCCTCGCTCTCTGCCTTATGCCCGTGGCTGAGGTGTGAGCTCTCAGCTACTGCTCCAGAACTGTGCCTGTCTGCCTGTCACCGTGCCCCCTGTCGCCCAACTCTAACCCTCTAGGACCATGAGCCCCAAATGAAATGCTTTCTTTTATAAGTTGTCTTGGTCATGATGTTTCATCATAAGCACTAGAAAAGTAAGTAACACAATGGTAGTGTGAAGGCATGACAAGCAGGAACAGCTTCGAGCAAACAGGAGGCCTAGGGCACAGTGGGAATGTTGTGAGTCTTCCTCAGAACCCGCCCCAGTGACACGCCTTCTCCAACAAGGCCACGCCTCCTAACCCTTCCCAGACAGTTCCACCAGCTCAGGACCAAATGTTTAAACATATGAGCATCTCCATTGAAACCACCACATTCCTGATCTGCTCTAGGGAGAACAAGCAATCCTAGGGGTTAGGGTGAGATCTTATAAGAAAGGAGGCTTGAACAATGTTGAGAAGAAAAAATGGCCAAGTCCTTTTTGTGAAAACAGTGGGGGAAGACCACAGATGGGAGGGAGAGAGAGCTGCCACCCTGTGGCTGATGTCCATTCAAGGATGTTCCAAGACCTGCGGACCACTTCAGGGTCTGAATCTGTGTGCCTGTGGATTGATTCTCTGTCTGTTTTGAAGAAGGACCTGGTTGTCTGTATCTCCATCACACGTTCTCAGTCTTCCCACTTTCGTTTCCCTGGTTTTGATTTTCCTTTGTTGCGTCCTAGAGTCACTAGTTAATTATGGAGCCAGTTTCCTCTGTGCACTGGCTAATTGGATGTTTTGAAAAATTGCTCCATGCTGGCTTAAATAATTAGTACAGAATTAAAAATACTGAGGGGTGCTGAGCAAGGTAGACCACAATGGTTATGGAAATGCAGCAAAAATCATCCAAAGTGGCTGTTAACCCAGGAAGTAGCAGGGAGGGAATACTGGAGCAGAGGAGTTAAAAAATACACTCACAGTGAAGTGGTGGAGGCGACAGGATCAGCAGCAGGGCTGGGTTTTTTTTTTTAAGATTTATTTTTTAATTATGTATACAGTGTTCTGGCCTGTGTGTACACCTGCAGGCCAGAAGAGGGCACCAGATCTCATTATAGATGGTTGTGAGCCACCATGTGGTTGCTGGGAACTGAACTCAGGTCCTCTGGAAGAGCAGCCAGTTCTCTTAACCTTTGAGCCATCTCTCCAGACCCCCTGGGGCTATTATATTTAACATATAATATTTTATTAATTATGTTAATTATTATTAATGTATACATTCATACAATGTGTTTTTCCTATATTCCTCCTCCAGTTGTCTCCCTGGCTCCACCCAGATCCACCTTCCACATCCACCACCCCTCCCAACCTACCTTGTATCCTTTCAAAAACCAGAACCCATTGAACCCAGTTTGGGCTGCCCATATCATCACGGAGCATGGTTGAGCTACCAGGGCCATGCCCTTGAAGAAAACTGACTTCCCCCTCCCAGAAGCCACCATCTGTCAATAGCTCCTAAGGTCAGCGTCTCATAAGCTCTGTCCTCTCTCATGACAGAATGTCAACTGGCTTCTTCTTGTACGGGCAACTGCAGTGGCTGTGCATTCATGAGTAGAGTAGTCCTGTTGTGTTCAGAAGACAGCGTCCCTGTGGTTACCCTGACCTCTGGCTCTTACAGTCTTCCTGCCTCTTCACCCAGTTGATTTGTGAAGCAATATAGATGTCCCAGTCATGACTGAGCACTGTTCTCCTGTGTACTGAGATCAGTTGTAAGTTTCTGTGTTAGTTACTGTCTACTGCACCAGAATGAGGACCAAGGGTCACTGTGATCTATTGTCATAGAGATAGGAATTTAGAGGGAAGTTTAATACCATGTCCATTTAGCAAAATCATAGTAATAAGTTCACCCCTGAGGCCTGTAGGTGGGTCTGTTCCTGAGTAGAACATTTGCAAGGATACATTTGCAATGTCTCTTGTTTGGAGTCGCACATTGGAGAAGCAGCCCACAGCAGTTGATGCCTCCTGCTGAAAAGGAGGCTTCCCCAAACAGGGGGAAGAAATGAATAAGTTTAGGGTCCAACGTGCTGGATTTTTCCATTTTCTAAGTGGTGCTTGGAGCAAATGACTTACCTTCTCTGAACATCCATTTCTTCATCTGTGGCAAAAAACCACATAGTCCATGTGTCACAGTGACGGTGGGAGATGAGTGGGAGAGCGTGTCCAGACCACTTCCTGTACAGAGAAAACCCTGGCCAGCCATTATTAACATGAACTTGTGCTGTCTGTGTCATGACACAATAATAGTAGAACGTTAACATAGCGAATGTGCTCAGCCTGGCGCAGATCAGGATCTAAGAGCCCTTGAGAAGAGCCAACAGTCCCATTTCTTCCTTCCTACTCTTTTGCTGGCCACTTTGTTTTCTCTCCCTAGCACCCTTTCTCTTCCACTTAAGGACATGGGAATTTAAAAATTGGGTAAGAAAAAGTACAGTCACCCAGCTGAGGTCTTCAGTTGTTGGGCTAAAACAGATGTATGAGAAATGTTGAATGCGAGCCGTCAGACTACAGCTGGCCAAATAAGCACTGGAAACCACTCCCATGAATGCTCCATCATCCGGGGCTGCTACCGAGTCAGCGTGTAGACACAGATGCTTTACAGCTCCGGAGTCTAGCCAGCCCTCTACAGTTACAATGTCAGCCTTCCAAGGGCATAGATTTGTGTCTCCTTTTGCTCACTGCTGATGCTTTCACGTCTGGATAACAGCTATGAAAATCCAGTGTCACTGCCTGGAGTTGCTTCTTTGGTTTGCTTTCTCTTAAATCATGCTAGATGTCATCTAAAGGATGTGCCTCATTCAGCAGCAGTGGTGTGCTAGATCCAGAATGCCTAATAGTTGGCTTTAAACAGTAGCTCTACTGCTCTTTATTGGGGTAATCCTGGGACAAATCAAGGCAATGGTTTAGCCTCTGAACAGAAAAAAAAATTGGGCCAGGTGCTTCTCATGGGGACTTACTGACAAGGCTGTCCTTGGCTAGTTGGTTATTCACTCAGAAACGATTGTACAGATTTTTGGTCCCCAGTATGAAATTGTGAATTCTAAGCCAGTGAATCATAGGGAAGCAGCTGCCTTCCCACCCTCTGCCTTGCACTCAAAGCTTCCAAAGAGAAGGAAAGAGAGACAGAGACTGGCACCATGCCATCTTTTCCAGATCTAAGGCATTTAAGTTTCCTAAGCCTTAATCACTTGAGTCCCAGCTCCATGGTTTTTACTGTATCACATTTTATCTATGCTATTTTAAAACTCAGTATCTTGGGCTGGAGAGATGACTCAGCAGTTAACAGCACTGGCTGCCCTTTGGGTTCAGTTCCCGGCACCCACATGGCAGTTCATGCCCTCTGTAACTCCACTGCCAGGGGATCTACACCAATGCATATTAAATAAATAAACTAAAAATAAACTTAGCATCTTTTTTTAAAGGCTCACTTCTTTACAATTTACTTGACATGTGTTCCACATAGCAATACCTATGAAATTGCCAGTTGCATGTGCTAATTCTAGTCTTTCTCAGGTACATTAAAACAAACACACTGCTCTACTTCACCATAACTGTGTGCCACTTTAGGTGGCTTCCAGTAACATTCACTGTATGTACCTCAAACTTTGAAAAACACCTTGACAAAGCCGAGAGCCAGACCCCTGAAGTCTTCCCCTGCTTCTGAGGTCCTTCCTTCTTCCAGTGAACTCAGAGCCAGAATGTTGGGGATCCCATTCTAAGGCACTGGAGATTGCCCATTTTCTTCTGGTGTGGAATGAGGCATCAATGTGACTAAATCTTTTCTTTTGAGGGAGAACACAGAGGGAATGTGAAATGTGGAAGGTATTTTGCTGGGTTAAAAAATAAAGATAAAAGTCAATACGATGGATGAGTGGGTGTGCTTGGTGACATACCCAATGACTTGAGTTTGAGGTTGATCCTCAGAACCTACATGGTGGAAGGAGAGAAGGACTCCTGCAAATCTGCTGCCCCCTCCCCGATACACACACAGCATAAATAAGTATTTTAAAAAGTCAGTGACAGAAGAAATTGCTTGAGCAAGAGCGAGTAATCAGAGTGAGCAAAAGCAACAGCAAAAGAAGAGGGTTTCAGGAAGAACACTAGTGAGGATACACATTCTCAGAGAAGTGGAGAATTAAGTGGAAGACAAGAAACGTTCCAGGATGGGAGTGTTCCTCAGTTTCTCCCTTTGGACTTTCTCTGTGAAAGTTTGCATAACGTCACTTGTAATCCAGTGGACCTGGTTTGCCTCAGCAGGGATTCAGCCTGAAGATGCAGAGGATGGAATTCCTCAGGAATCTTCCCACAGCCTCAGTGCGAGTTAGCTTGATACAGAGCCTTGGTATAAAGGCAAATTCAATGCCACAGACTGTAAGAGGCAGCAATGAACCAGATTCTTTTTCTAGCATCCTTCACATTTGAAAAAGGGACAGATCTTAGACATTATCAAATACAAATCTGATAGATTCAGGCCCACACACTCTCAAGAGTTACTTAAATTTAAAGAGTAAATACTAAAAACAAACAAACAAACAAAAAAACCTCTGAATCTCTAAATTACAGAGGAATTAAACTATCTAGGAGCAGCTTCCTTTTCACAGAGCAAAAGTAAAAGCTGGCAGATGAGCACGGCCCTATTAAGAATTGTGGCTCATGTGTAATGCTCTGGTCCCTGTAGAATCTGGTAGACTTTTGATTAAGAGGAGGGAACTATGGTAAGGATCCAAGTTAACTGCCGAGAGTTCAGCCTTGGGGGACCTCTATTGTTTTGCATTTTTCCAGATTTTTGTATTTAAAGAGTGTTCACTAGGAGGGAATGTTGATATAGTTTCCAGCCTTTCCAAAAGGTACAGAAACTTATGAGAAGGTTGACTATGGGCCATATCTCTGAGAAAAGATTCTGCTAAAATACAAGAGCTCTGTTAGATGCCAAGAACGCTATTGATTACCCTTTCCTGAATGAAGGTAGGGAAACGTCAAGAGTTCAATTTCACATAAAGCACATGAAGCACTGTCTCAGAGTCTGTTCTCCCCAAACATCAGCCAGTGTATGATATTGGAGTTTTGGTTTCTACCTAGACTTGTTGTAATGCTTCTTTGACATTAGATTGTCAAGTTGGTTGGTGTGTGCCTGGTGTTCATTAGATAAATAATGAATACTTTCTTCTTTCCTTGCTACTTTTTGATCAGATCATTCTTACTGAAGGTCTCCTTTCCTATTTCCGTATGTATCTCCCCTTCTTTATTAAATAATTTTAATGATTTATTTATATTTTTTATGTATGTGAATGTTTTTCCCGCATTTATGTATGTATGTAAGTACACTACATTCATGCAAGGTGTCTGTGGAAGTCAGAAGAGGGTATCGGATCCCCTGGAACTGGAGTTAGAGATGGTTCTGGGCCACCATGTGGGTGTTGGGAACTGAACCAGAATCCTCTGCAAGAACAACAAGTGTTCTGTATCACTGAGTCATTTCTCCGTCCACCTAGCTCACTTCTTCATTTTGTTCATAGGTCCATGCTTCTAAAGCATCCCCTTTCATTTCTCCAAAACTTTCTTCTCATAATAAATAGAGTTCTTTTGGTTTTTTAATTCTCAAGATCATGTCAAAGCTTTGACCAAAGCAAGCATTCATGTACAGTGTGTGACGCTGGGAGGCAGCTGGCCACTCTCAGAAGTTAATTCAGATCATGAATGGCCCTAAACTACAGGCACACCTCACTACTTTTGAACAGTCCTAGGAGAATTCAATAAAGAAACAGAAAAACCGAAATCGAAACCAAACTAAAAAAAGAAAAAAAGAAAAACTCTTGGCTTTCTGTATGCATTTCCTTATGTGTGGTTTTTACTCTTGTTTTTTTTTTCATAAGAACTTTATGTGAACAACCCAACTCCAGTGACTATATACACAGCCGAGCCAAAATTGAAAAACATTTCCCTTAAATAAAACAGGTGCCTTGAGAAACGTTCGGTCTGATAAGATCCTGCAGGGGCCCTAGCACAGCTCTTTGGTCGGGGCGGGGGGGGGGGCAGACATTCCTGGAGCAGCCATGTCACTGCTCTGAGGTAACACTCGTAAGCTTATGACGTGAGAAGGGCCTCAGAAGGCTGAGCAACACAGATCACAGCCCCTGCTCCTTCTGTGAATGGCCTGGTGTGCCGTCTGTGTTTAATTTCCTCAGTTTTCAAGTTGTAGAATAACATAATGCTCTGTCTGTTTCCTGGAAGCAGAAAACACAAGTAAATATTTGAGAAGTTTGATATAGAGAAAGTGGGTCTGAAGCTTCTCAAAATGATGCATGAAGTGACTCCCCAGTAAATGCTGGTCTTCCTTGCACCTGGTTTATCCGGATTGGAAGACATTGATCTTCCTCAACAATGCCTAGTAGTCCCATAAATTACACATAAGTGGATAGATAAATAGTGCCATGCCAAATGTGCTGCATATCACGACATTTAAAATATGTCCAGGCAGTGAATTAAATATGGTGAAATAGAGTATGGCACGTGCCTTTAATCCCAGTACTCAGGAGGCAGAGGCAGGTGGATCTTTGAGTTTGAGGCCAGCCTGGTCTACACAGTGAGTTCCAGACCAGCCTGGTCTATAGAGTGAGTTCCAGAACAACCAGGGCTACACAGAGAAACTCTATCTTGAAAGACAAACATAATAATAATTATTATTATTATTATTTAAAGCCAAGACATGTGTGCAGACTTTAGCCTAAGCCCTTCAGTACCCAGTACTTTTTGTTTGTTTGTTTGTTGAGCCTATGTTATTGCACAATCTATAAGGGTACCCAAGGCAAGAATTCCTGAATCCCAGGGCCTTTTCTTCCTTTCCCACTGCTTGATTTCTTGTCAGAACACCCAGGCAAACATTCTGAGTTAACTTCTGTGACATGGCCCAGCAAATTGGGGGTGTAAACAATGCCAGTTTATAGCTCACTGTTCTGAGAGTTGGAGTCTAAATTCAAGGTCTGGGCGGAACTGAGCTCCTTCTGGAAGCGTAGAGAGGAAAATCCGTCCTTCCTTTTCGCATCTTCTAGAGGCTTCTTTCATTGCTGGGCTCACAGACCCTTTTTTTCACTTTCCCAAACATAGTGAGATTGCTCCTGAGTCTTCACCTCTGGCTTTGAGCTGATCCTGGAGTTGCCTCTCATACAGACCTTTGTAATTCCAGAGGCCCACCCAGGAAATCCAGGCTGATCTTCCCATCTTCAGAGCCTTGATATAAGCCTATTTCTGAATCCTCTTTGCCATGTAAATGAAGTGTTTGCAGGTGCTCAGCTAGGAGGTGAACATCTTTGGGAAGCCTTCCTCATACAAAACCCTGTTGGTTCTTATAAGATCCACCTTCTACCTTATTCAATCCCCTCCCTCTTACACACACACACACACACACACACACACACACACACACGTATGCACCCATGCATACACGCATACCTACCTATCCAGGGAAAGCTATCACAGGTCCTAAAACTGGCTCAGGCCAACTGGGTAGGAGATTCTGGGATGCTAAACACCTCAAGGGTGAGGGTTTAGAAGGTCAGTTTGAGCTTTAAAAGGGCATATAGTTTGGTAGCTAGGACCCTTTGACCCCAAAGGACCACAGTCAAATGAAGACTAGGCACAGAGGGACCTTCTGGAGCTGCAGCCTGTTACTGGAGGCAATGTTGATGTTGGTAAACAGGCAGCATAATTGGAAACCTGTAGATCATCTGTAGTTAAAGGGAGACCACTCCTCTAAAGCACCCAGCAGAAATGCAGAGGAGACAAGAGAATCCAGCATGGCTGCATCAGGATTTTCATATATATATATGAATTTATATATGAATTATTATTTTATATTAATTAATATTTATAATATAATTAATATATTATATAATATATAAATATAATATAATATTTATATTATTATATAAATTATATATATAATTTATATATTGTAAAATATATATAAATTAAGTATTGTACATTCTGAGAAAAATAACAACATGAAGTCACATGATAAGACCCTGGCTCAAGCCGGAGAGATGGCTTAGAGATTAAGAGCACTGCTTGCTCTTCCAAGGGTCCCAAGTTCAATTCCCAGCAACCACATGGTGGTTCATAACCGTCTGTAATGAAATCTGGTTCCCTTTTCTGGCGTTCAGGTGTACATGCAGGCAGAATGTTGTATACATAACAAAATAAATATGTTTTTTTAAAGGCCTTGCCTCAAAATAAATAAAAGAAAGCAATCTACATGAAAGCACCCATAACTAGTCTCACCCACTTCAGTCAGCCTGAGATTTCAGCACACTCCCAGGCTGGTGGCATTCCCTGGTGAGAGTCCTGCTTTTTTCTGTTGGCCGCTGAGTTCCTCGAGTGGGGAGAGACTCGTTTCCCACACCTGAGAGGCTCTCCGGAAAAAGCCTGGGCCCAGAGTGGCCTCCACCCGTGGCTTGTAAAAAGCTGTGTCCTAGACTCACCCAACTATATGGCAGTAAGTAGCCTCACTCCTGTGTTTCAGAAGGTTGATTGGGGCTAATGGAAATGACAGAGTGTGCGCTCTCATCATCTGTGGTAATGTCTGAGAGCACAAGGGTATTCTGATTGCTGATTAACACAGTTCAGTTCCCTTCCCTGCTGTGTGTTAGAGTCATAGGAGGAGCTCAGCCCCAACAGCCATGAGGGGTAGTCTTGTTCGGTTTTGCTGCTGAGGGGTAGTCTTTCAAAGCCCCCTCTCCCTAGATACTTGAACCGTCACCCTACTTTGCTTGTTCCCACCACCCCTTCCTATGGCTGCTCACACTCACTTCAGTATTTCCTCTGGGTCTTTGTCAACTGTCACCATCTCTAGGAGTCCTTCTTTAACTTTCTGCCTAAATAGTCGTCCCTAGTCTGGCCAGTGATACTTTCTCCCCTCACAGTGCTTTTGTGTCTTTCAAAGCATTTCACCACTGCTGCTATGAGAAGGAAATGAGTTCCTCTCAGTAGGAATGCAACCTTGTCTCAAGGACTCATCTCTAAATTTCAGCTTCCCTGTTATTTTAAGAATACTAGGCACAGAATGGAATGTTACCCTAAGCTGACCTAGCTGATGGAGAAAGACCGTAGCAGGGGGCAGACAGTGGCAAAAGGAGCCTCTCATTTTTTGTGTGTGAACTATGGTTTCAAGACATTCCAAAAATAAAGGAGAGAGGATCCAAGCTTTCTAAAAATGGCAGGCTAGTCTTTGGCAGAGGATAAGGTGACACATGGAGAGAAACTTCGTGCCTGTAGCTACTGCTCCAATATTGGGAAGTCAACCCAAAAACAGGAAAACCTCTGTGTGTTTGAGGAGGGTGTGCTCACGAACAGCAGAGATGTTGCTCTGTCCTCCATCCCATACCTTCCACTCCGAAGGATGCAAGGAAAGTAGAAGGTTCTGGAGTGAGCAGGGGTGGGATTTGAGGAGTTGTGGGGAGACATAGGAAGCTGGGCAGTGTGGATCAAACCCAGAACTGGAATGTTTTTCTTCTGTAGCAATAGGTATATCATCAGTACTAAGTGATTACAGATTCCTTAAGGACGAGGAATATGTCTCATCTACCATAGATGTGTGGTGCAGTGCCATGGACCTAAGAAAGAAATGCCTGGACACAAGGCCGCCTGGACAGCTGCCTTCTATGGAAAGGCACTGCTTTGGGGCAACACCAGTGTCCCAACCTGCCTTCCCACCTCATGAAGCTACAGAGGATATCTGGAGACACCCGAGGGAGCGTGTCAGAACTCTGCTCTTGTGTGGCAGGTGCTCAGTGTGGTGGTCTAGCTGTCTTCACGGCAATTCATTACCATTTCAGGTGTTTGTAAGATAGCACATAGGCCTTCAGATCCTTCCTCTGCTGTGCTCGGGTTGTGTCTTCCGGTTTCCTCAGGAGTTTTTTGTTCTCTCTGCTCCTCCCATGTTTATGTTTAGCCCCTGTGTTAGCATTTCTTTATATTGTAACAGCTACCTCCATAGTCCATGGTAGGACTACCCCAGGGCAGGCTGGGAAACCCCAATAGCCCAGAGAGTGCCAAGGATTTATTGCCTTCATAGAGAATGTCTCCTGAGGCCAGAGCCCCTCTTCTGTTACCTCCCAACTCATAAGAACTCAAGCCAAAGATCAAAGTCTACTGTATCTGTTTCTCCCGATCTATAACACATTATGACATATTTACTAACTTCAAATACTACTGACACTATTTCACAGTTCTGGAAGCTGGAGGTCTCCACTGAGACTTCCTGAAATGAAATCATTGTGCAGACGGGGACAGTTCCCTCTGTAGACACTGGGGGCTGGAGTCTGGTCCTTGTTTTCCCTCTATTAAGAGTGATGAGCTTTGGCTTTTACTAGCCTTGCTGCTGATAGAACGTATTTAACTTAAACTTTATATGGTTCAATTTACTTATCTATTTGCTTTTGTTTCTTGAGCAGCGTCTCATGTAGACCTTCAACTCTCAATAGCAAGGCTGGCCTCGGCCTGATCCTCTTGCCTCTGCCTCCTTGTGCTGGGACTGCAGGAGGGTACTACCATGACCAACTCACTTTTTAACAATATCTTTTTTTTTTACAACCAGCTTACAGATTAAAAGATAACTGTTAACTCTCAGGAGTCAGCAGGGCAACCCAGGTACAGCCACCAATGTCTACATCCTTCTAAGCACTGTGTGTTTACTGCTGGCTCTTGGCTTTTCTACCTGACATTTCTCTTTGAAAAAGGAAGATGAAGACTTAGCTCTTTAAGCACCCTGCTCTAAACCTGTCCCATGTTCCTTAGTGGAAACTGTCTCTTATCAGTAAGTTTCTCTTCTCAATACAACAACTGTGAAAACAGCTTTCAGGCCAAAAGGATGGCTCAGAGGGTAAGAGAGTCTGCTGGACATGTATGAAGATTTGAGTTCAAATCCCCATAGCCTGTGTAAAAAGTCAGGCATGGTCATGCATGAGCCTGTAACCCCAGCACTGTGGGGTGGAGACAGGAGATCACTCAGGCTTGCTAGCGGCCAGCCCAGACAGGCTCAGTGAGAGCCCTGTCTCAAAGGAATAAGGTGGGGAGCAACAGAGCGGGGTGCCCTATTTTCTCTTCACGAACACACACAAACACACACATGCACACACGTGAACATGCACATAGGCATGTACACACACATTTACATGTGCACACACACAAGTGTATAGAAACACACAAACACACATACATATTCAAACCACATGCACACATGCACACACACAAACATACATGAATACACATACAAACATGTACACACATGCACACATGCTCACACATGCACACACACAAACATATGAACACACACATGAACACACATATAAATTTACACTAACACACACAGACACTCCAGTTTTGCTGGCATGTTACTGTGAAGCAATATAACTCATATTTCAGCCACATGTGCTATTACTGACTTTTCTCTTTTATCCGTTGTTGGAGGAAGCAGGGTCATGGGCACGTTTAACTTGTCATATTTAATATGGAATCAATATGCATGGATTTAACAGTGTTGCCTGAATATCGTGCTGGCACCCCTTATGTTCAGGACAGCTCTTCCTTCCTGAGGTAAACGTGTCTGGAAATCCTCACGGACAGTGTGTCTTCTTGGTCACTCTAAATTCAGTCAGGCTGACAGTGCAGACTCCCCTCTTGTCTTCTTAGGAACATTGGTCATTACAATGAACACCAACATATTTGCCAACTCATGGTGGCAGAGGGAAGAGATCTCTCTGTGAGGGGTTGTCTGAATCTGAACTATCTGGTGTAAAACCGGAGAAATCCTGGGCAAACCAAGTAAGTTGGTTACCTTCCTCTCTGTGTAAGTTTCTTTTGTTGTCGTGATTTCCCCTAGCTCTTAGAAGCTATGGCAAGAAGCAACAACAACAACAAAAAATCTGCATATCTGAAGAGCACAACACAATTTATTTAAATAGATTGTTTACATTTGTGGTCTTATACTAGACAGAAAACTGTATCAAGAAAAGTGGAGATGAAGGAAAACAGGAAAAGAAAGCAATGAAGGAGGATGTGAGAGGGTGTACAGAGGCAAAGAGAGCAGAGCAAACAGAGGGACAGTCATGTATGTGACCCTTCTGGCCGAAATACTTCTGAAATGCAAGTATCTTCCGATAGCCCTAGTCTTCACTTCTAAGTGAGCAGACTGGCTTGAGACCATTATCCTTAAGTGAGTCGTGTGTAAAGGAGGTTCCTTACTTAGGAGTAACACCAATTTCTGGGCTGGCTGTTGGTGCTCACTCCAAGTCCAGACCCTGTGAGCCACCGAGGCAGAGCCTGCCACTGTGTGTCAAACAGCTCAGAATAACTGCCTTGCCACAAGGATGGCTTTCAACTCTCTGGGTAATCACTAAGTGGAAACGAGGGTTTCGTTTTTTAAACACTTTTTATGTCTCATTTTATGGGGCTTAAGCTGGCTCTTGGGCCAACCCAGATGTTCCTTCTCTGAATTGAGATCCTCGAAGCTCCAGTTGTTCCTCAAAGGCCCTGTTTGCTTGCCTCGTGCAGTGACCTGTAGGTCAGGCAGGCCTCCTCATGGCTTTTGATGTGTAAGGGCCTTGCTTTTCCTAACTTCACCCTGGGTTGGTGGTGGAAGGGTTGGTGGAGGGGGAGCACTTCCCCTGAGAGGTTTAAGCAGATGCATGTTAAATGTCTCTGAGAAGGGGCTCTGAGCCTCCCATGCTTAGCTGTTCTTCTGACAGTCAGCAGAGAGCAAACAACAGCTCCTGAGCCTTGTGCAACTCCCACTTCCTCCCCACCGATGACCTACAGGTCTAGCCTGCTCTGCCGAAATGAGGGACTCGGCAGCTGCCTGCCTCTTCTGGACAAACAGGAGGAGCCGGCTGCTGCTGTCCTTCAAAGCTTCCAGGGTCTTGTTGAAGGTTATTAATGTAGAAAGAAATATATTCTAATTAGCTCACATCTCCTTTGCACATAAAACCATAGGGTTTAGTACAGAGAGACTTTGCTCTCTGTGGTCTAGGCTCTGCTGCTATAAATGCCTAAGTGGGGTTTCTCTCATCTCTTCGTTTATTTCTGTGGATTCTTGTTCACAAATATTTTCCTATCCCAGTAAGGCTAAGCTCCACAAGAGAAATATTGATGTGTCTGCCTTCTAGGAAGTTCTAAGACTGCCTGGATGTTCTTTTAAATGTTTTAGCCCCTAGTTAACAGGTAAGTAGATTCTATCAAGAGAAACTTAAGTGTATGCGTATACTTAATGCTCAGATAACCAACAGGGATAGCAACATTAGCTTCACTTTACATGAGGAAACTGAGGCAAAAGGTGACAGATAGCTGTGAACAACAGAACAGAGTTCTAAGCCCTGGCAAAATGGAAACCAAGTGGCTGTCCTGAGCTGCATGTCCCAATGTCTCCGGAGAAGTATTTCTTCCTAATTAGTATTCTAGCTTACAAAATGTTGATTTACTTATGTAGGGAGCATAGACAATCTAAAATTTAGAAAATGTATCCAGAAATCTGGATTTTTATGCCTGTTCTTGTATGATGCTGGGATTGGTGAGCATCATTAGCTATCATTGTCCCCTCAGCAACAGCAGCTGAGAGGCAGACAGCTGTGTGGACAGGCAGCCACCAGTGCAGACCACAGCTGGCACCCTACCAAACGTCCTGGCTGACTTCTCAAAGCTTTGGGGCCCTAGATTCTGTTTCTTTACTGTGAATGTCGGGTGTCTTACATTCACTCTGGGAACACACTGAAGATATTTTGGGAAGGAAGTTTCTCCTTGATAACATTTCTCTTTTGTGTTCGTCATTTGTGTAGCCGTCCTGGTGAGCCCCGGGATTTCAGCTCAGTTCAGCCACAGAGGCTTGTGAAAATCTGTAAACATTCTGGTCGGTGGCCTAACCAGGCGATTTGTCACAGTGATGGAAAACTGGCTGGCATGTTATCTATACCCATAACAAAACTCCTTCATTTGTAATTGAGAAATTTATAAACACTAGAAAGGTGTTGTTCATACATCTTAATAAATCTAAGATCAAGGTACCAATCCACTTGGTGGGTATTGACGGCCTCTTTCTGCATGTGCCGCGCTTGCTGCTATGTTGTTCCACCACCTTCAACCCCTTCCACGCCTGTCTCAGTCATGAGATGAGATATCTATGATTTAATCAATCCCCCAAATGCCACACCTTTCTCAAGAGCACCAGAGTGCAGATTAGGTTCCAACAATACTTGAAGGGACATTCAGCCTATACACCCATACAATAACATCAGTGTCCCAGTTACGGAGAGTTGTTGTTGAGGTTAGTGTTTGGCATGGTGTTGCTATAGTAACCCAGTACACCTGGAGTCCCCAGGTGGCCCTAGAGAATACTAGCAGATATTTTCAGTTTTTCTATGTGCAGGGGGCATGGGGCATCCATAGGCTTAGTCACTTACCAGTAAATTCAAGCCAGGGTGTGCTTATTCATAGTCTTAATGTTTGTGTTACTGTCATTTAGATTTTAGTATAGTATAGAGTTTATTACATATTCATTTTTATTTTCAAAAAAAAAAAAGACTAGAGAGCCAGGGTAAACTGTGGATAATTATACCAAGCTTTGTTTTTTCTTTTAATCACACTTATATATTATTTTTCTAGTTATGTTAAAACGGGATATAGTTCCCTCCCCTTTTGGACTATGATATATTGTACAACAATGTCACAAGCTGCATGCAGCTGCAAGTGATCTCAGATTTTTCGTTTTATTATTTCTTATCTTCTTTGTCCTCGCTCTCATCTTTTCATCTAGTTCAGCGTTTCCTAAGATATAAGCCCTCAAAACATTAACATAAGAAATAAAAGGTTTTTGTGACCAAACAAATTTGGGGGGAATTCTTGATATTTTAATCTCCTGTTTTGGAAGCTTGCTTTACATGTTGCAGTCTACTGAAGACTTGACTGGAGAAATGGCTTGGCAGTTAGTAGAGCATACTGCTGTTCCCGAAGACCCAAGTTTGGTTCCCAGCACCCACTCTGGGCAGCTCACAACCACTCGCAGCTCCAGCTGCTGAGGGATCCGTCACCTCTGGCCTCTGGACACTGAACTTGTGTGCGTATAACTATACACACATAATTATAATGAAATATTTTAATCAAATAATATATAGTCAGGACTTTGGATTGCCTTGAGGTGAAGAAAAATACAAGATAAATACTTTTCATCTAGTGTTTCTTAAATATGTATTACTTTGGAATTTTCCCTCTTGTACATAAGCCCCATTAACAGCCTGCTGAGTCTACTAGGAAAAAAAACAGTGATTTAGATCAAGTTACTATGTGGCTTTGTAAGCTTGAAACTGGCTGATTATTATTGCTGCTGCTTTCATTAAAAGTGCCATACTTTAGATTTATAGATTTATCTAACTCCCAGAGACCAAACTTTGTGTTTTCTACCCTTGAATTCACAAGTCTGAAGACATAAAGATGAAAATGAGAAGTCTCACATATGAACAAAATTGGCCTGAGCTTTCAAAACGTTTACCTTTGAACTTATCATCTTAAGATGGAGTTATTTCATTGCAGTTTGTGTTTCAACAGCCTAGCCTTTTCATGGTCCTTTCTTCTCCAAGTGGCCTTGTACTCAGAGAAGACATTAACCTCACACAAGCTCCTTGAGATAAGGACAAAGCTTATAAGATGGTGTTGTTCTGTCTGCTTTTTCTCTTGTTACTCACAAATAATATCATCTATCAGAACGCAGTTTGTTCTGTGGTGAGCTCGTGAGTACAGCTGTCAGCTGGTGCGGCCATCTCTGTGCATGGGCAACCATTTCCTGGTGCCTTGGAATTCCTTGGCTTGGGCCATCTCAACTGTGTCCCTTTGAAGGAGTGCTTCAGGATGTGTGCCAGAGAAGGCAGGACTCCATGGGAAGTGGGCGTTTTGCTATGAAGGATAGCCATGAGACCAGCTATTTGGGCTCTTTTAGAAGTTAATTGAGTTCGCCTTTGTCAACTTCACACAAACATAGACATGCCTTGGAAAAGGGGATCTTGGCTGAGGGATTTCTCTCATTGGCCTGTGGGTCTGTGGGCATTTTCCTGATTGACAAATGAATGGGAGAGCCCAGCCCACTGGCAAAGGTTGCACCCCTGTGTAGGCAGCCCTGGATGGTATAAAAAGAAATCGGAATGACTTTGTTTTTTCCTTGTCAAGTAGATATTATGTGATCTCCCATAATTATCTGGATTACAGATACTATGCTACATATTCTATGTTCCATTCATGGTATACATACAGCACCTAATCTGCAAGCAGTTGTTAACCACAAATTATATGCTTATGCCAAAAGATGAGCAATCACCTTGATATGGAGCAAGCTGCTGGATGGGAGAACATGCTGAGTAACATTCTATGTATGAGAACTATTTTGCATATACTATTATTTATAAATGGAGCTAATTTTCCCTTAGAAGATAAGAATATCTTCTCCACAACCCCTCCTACTATTTCCTGTCCTTTCTCATTTCTTTTTTCCTCTTTACTAACATAGTCAGTTGACTAATCCATCATGTTAACCCCTTTCTGTTTGGTACTCATTAGGAGAGGTTCTAAAAGGGCTACATATTTGCTCTGCCAGATTTCCCGGGTTCCTCCAGGGCTGGCCCCATGTCCTTGTTGAGGTTAGTGAGATATAGGTGACAGTATTCTGGGGACTTTAGAGGAAGGTGATGCTTCTATATGAAAGAAACAGAAGAGGAAGATCATTGGTGTAGTTCACATCCCAGCCTTCCTGCCCTGGGGCTCAAAGGCATCTTGTGACCATGAGGCAATCAGGATGAGGATGAAAACTCTGGAAGTGGCAGTGTACAGGTAGTAAAAGCACCTGGTGTTTGATGTCACTTTTGGTCTACTTAGCCCAAGGTAGCAAACACTCGTACTCAGACCACGATAATGCTAGAACAACGTTCTATGTCGGTATCCATTTATTCCCATCACACAGAGAGAAATTCATTCTCAGTGAACGCATCCCATACTCTTCTGCTTTGATTTTCACTTTTCTTCTTCCTAGTCTGCACTGCTCTCTGCCCCCAACTCATCTCTGCTGTGTTCCTAACTTTCAGTTCCTCAGAATGTGCCTGTATTTAAAAATAAAGTCTTAAAGAATTAATACAGCTAAAATGAGTTTGTTTGGATTGGCCCCAAACCAGTGTATGGCTGACATTATTAGAAGAAGAGATTTGAGTGCACAGTCTCAGGAGGATGGACACATGAAAACAGGAGAAAATGGCTGCCTCTATGACAAAGAGACAGGCTCGGGTGAAATTGCCCTGCTCACATCTGTCTTTGATCTTTTCTTGTCTTCCGGGGCTGGGAGCCTGAAATTCTGTTTAGGTGACTCTGTCTGTGGGACCTTGTTAAGGAAGTTTGATCAATGAATATGCAGTCCTCACCTGTCCTGCTTGGTTTAAGCCATACTCAAGGGCAAGGCTTTCTTCAGTTATATGATAACTATTCCCATAAAGGTTTTTTTCTTTAACACAGTAGTGTTTCCGGGAAGTCATACAACATTTCTGGGGTGGAGCCTAGTGAGGTCCTCAGAAGGGCTTGAGCCTCTGTCAGTGGCTTGTTTTGCCATGGTGTTCCTACCATCCAGCATGTCTACCATGTCTATTAGGGTCTACCCAATCCTGGTCTGTAACCTCCTAAATGGAGCCCAAACTAACCTTTTCTTTTCGCCGGGTAATTACCACAGGCATTGTGTTTCATTACAGTCAGTGAGAGGATGGCTACCCCACGAGGATCTCTTCTTCTGTCTCCTTCCTTACAGTCAGTGACAGGATGGCTACCCCACGAGGATCTCTTCTTCTGTCTCCTTCGCCACCGTTGCACTGCATGCACCTGTGCAGAAGGAAAATGGAATCAACCACAATCATCTGGAGCAGTCAAAATTCACTCTGCTTGGCTAGAATAGAACCTGCTTTCTTGCAATTCACAGATTCAGACTGGTCAGAATGAGATCTTGAATACCATCTGTCAGAACAGACCTCAAACCAGGGGCACTCTGCTCCCCCTTCCTGTGTCTTGAGGTCAAGGCAAATATTGGTTATGTCTGGAGACATTTCCCATTGTAACAACCTGATAGAGTTGCTGTCGGCTTGCAGTTGCTTTAGCACCGTGAGGGATGCTTCCAGGTAGGCTGAGGCACAAAGAAAAGTCCCTCCCAAAGCAAAGCAGCCAGCCCCTCCTTCAGGAGAGCTGAGGCTGTGAAGCCCTTGACTGAGGAGGAGGGAGGCTATGGCTGTTCCTGTTTGAATATGGATGCTGTCTGCAGCATCACCTTTTACCCCCTTATTCAAAACAAAAGAAGTATCATAGAAAAAAAAACGGCCAAATTGATCAACAGCATTGTATTGGTCAGGGGTTAGGAGGGCAGTCACCCGTCTGCTGTGGCTGGAAGTTCAATGTGCAGGCTCCCTGTGAGTCTAGCTGGCTCCAGGCTCTAGCATCCCCAAGGGCAGCGCTGACCTGATCACATTGCCTGCCAGGCCCCAGTCTACAGCTGTCTGTCAGAGGCCTGAGTAAAACAGGAAGATCTGTGCAGACTAAAATTAGAAGAGGAGATGAAAAATTGTTATTTGGAAGTAAACTTGAAGATGTCTATTTAGATCCCCTAAGACTGCAGTCTGACAGGACTAAAAATAAGAAAATATGGTATTGTCACTCTAATCACTAAATTTCCAGCTAGCTCTAAACATAACAAAATCCTAGTTGCTGTGTGGAAGCATTGTGCTTTCACATTTAAAAGGTATTAATAACAATGTTTGGGTATATACTTAAAATACATTCATGATTTCACAATGTAGCTCTTTAAGTATTATGCCTAGTGATTATGCTTTTTGTATCTGTCTATGGTGACATGTGTTGTAAGTAATAGGTAATAAATGGTGCAGTGAAATGTATTTGTAGTTGAGATCACAGCTCAGCAATTTTTAACTTCTTTGCCAGGTCATTTAAATATGGTTTAGATATGCGGCTGACAGGCATGTTTGCTTCCACAAAGGCAGCAAGATTAAAAATAAATCAGTCAGTGTGGGGACCTGTCACTTCCTGCGTAGCCACCATCATTTTCCTGTTTAGATTATGGCTGCTGTCTACAACATCACATGCATCACATGTTTTTACCTTCAAAATAGTAGCATAGAAAAAATGGCCAAATTGATTAACTGCATTGCATCAGTCAGGGGTCTTTGGAGAAGCAGGGTTAGAGAATGAATATGTATCAAAGGAGAATTTATTAGGTTGGTTACAGGATGCTGTCAGGATCGATTGGCAATGGCTGTCTCACAGTGAAGAGACTGAGCCCTGCAGCTGCTCAGCCCATGAGCTGGATGTCTCTGCACTCCCAAGCCGCTGTAAATGCCTGGAGCATTTCTGGAGTATTCAGGTCATTAGTCCATGTGGAAAGCTGAAGAGGCTGGGTTCTGGTGTTAGTGGAGACAGCAGCAGCAGCCACAGGGTGGATGAGCTGGCTGGTGAGACTAGAAGCAAGCCGATAAAAAGTAAAAAGCTTTCCCTTTAAACTTCCCTATTTCTGGGCCATCACCAGAAAGTGTTGCCCATGTGTAAGGTGGGTCTTCCCAGGACAGCCCACCCAAGATAGCCACTCAGGGTATGCTTAGAGGCTGTCTTTTAGCTGATTGCAGACCCAGTCAAGCTGACAACCAAGATTAACCATTACAGACATGATGTTTGAGTGTGTTCAAAGCCAGCATGTGCCTACTTCCTTATGTAGTTGGCATTTCTTGTATGTGGACTCAGCAAATGTGATTCAAACAACCACAGACTAAAAATGTTTACAAGAAAAAAATTGCCTTGAAAACATGCAGACTTTGCTTTTTTTGACATTATTATTCCCTACATAAGACTTTGTGACAATGATTTATAGGTAATTTGTAATGCATTGGAGTTTTATAGGAAGTCCTGGGATGACTTAAAGTACACAAGCATTTATTCGTATGCTTTCCGTAAACACTCTGTCATTCTGCCCATGGGACTTGACCATCCATAAATTCTGGTGAGCCCATGTGTCCTAGACAGCTTGAACCAACAAGTTGATATGGACATAGTCTAGAGTCACTCTAAAAGGGAATGTCCGTTGCAGCTGTGGATGGCTCAGACCAGATTGGCCTGTAAGACAGGGAGATTGTCTTGATGATTAATTAATTCAAGAGGGTCCAGCCCACTGTGGGTGGCTTCATCCCTAGGCAAGATGTAGTCCTGAGCTATCTAAGAAAGCTGGTCGACTGGTGTATACTAGCCTTGCGGCCAGGTGGCAAGTGGCAGTTCCCAATGGTTCCTGCCACGCTTCTTAGGCTGTGAAGTCATTGTTGCCTTCAGGTCCTTGGCCTGAGTCCTTTTCTTGACCTCCCCAAACAGTGCAGTAAACCCTTTGCTCCCCTTCGTTGGTTCGGTCGGAGCGTTTGTCACAGCAGCAGAAACGCGACTAGAATAATGCGGGTCCTGCAACCAATGCCCTGTAGTACAGATCAACTCTGCATATGCAGGGAAGAATGTAGCTAGCTTACACTAGTTTTGAGGCTGTGCTTTACAAAACCCACTAAACAGCACATTTGCCTAAATGCCCCTTATTTAATTAACAAAGAATTTGCATTGGATTTGATTTTTCACAAAATTGACATGGATGTATTTCCTCACATGTGCTCGTATACGTTCACATGCATCTCTCACATTCATTTCTTATAACTTAAACAGAAACATAGAAAAGTTACTTCAGTCTCCAGTTTTGTATAAACCTAGGGTCATCTTAAGAGTCTCCGTCCAGCCTGGAAATGCTTTTCAGCTGAGTTTTTCTGTTGAGTTGCTTATGGATGACAGCTAATGATGTTTTACACGACCGAGAGCCCTTCATTTCCTTATTACGCAGATATATCTGGTGCTGGCTCCAGGCTTCTTCTATTAATAGCTGTTGAGGATGCATTGTACATCTAATTTGGCACTGCCTGTGGTGACACAATTGGTTCTCAGTTACTTTACTGCCAATATGTGCAGCTCAAGCCACAGGGAATTTTCAGCTAATTGATGAAGTCTCTGACTTCCAAGACTAAATCTAAGCCATCTTTCCCTCTCCCTGGGTCCCTCAGTATCCCAAGTCTCTTTAGTTTGGTGCTGTCGCTGAAATCTGGGAGGCAAACCACTTCCTAGATTTGATTTTTATCAATGTTCATCCTCAGAATTCGAGAGCACTCAGGGCAGCTTCTGAATTTCCATATAAAGATTAGACAGAGAATGTGGCTAATGTATGTCTGTGGTACAAATATTTTTATTTGGCTTAAGTTGTTTTTAATGGAGGGGCACACTCTACATTTTATCATCCAAAAAACTAGTATTCACAGCTATGAGGAAAATGATGAGAATTTGATTGGGGAGAAGGGTAAAAGGTCCCCAGTCATCTTTTGGCATAGCCATTGTCCCGTCTCCTCAGAGAATGTCCCATCTGGTGCCACCACTGAAGAGCACTCCTCCTAACACAGCTTTTCAGTACATGGCATCAACCCGCCTCTCGGAGCTTACAGCCCACTGCTCCTGGCTACCCCAGCCTCTTCCTTAGCCACACTGTGACTGTCAAGAACAGGATGCAAGGCTTTTTCTTTTCTTCTCCTTAGCTTGGGATATTCCTGATTGTGGATTCATGCCTCTCTGCCCTTTGTCAACATCTCTTTTTCCACAGTATTTGTCTCCACACGTCAGGTGGGAAATGCTGGTTGTCCATCACACAACCTCCCTGGATCAGCAGTTCTTAAAGGGGAACCGAGCTTTACCCTGGTGAGCTGGGTACTCAGAAGGTCTCTGAACTTGACATTTGATGTGCTGTATGGAGCTCTCTGTTAACACAGCACCCTGTATTTACCAGCCTCAGTACCAAAGGTGCATGTAGGAGAAGGGTAGCAGACGTGTAACTCTGTGAATGCTACCTTTTTTAGATGATGAAATGTACAGTGTGCCCCTGCCTTGGGAAAGGACTGGATATCTTCTTTAATTCAAGAATTGGGAATCATGAAGTGAGCACTGGCTCTTGTAGTGAGGCCTCTTACTAAGCACGTTCCACAGTGAGCTGTGAAGGTGCCCTGAGATGGTCCCGTTAATGCGTCTGTAAATACAAAGTGCATATTGACAAAATACAGGCCTGGTTCATCTGTGACCTTCCAACAAACACCAAATGTCATTCTGTTTTGTCACTGTTTGGTTTCGAGGAGAGCCTACAGGTTGACTTGGCTTATTAAACATCTAGAATATGCTGCTTTTTTCCAAGATTACTAAGTGTGAGCATCACCAAAACCTTTCTTGTTTTAAAACCTTAAGGTTTAAAACTTACTAATATTCAGAAAGAAAAACTTCAGATGTCCAGTGACTATAGACAGTTATGTGACCTTGGGCTGTGTGACCTTTCTGGTGAGGTATTTTTCTTCTCTATTTTAGAGAACCAGATTGTCATCACAGCAAAAAATGATTGGATACTGTATTAATTATGGCACATACAATGATGTTGTTTGTCTTTTATGTGTTCAGTCATTCAGTGACTGACATGTGCTTTGCCTTGTATAAAGGTCTAAAGTGAACAGAGAGACTTAATTCCTGTCTTGGAGCCTTCATGGTTAGAGGCTACACAGATTAGCATGTGGAGTTGTAATATGGGATATTTTTCAATTTGGAAGCTCACATTAGCCCATAAGACATCAGTTGCCTTTATGAGATTCTCTCAAAACTCTTACAACATTGTCATTGCTGTTTCAAGAGCCCATCACAGCCCAGACAAGGGCCTGTGAAGCTATTCTATTAGCAAGAATCCATGCTTCAATGAGGGGTCACAGACACTACTCTGGATGTTACTTTTTTAATTTTTTATTAATTACAGTTTATTCACTTTGCAGCCCAGCTGTAGCCCCCTCCTCCATCCCTTCCCAATCCTGTCCTCCCTCCCTCATCTCTTCCCATGCCCCTCCCCTAATCCACTGATAGGGGAAGTCCTCCTCCCTTTCCCTCTGACCCTAGCCTATCAAGACTCTTCAGAACTGGCTGCATTGTCTTCCTCTGTGGCCTGGTAAGGCTGCTCCTCCCTCAGGGGGAGATGATCAAAGAACCAGCCACTGAGTTCATGTCAGAGACAGCCCCTGTTCCCCTTACTAGAGAACCCACGTGGAGACTGAATTGACATGGGCCACCTCTATTCAGGGGTTCTAGGTTATCTCCATAAATGGTCCTTAGTTGGAGTATCAGTCTTAGAAAAGACCCCTGGGCCCAGAATTTTTTTCTCTACTTATGGAACTCCTATCCCTTCCAGGTCTTTCTATCTCTCCCTTCTTTCATAAGAGTCCCTGTACTCTGCCCAAAACTTGGCTATGAGTCTCAGCCTCTGCTTTGATACCCTGTAGGGTAGAGTCTTTCAGAGTCCCTCTGTGGTAGGCTCCTGACCTGTTTCTTGTTTTCCACCCTCTTCTGATGTCCATCTCATTTGCCTTTCTGCGTGAGCATCTTACCCAGGTTCCTCCTTCTTGATTAGCTTTGTTAGGTGTATTTAGTATTGTTACCCTATATTATATGTTTAATATCCATAGAGGTTAAGAGCACCGCTTGCTCTTTCAGAGGTCCTGAGTTCAGTGCCCAGCAATCACAAGGTGGCTCACAACCATCTATAATGAAATCTGGTGCCCTCTTCTGGCATGCAGGTGTGCATGCAGGCAGAACATTGTATACATAATTAAATAATTTTTTTTTTTAAGTAAAAGATGTTACTGTTTTGATGTTTGGTGATAGAACTGAAGAACTGGCTATGGTCAGGATTTATATGCATAATCTCAGGAGTTTCTGCTGAGAGAGTGATGGCGCCTGTCAGCAGTAGTAGGTGGTAGTCACCCATGAGAAGCTCCTAGGAACCATTTATGCCTAAGGAGGGACTGCTGCTGGAGTTGCAACAGGAGCTTTTATCTTGGGGGGGGCGGTTCTTAAGGTATATTTTACTTATACATAAAAATATGATCCACTAGTACAGCTGTCCAGATGTTAAAATAGAATTAAACTGTTTGCTATGGCTTTAGCCATGCGTGTATGTGCCTTACACTACACTTACAAATTTAGTTCATTTACAGGGTGTCTAATGTATGTAAAGAACCACATCAGGTACCAGAGGGCCTAGTGCTGGTTGGGTTTTGTCAGCTTGATACAAATCTAGACATATTTGCAAAGATGAACTCTTAATTAAGAAAACATCTCCATAAAAGTGCCTGTAAGTAAGTCTGTAGGGCTTGTTTTTGATTAGTGGTTGATGTGGGAGGGCTCAGCCTACTGTGGACAGTACTGTCCTTGGGAAGGTGGTCTTGGCAGTATAAGAAAGCAGGCTGAAGAAGCCATGAGCACTAAGCCAGTAAGCAGCATTCCTCCATGGCCTCTGCATCAATTTCTGCTTCCAGGTTCCTGCCTTGACTTCTTGCTCTGCAGTCCCTCATTGATGTGCTATGACCTGAGAGTTGAAAGATGAAATAAACCCTCCCCCCTCCAAGTTGCTTTTGGTCATGGTGTTTTACCATAGTGATAAAAGCCCTAAGACAGTACTATTACTGTATTTTTAATTTTTTTATAATTTCATACATGCATATAATGAATTTTAGTCATTTGTACTCCCCCATTGTTTTCTCTTATTCCACATTTCCCTTTTCTGCTGAGACCTTTCTTCCCAACAAGTTTGTCTCCCACTAATGTTAGGGTCAGACACATATTACTAAACCCACATCAAACATTTTATCTCGTGGAGCATGGTCAATATCTAGAAGACAATTTGACAACAAACATGTCCAATTAACAAAAGAGCAATATTAAGTTACCCACTGGACAATTTGACCTTCTCAGTAGCCGGTTCTTGGCCAAATTTACAATAACAAGCATAAATTCCCTCCTGTGGAGTGGGCGTCAAAATTTAATCAGCAAGTGATTGGTTGCCTCTGTAATAGTCATGCCACTAATGTACCCATGGGTACATCCTGCCTGGAAGGTCAGTATTATAGTTTTCAGGATTCACGGCTGGGAGAGACTATTGATGACTCTTTAATCCCAGTAGTCTTTATAACACTCTGCAGGACTATGGAAACTAGCCAGGAAGGAGCAAGCTTCCAGCTCAGTTCCAGCACAATTCTTAAGCAATGAGGTCTTCCCATGGAATTCTGATGGACAGCCAAGAGCAATAGCAATAACTTAGATTGTTTGGGAGGCTTCCGGTTCCTTCTGGGCAACTATGCACCTGGAACTGTATTTTTGTTTAATAATTTTTAACTTCATGAAGAGCATTGTTGATCCATGCAGCGTATCTCTATGAGAACTGTTTTTTTAATTATATTTTAATAAGCTCACAAAATAGATTTCCATATGGCTTTTTCATGTATGCTCATTGTTCTATCTCCCACCTGCCCATTCGTAGTCAAATCTTCCTACTTTATATCCCCCTTTTCACTTAATGTCACCTATGTTCCATTCTCCCTCCCGTCAGGTCTCTTTGTTTCTTCCTTCTTCTTCTAATGGCCCCTATTTATCTTTCTGCCCTCCGAAGGAGCTCCATGCTAGACATACAAGTCTAAGAGTTCATAGCTGGAGTCTACATCTGAGAAGAGAACACTTGGCATTTGTCTTTCTGGGTCTAGATATAATATTTTCTAATTCCATCCATTCCCTGAAAATTTCATAATAAAAATTTTCTTTACAGCTGAATAAAATTCTACTGTGTATATATACCATATTTCCATCATTCATCCATCAGTTGATTGACACTTAGGCTTGTTCCATTTGCTGCCTATTGTGAATAGAGCAGCAATGAACATGGATGTGCAAATATCCCGGTAGGAAGGTATAGTCTTGGGAGTGTATGTATGCCCAGGAGTGGTATAGCTGGGTCATATGGAAGTTCTATTTTTAGCTTTTTGAGGAACCTCCACACTAACTTCCATAGTGGCTGCACAAGTTTACACCCTTAGTAAATGAGAGTTCCACTTTCCCCAAATCTCACCAGCATTTGTTGTTACCTGTTTTATTTATACTAGGAGTTTTTATTTTTGAAACAGGTTCTCACTAACTAGGCCAAATTGGCCTTGAACTCTCTCATCCCTCTGCTGCACTGAGTGTGGAGATTCCAGGTAGTACCACAATTTCTGGTAAGGGCTTCTGTTTGATCTGAGTGGCTTTCCAGCTCAGAATAGAGACAAAAATCATAGGGCAAGCAGGCTTAAAGTAATGGAGAGAATGCCAGTTGGAAGTGAAAGTAGATTTTTATCCTAACTGGAAAACAAGAGAATTATGTAAGGTGGTTTTGGCTGGTGAGGGCAGGTGTTAGCTTGACAACAATGCCAAAAAGTCACACTGAAAAACCAAATTTACTGCAAATACTTCAGATCAGTATGACCTATTTTCAATATGTAAATCTTTAATTCTGTTTAGGCTGTGAGGAATTTCAGTACAAATTCTACATGAATAATATTTGAGGGCCTGACAAGCATATGCAGAGAGTTAGAGGGGTGGGCCCAGCATAATTTTATCTTTAAAGCTCAGTGGTAATTTAAAACTTAGAGATTAAAAATGATCTCATAAGTGGACAGATGGACATTGTAGTCTCATGAATTAGTAGGACTTAGGGATCGGAGGTGATGCTAGGAGGGATTTTTCATGTGTTGTTTAGCCATAGACTCCTTTGTCTCAACAGTTTTCCAGTGATGTGTGGTGTGTCAAGCAGCCAAGGTCAGTGATGGAGGGGGATCTTGCATTAGACTCTTCAAGCTCCACCTACCGTGGTACCCAGCGCATAGTCTAGAGTGTTCCCACAATTCACAGCTCGAGTCGAGGAAGCAAAAATGAGTGTACTGTCTCCAGCACCACTTGGCAGGGACAGAAGCAAGTCTGGGGTTTGTTCTGTTTGGTTTTTATTGTTTCTTTACTTACTTTGGCCTTTTTCCTCTGGTATTCTTCTGAGAGTCAACATGACTTGCGTATCTTTCATTTGTGTTTACAAATGCCTGTCGCTTCTGCAGTTGGACCTCTGTCTGATAGAAGTGACTGAAGAAAAGAATGTGTGCTGTGCTCTGCACTGAGCGGGCATAGGTTCAACTCTGCATCTTTATCTTTGTCTCTGTTGGATTTAACTGAGTTTTCCCTTGCTAGAGAGAGAAGACCCTTCCACGGACCCCATGCACATTGCCCTCTCTCCTGTGGGAAAGGGAGTCCCACAGAGATGGTGGGTTGCAGTCTGTGCTCTGTCTGTGTGAGCCACATTTGAAAGCAGTGCTGTCTGAAACTTTGGTACAGGGGCCTGCCATATGGCTCAGAGAATAAAAGAGCTTGCCGCCAAGTTTGAAACACCTGAATTCAACCCCCTATGGAGCCACAAGGAAGACTGAGAGAAGGACTACTGCAGATTGTCCTCTGACCTTCACATACATCACCTCCTCCTGGAACACATAGTTTAAAACAAAAACCTCTGGTAGAGGGTCTGAGGATGTAGCTTAGTGATACATGCAGGGGACAAAGTTCAATCCCTAGCATGCCAAAACAAGCAAAACCACCCCCCCC